>VXBW01001639.1:230861-364686 GCA_013400375.1 Thinocorus orbignyianus | reverse complement strand
CTCTCCTCTCTTTTCCTCTCCTCTCTCCTCTCTTTTCCTCTCCTCTCTTTTCCTCTCCTCTCTTCTCTCTTTTCCTCTCCTCTCTTCTCTCTTTTCCTCTCCTCTCTTCTCTCTTTTCCTCTCCTCTCTCCTCTCCTGAAAGAGACATCACCAGGCTCCTTAAGAGCTGCGTAACCAACACTCCTTGTATCAAGTTCAAAGCCCTGCAGGGGGTGAGGGTCTCAATAAACACACTTTTTAGAGGCTCACGTGCGAGCTGTGGTCAGCACTCCTCTTTTCTCTCCAAGTCTGGCCAGCAGATCATGGCTGTTACTGTTCTGGGAGCATCCCTGGCTGCTGTCATCCATCCACCACGCCTGCTCTTCCCCTCCTGCTGGGAAGGAGAAGGTGCAGGGTGACAATGGCCTTGCCATGTGGACCAGCAGACGGTGGCCTGTGGACAGATTTAGCTTACACAGAGCCTTGAATCGAGTATAAACTCCCAGTTTAACTAAAACATCTACAAAAAACTTGGATCTTGCATGCTGGAGAGGCCTGTCCCTGTTCTTGACTCTGGTGCGTTCATCCCATGGGTTTGGCTTCACTGCCCAGGAGACAAAGCTGTGAGCCTGGTGCCCTCCATGAAGCTCTCTTTGCTTTGTTGGGTAGACCCTTGGGGATGTTCAACCTGGAGAAAAAGTAGGCTCTGGGGAGACTTTCGAGTCCCCTCAAAGGGCTTCAGGAAAGCTGGGGAGGGACTTTTGATGATGGAAGGGAGCCATAGGATGGGGGGGAAGGGTTTGACACTGAGAGAGGGGAGATGGAGATGAGATCTGGGGAAGAAATTCTTTGCTGTGAGGGTGGTGAGGCACTGGAACAGGTTGCCCAGGGAAGCTGTGGCTGCCCCATTCCTGGAGGGGTTCAAGGCCAGGCTGGATGGGGCTTGGAGCAACCTGGGCTGGTGGGAGGTGTCCCTGCCCAGGAACAGGCTGATTTGCTGACCCTGAAGGCACGCTGCAGACCACGTTATTCCTCACACACAGGCCTTTGCAGAGGTTATGAGCCTAGGGAGCATGTGGTTACAAGGGAACAAGGCCATGTATTTATATGGCTTCATCTTACTCTTTTCCTTTCCTGGCGCGGCACGTTATTTTATTTCCTACGAAAATGCCCACGGCAGTTGGAGAGGCTGTGAGAAACCTAAAGAAATGAATAACCTTTGAGGGGCTCAAGCCTCACCGTGTGTTTAGCTCCAGTATGAAGCTGAACAGCAGCCTGGGCTAAGCCAGGGTTGTGCAGAGGCATGTCCAGACCCAGGGTGGTCTCTGCTGAGACCCAGCCGTGGTGCTGGCGGGACTTTGTGCAGGTGTCCATGGACCTCAGCTTCCAGAGGAGGTTTTTCTTGCCACAGAACACCAGGTTGAAGCAAATCCCCTTATGCCAGCTCAGCCTGAGATCAGTTTTTGGGGCTGGCAGTCGGGGGGAAGCCCTGCTGAACTGCTCCCATCTGACATGGAGAGGGGGGATACCGTCGGGCTCCGTGTCCTTCAAAATCATTTCCTTGGCTCTCCAGGGCTGAGCTGCCCCCAGCCTGACACCGGGGAGCCCACACAGCGAGCCAGGGCTGCAGCCCAGCTCCTGGCACTGGGTCCACACCGAGATGAAACCAGCAGAGGCGAGGAGGGAGCCTGGAGGGGAGGGAGTTCAGCAGGAACCTGCCTCGACTCATTAGTGGAAACTTCTGAAAACGGGCAGCAGCCGTAATTCTATTATGCTTTTTTCCGCATGCTGAAACAATTTGTGTGCAGTAGAGTCGTTCCCTGGAAAAACATTTCTTTAATTTATCTTCTTTAATTATCACTCGTCTTTAGCAGCATCTGGTTCTGATATTTTATTAGAAAGTTTGCATGTTTGAGCCGGGCCTGGGTGGTTCGCCGTCTTTTCTTGCTTCCATTTTTCTACTGTGCTGGTGCTTCCCGTGGTGGGAAGAGGTTGCCTTTGCTTTATTTCACAAGGCAGGATAAATCACACGGCTGTGCTGCTTTCACATGGTTGTTGCCATGTAAGCATGCCCGGTGACGTGCCCTGCAGATGACATGCTGCATTTGCTGGAGGTTGGGATGCCAAGCCCTACAAAGGGCAGGCGGGGTTCCTAGAATCATGGAATCATAGAATGGACAGAGTTGGAAGGGACCTTCAAGATCATCCAGTTCCAACCCCCCTGCCATGGGCAGGGACACCTCTCACCAGCCCAGGTTGCTCCAAGCCCCATCCAGCCTGGCCTTGAACCCCTCCAGGGATGGGGCATCAACAACTTCCCTGGGCAACCTGTTCCAGTGCCTCACCACCCTCACACCAAAGAAGTTCTTCCCAATATCTCATCTAAATCTCCCCTCTTCCAATTTAAAACCCTTCCCCCTCATCCTATGACTACACTTCCTGACAAACAGTCCCTCTCCAGCTCTCCCGGAGCTCCCTTCAGATCCTGGAAGGCTGCTCCAAGGTCTCCCCGCAGCCTTCTCTTCTCCAGGCTGAACAGCCCCAGCTCTCTCAGCCTGTCCTCACAGCAGAGCTGCTCCAGCCCTCCCAGCATCTTGGTGGCCCTCCTCCTGTGAAGATGTGCATGCTGCTCCTGGGAAGACGTCCTTCCCAGCCAAGATCTGAGCGTTGCACGGGTGATGCCGGGTAGGTTTTGGTGTCCAAAACGAAGCCTGGGTTTTGGGAGGACTCCTTAAAACTGAGCCCCTGGAATGTTTCTCAAGTTGTGCATCCAAAGCTACTCGGCATCCAGCTCCCTGCTGAGGCTCTGAGCTGTAGTTTCTGTGGACAGAAGAGCACAGATTGCTGCTTGTCTGGGCCACTTCTCCCAGGTTTGTGTGGCTTTTCTAGACTAGCTCCCTGCTAAGGGACAAGGTGCTGCTTAGATTATCTAAGGCTGACAAAGCTTTTGTTATTGCTGCTGATTCTGTCCCCTGCTGTGTGTCCTTTTCTTCATGGTTATAGATGGCCTTCTCTAACGTGACCCACTGGTGCTGGTCACAAAGTCATCTATTAGGTGAACGCTGCCTCACCTGGAACAAGAAGACACTTGATTTTCAGAACAGGAGAAAAATGTCTTTCAGAGAGTCGCAGATAGAAACTGTCACTGTTTTACATCTGAAAGGATGAAAATGAGATCACGAAGCCAGCTGTTAAAGGAGGTCTTCAGACAGAAATAAAGACGTGCAGATGTCAGCTGAAGGTTTTTGGTACCTACAGGATTGCACTTTCCTTCCAGTGGCATCTGCTTACTCAACAGGCTCTGCTGCATTTTGTGGTGTGTGCTTAGTTCGTGGTCTGCCTGTTTCCCTTATCATGCAATGTTTTCTTCTGGTGAGACAGAATTATGGCCAGTGTGGTCAGGGTAAGTTAAATGTGACCTAGCAGTCACTTGTCCTCATGTACAGAAGCCAGAGAGCGTTCCCTCTTGTCCAACGAGGGCTGTGTCCTGTCTGATGCACATCTACAAATGCCCACAGAAGTCTCAGTGAAATGTCACCCAAATAAGCAGTTTGGGGTTGGAAGAGAAGGGCAGGTCCTGAAATGCAGTGCTGTGAGGACATGCTCAAATGATCATAAGGAGGAGATGCATTAGATTCTCATCACTGCCCTGGAGCTGGAGGGCAGGAACTGAGCAGGTCTACCCAGTGCCTACCCCACTGCAGGTGTCATGTGAAATCAGTGCTATGATAAAAGGTTAAACATCATTTCAGGTGACTTTAAATATCATTTTGGGACTCTGATGTGCTGCAAAACCCACCAGAGGAGAAGACGACAGTTTGGCTCAGACACCTGAATCTATCTGATGCTCCTCTTGGCAGGAGAGATGTGGAGAAACCCATGACCAGTGCTGAACCAGGGTGACCAGGGGTGACCATCTAGGCTGTGGAGCTCAGGGAGTGACCTCTACATCCATACTCCCACCACAGCTTGCTACTGGCCAGTGGGTCTTGACTTCACGTTGGGCATTAAACCTTGCCCATCCTGGGGAGATTTCAAGAGTTTGAGTCTCTTCCCCAGTGCCCAGGGACTGCAAAACAGAGAGGAGAGCTTTCATCAGAATGTCCAGCTGTGTTTGCATGCCTGTGAACTGTTTTCCAAGAATTGTATCCCTGAAGATACCCACAAAATGTCAAAACTAGAGTATTGTTTCCTTTTCCAAAAGCACGTACAGGATGAGCGACCCCTCCCCGTCCTCCAGGTCACCCAAAGCTCTGGCCCCTTTGGCAGCTGAGGCAGGTCTGGCTTCTGCAGACACCGCAGCCAGTCTCGGTCTGGTGGCCCTGAAGAGCTCCCCGAGACCTCCCTGCCTCTGAAAGGAGAGTCCTGCTGGAGCAGCCAGAGCTCGTTTGTGCTTCTTGGCTGCCAGACTCTTGGCTCTGAGTTTCCCCACCAGCTCAGTGGGCCCTGCAGGAGGCTGAGCGGGCTCCTGCGAGCCCATGACTTTCCCATTGTCCTGTGCTAACAGCTGAGTTCAAGCCCTTTTCCTTCCTTTCTGATGGCTTTCCTTGCTGTTCACCCTCACCACAACATTTGTGCAGTAAGCAGTGATGAGGCCAACGCACACCATTACAATTATTGTGTTAAAATCATTGCTCTGTGTCCATCACACCCTGCACGACCCAGCCACATCCTCAATGGGCTGCCCCTCGTCCACGGCATCTCCAGGCATCCCTGGGACATCAACTCAGTTGTGCATGGTCAGCACGGAGAGACACCTGAGCTCCAGTCATCAAACTGAGCAACCTACAGGTTCAGGGGTGTTTCCCCAAAGGTTTTGTCAAGAGGATTTGAATGGAGGACATGTGGCAATGTGTTTTCCCTGGAAGCGTCTAAGGTCAGGCTGGATGGGGCTTGGAGCAACCTGGTGTGGTGGGAGGTGTCCCTGCCCAGGGCAGGGGGTTGGAACTGGATGATCTTGAAGGTCCCTTCCAACTCTGACCGTTCTATGATTCTGTGATTCTATTTTTGTTTATTCTTACGTGATTTTGAACTTGTCTCACTCTTTTTGGAACAACCGTGAACAGCTCTGAGGTGAAGAACATCTAGGAAGTAGCTGGGTTTAACCAAGGACATACCATCCAGGTGGTGGAAGGTGGGTATGGCTTGTTCCATGGACACACAGGTCAGGGTGTCACAGCCGTGGCCAGAGGGCATGAGCTTCTTGTCCAGCTGACAAGAAAAACTCATCTTTGCTGCAGGTGACCCAAAAAGGAAATAAGCATGGACACTGATGGGCTCTGTCCTCTCCAGTTGAGTCCCTTCTCAGCCCCCAGGAGGGCAGTGAGGCTTTGGCAGAGTTTTATGGGGGGTGGAGGGAGGAAGGCAGCATGGAGAGGAGAGACCAGGAACACCAATCCCATGGGAAACAGCCTGGCCTCCCAACCAGAGGGGACAGAAACTCTCCCTGGTTGTTCCTTCGTGCCCAGCCACCCTTGTCTGGAGGAACAGCGAGAGACTTCATCTTCTTGGGACACTAAATGAATCATCTTTGTCCCATGAAACCCACTGAAATAGAATGAGACCAAACTCTCCCCCAGAAAGGTGGGAAACGGTCATGTCATTAGCAAGCTGCATCCCTTTTTCACTTCTCCTGTGCTGTGTTTCAGCTGTCATGGGTGTAAACTTGGCCTTGTGGCTGAAATGGCAACAGCTGGAAACTCCAAAGAATGAATTCCTCCACGCTTTTTTTAGTAAGCATCTGCCCTCATCAGCAATCTGCATGGCTCAGCTCAGTTCCTGATTCTCCAGTACTTTCATGCACGAAGTACAAACTCTGGTTTCCCACTCTTGTTTTAGGATACAGCACTCGCCCATTAGAGGGAAATTTTTCCATATTGCTCAATGGCAGGATATGGAAGGAGTGAACGTTTTGCTGGAAGGACCTGGGGTTATTGCCTGACAAATTGAGTGTGGGATCTGTGGCTTGGCACGGACGTTGGCACCGATTTGTCTCCCTGCAGCCCAGAGTCACCGTGGGATGTCTGATTGCCCCAGTGGGCACGGAGGCAGGTTGGTGCTCTCCTTCCAGGTGGTTTGCTCTTGCTTCCTACTGATTTGCTCCCACAGCCATCCCAGAACTGACCCTCGTTAAAGCTCTGTCTTCATTTTCAGACATTTTCAGCCCTCTGATGTCTAAAATTAAGTGGAGAAAGGGATAATTACACTCTGATATTTGGGCCAGAGGTCCCCTGGCTCATCGATGCCTTACTTGGTCAGCACTTGTTTTCACTGGTGAGCAGTTCTTTCCTTTCTCTTTAATATATTCCTCCTGTAAGCCTTAGTGGTTGGGTGTTGCTAAATATTGACCATACGGCATTCGGGCTTTGGATCATCCCTTCACAAAATCCGGGAAGTGCCTCCTGTGCCTTCAGCTCACGGAAACAGTCACAGGCAAAATTAACCTTTACATTAAGTCTAACTGAATGGTGTGGGGACACCTTGACCTTGCTGAGGCTGACTTCAGGGTGGTAACTCATAGAATCACAGAATGGTCAGAGTTGGAAGGGACCTTAAAGATCATCCAGTTCCACCCCCTGCCCTGGGCAGGGACACCTCCCACCACACCAGGTTGCTCCAAGCCCCATCCAGCCTGGCCTTGAACCCCTCCAGGGATGGGGCAGCCACAGCTTCTCTGGGCAACCTGTTCCAGGGCCTCACCACCCTCACAGCAAACAACTTCTTCCTCAGATCCCATCTCAATCTCCCCTCTTTCAGTTTAAAATTGTTATCCCTCATCCTATCACTCTGCTCCCTGATAAAATGTCCCTCCCCAGCTCTCCTGGAGCTCCCTTCAGATCCTGGAAGGCTGCTCCAAGGTCTCCCCGGAGCCTTCTCTTCTCCAGGCTGAACAGCCCCAGCTCTCTCAGCCTGTCCTCACAGCAGAGCTGCTCCAGCCCTCCCAGCATCTTCATGGTCCTCCACTGCACCCATTCCAGCAGGTCCATGTCCTTTCTGTGCTGAGGACTCCAGAGCTGGACACGGCACCATCTCTGCTGTGTCTGAGCTTGGGCTGAGCAAGAACAAGGGGGAGCTTCCAGGCAGGGCTTGCTCACTTCTCTGACCATGACCTGTTCTGGAGGTCCAGGTCTGCTATTTTAGGCACCAAAAATGGGCAGGATGTTCAGAATTCCTACCTGTACTGCTGCAGCTCGTTGGGAGCTGGTACCCATGCAGTGAGGTTTAACAATGCCATGGATAATTACAGCGTTTGTTGACCTGAATTTCCATATGGGATCAAATAAAAGGCTGGAGGGCTGGGTTAGATCTGTTCTGTGGATAAAGATAAAAAACTAAGAGATGATTTTTTAATTATTTTTTTCCAGTTGTGTCAGACCCCAGGCAGATCTGCAGGAGGAGTGTTTAAAGGGCCCTTTCAGGAATAGCAGAAACAGCTCCTGCC
Organism: Thinocorus orbignyianus; assembly: GCA_013400375.1. NCBI lineage: Eukaryota > Metazoa > Chordata > Aves > Ciconiiformes > Thinocoridae > Thinocorus > Thinocorus orbignyianus. The sequence continues at coordinate 357,266 of VXBW01001639.1, read as the reverse complement.
TTGGTCAGGCAGTTGGTGTGCTTCAGGGGACAGCCCAGGGCACTGCAGCATCGGTGATAAGTGTCATTTACTGAAACGTTAGAATTATGCCCAAACTGTATGAAAGAGACATTTCATTTTGTCTCTGAAATTTAATCTAGGCAGCTGGTGGAACGGATCGCAGAGCCCCAGCTTTGCACGCCTTTATTTTGTGGGGAGCTGCTGTTTTGTGGGGATGTTTCTACTTATGTCAAGTGAATGTTATTGCTGTTTGGTGTGGAAGCCAGACACCACTGTCTGCAGAAGAAAATGCTACTTTTTTGGTACACTGGGATGCCAAGTCGATGTGTTAATCTGTGGCTGCATGTGTACATTCCCTAAAGTCTCTTCTGCTGTTGGATGCAAAGAATATAGATGTACGTACTGAAATGTCTGTAGATAACTGTGACACTGATACCTGCACAAAACGGACATATTTTGCATTCTTGGTCGATCAGAAATACAGCCCAGATCCTCAGGGTGGGAAAAGAAAAGCAGCTCTGCAAAAGCAGTGAAGGATGAAGCTGCAGGATGGGTTTTTTTCCCTCAGGGGACTGTAAATGGGGCGGTGATGAGTGGATTCTCCTGGTCTGCTTCAGCCACAGTCTGCGGGGCACGGGGTCCCTCAGCTCCAGGCACTGGCTCTGTCGGGGCTGGGGGACCGTGGGGACACCCTGCAGGTACCTGCTGGGCCACCGTGTGGGGGTTCCACTCTGTGGGGTGGAGGGGACCAGTCTGCAGTGGGTCTGCTCCCAGCACGACACTGGATGCAGCTGGCACCAGCACCCAGGCAGAGGAGCTGGGAAGCGCTCCCAGGTCCTGTCAGACAGAGGTGGGCAAGATGCCCGGTGCTTGTAAAGTTGTTTTGGAGCAAGGACAGATGATAGATAGCAAATCTTGCATGCTTAGTACTTACAAATTACCTTTCCCAAGACACACTTCCTTCCTTGCAGCCAGCTGTTCTGCCTCAGCGCTCTCGGCTGGTACTCATCCAGAGCTGCAACGGGAGTTTAAATCCATTTCTTGAAAACTCTTCCTCCTTGCTGCTGTTTCCTTGCCCCTCTTCCCTGAAGAGCTGCCAGCTGAGCCTGCCGTGCTATGTAGGAAGGAGATAGTGGAACCAAGGTTATGTTCAGCAGTTCTTGTTCTCTTTCATAGTAAAGATTGATGAGAAAAAGACTGGTCAGTCAAATATCCTCATCAACCTTTTCTGCCCATTGGTTTTGAGAGTTTTCCTTTGTTTTGTGTGGGTTTAGGCAAGGGGTCAATCTGATACTTGCCAAAGGCAGTGCAGTTCCCTTCATCCACAGGCACACACGGGATCAGATCAGCCCTGAACTGCCTGCATCCCTGTTTTTGCCATGGATTTGAAAAGCTGGGGGCCAAGACCGGAGGCCAAGACCGGAGGCCCCACAGAGGAGAGAAACAGGAAAAACAGAGTGGATAGAAATGGGGAATCTGCTTGAACTAGACCTCCACCCTTTTTCTCCAAGTCTGGAACTTGGGGGAGATGGAGGCTTTGCTGCAGGCACTCATCCCGCTGGCAGTCCCTGTCCCTTTCCCTGTCTGCCACGGATGGTGCATGGATGATAAGCAGGATAAAAGAGGGAGAACAGTCCTAAATCTGAGGTGCAGGATAATGCGCTCAGATCCCAGGGCTGTCAGTCTGCTTGTCTGATCACCCACACAGCTCTTCACTCCTCTGTGCTCCTCAGCTCCTCACAGCAGCACGGGAACAGTCACACCTTGGGAGACAGCCGTGGTGTGCCACAGCAGATGTCCCTCTGACCCCTGGACTCACCTCTCTCACCACCCCGGAGCAGATTCTCAAGGCAGGAGCTCTTGGTGACAACCTTGGTGACTTGTGGGAGTTTTTAAAAGCTGATTGAAGGTATTTGTGGGTTTTTTTTCCCCTATCTCATCCCTTTAGCAGTCGAAGAGACATTCAGACTCCTCCTCAGTTGTCACAATTCACAGGGGCTTCGAGCACAGCCCCTCCCCAGGTTATTCACACGCTGGGATCATCCCCGTGTGCTTTGGAAATGTTTAACTCTTCCTTCCATCCAGTCTGATCATTATATTCATATTTAAAGACAAAGGCTATGAAGTATCAGAGAATTTATCACCAAAATACAACCCCTCCAACCATGGGATGCATTTATTTCAAAGTCTGATGGACTTCCTTTCTGTTCTGGCTGTGCAGTCTTCGTTAGGGTCTTCCATGATTAATTTTGGGACAGGAACACGAAAGGGGGCTCCAAGGATGGCATCCTTTGCATTGGCTCTCAGATGGATTTTTTATTTATTTATTTATTTGTTAAAAGATATTTCATTCAGAGAATCCCCGCTGAGCCTTTTATTGCAGAAAATTAGGGATCATAAATCGTCTCTCAGAAAACTATAAATCCAGCACTATTGAAACATTCCATGGGCAGAGCTTGGCTCTTTGATGAAATCACTCCTTTTTCTTGTATAATTTATGGGCTTTTTTTTTGCAGCATGGGGGGATTTATGCTTTTAAATTGCTCGCCGGGGTTTTATTGAATATAATTTGCTAGCAAATTTATATGAGCCAAATATATTGCATTTTATCCACAATTATAAGCAATAAAACTGATGGGGCTTTACTTTTCATTTTCTCCTGGCAGGCGGAGGAAACAGGAGTTTATCCCGAGCTTGGGGCGAGGTTTCTCAAGGATCCACGTGTACAATTAAAAGCGAAAAGAGTGTGCTCAGCAAGGCAGAGGTGCCACTTTGGAATCTTTATGTGGTGCATGGGAGGAGGTGAGCTGGATTTCTCTTGCTCCAAAGGGGCTGTAAAACACGGAGGAGCTGAGTTAAAGCAGCCGAAGCCTGTGACACACGTCGGCTTCTGCAGGGGCTGAACCAGGCTGGTGGTAGGGAAGGTGTAGGTAAAGTCTCTGAGATGTCTTTCAAGGCCTCCTTTGGTCCCATTTTCCTGTGATATTCTGATTTTCATTTGGTATATTCAAAGACAAACAAAACCCCCAGTGTAACACTACTTTCCATGATTTATTTTATTTACTCTATCTAAATTGTTTTAATTTCTGCATGCTTATTTTCCTTGAGGGCTTTCCTGACTGGCAGAAAGTAGGAGCAGAACTCCACGTGTAATTGATCTCTAAAGCATTAGGAGCCATAAAAATTCCCCGTGGCCTGACTCGTAACAGGCTGCTCTTTCTGGATATCCTTTCCTCAAAATGAGACTTGTGCAGTATTTGTTACCTTCACAAGAGTCAGATGCAAATGTCATGGCTTGCTTCTGCGTTGGTGTGGGACAAATGGGGTGCCCCAGGACCCTCTGGGGACAGGGTGTGAGGTGGGAACAAAAATTAAGGTAAAATTTTCCTCCCAGCAGGGCCTTCACCCTGGCTTGAGCTTGTCTTGTCTCTTTCTCTGGTGGCTTCATGGGCTCCGAGTCACGTCGCTCAGTAGGAACACCAAGTCCTTACAGCATGGACCTGCAGTCTGGGAGAACAGAAGCTTCAGCTGGAGTTGGTGGAGCTTGGAAAAAGGCTGAAATGGAAAGGACACGGTGGGAGTTTCACAAGCAGGAGAGCACCAACCCCTCGCCTGGACCTGTTGGTTGTCCAGGGCATGGACCCACCTCTGTAACTTCACTCTGCCCAGGAGGGAACCACCTTCTGTCCCGAGGGACATGTTTGGAGGAGACATCCTCAGGATGAGCCTCATAGCTTGCTGCTCCCTTGTTGGCCTTCTCATTCAGATGTCACTGGAGGGCTGTGTTTGGCACAGAGCAGGTACCTCGATGTTTTCTTTGCACTGAGGGCAATGAAGGCTGCAATCTGGAATGGGGAAATCAAAGGGAATTTCAAGTTTAAGAGCACTTACTCCAACTATTCATCCCACAAGAGCCCAAGCTGTGGACACGGCCAGCGTGTTGATGTGAATATCCTGGCTGGCTCATGCCCATTTCGTGCCACGGCCGTATGATTATTTAAACATTCCATAGGTTTTGTACTTAATAGATACAGAGTGATGATCGCTGGGGCTGTAACGATGAAATATGCCTTTCTTAATGAAATTTCAGCCCCAGCTCATTTCACTGCTGACACTGAGGTGACTGCAAATAAACGCTTTCCAGAAGAGTCAGTTAAATGGCTGCAAAAGCAATTTATCAAGCACTGTAACATTTAAATAAACAAAATAGAAGTATTCAGGAGTGGTGTGTTACTGCCTGTGGCTTTGTTCCCAATAACCTCACTCCTTGTCTTTCTAATGGATAGATTTGCACTGACAGAAAACAAATCTCTCTCCAGCCCGGAGAGTTTTATCAGATTTATCTCCGAAAGTCAGATCAATCTGCAGGAAACAAACGGAGTCAGCAACATGATTTAAATTAGAAGTCTAACAATTTACAGTCTGCACTGCCTTCTCATAAACCTTATTAACGTTTGGCACTGGGTACCAAGGAACTATAAATAACATTCCAAGAGAACGTTTATATCTGCTCAGGCTCTCATTATGTGTCTTCAACACAGCTTAAATAATGTCAGTAATACCTTCATCATGGACAGGAAATGAAAAAGTTACCCCATACATGTTTTGTCTTTTAATCAAATATTATTTTCTCCTTAGAAGTGCAGAACTAGGTGGTTGGGTTGGTTTGTTTTTTTTTTTTTTTTTAATATTTATTTTATTTATTAGAAACTTATGGCTACTATTTCCACTTGTTTTTTCTAGATCTCGGCAGGGTACCAACCCCTCCCGTCTGAGCAGAGCTGAGCAGTTTCTTCACATCTCTCCACGAAGCCCTTCCCTCCCACCCCTCGCCTGGGCTGCTGTTGGAGGCCAGGAGACTCCCTGGGGATGGGGCAGAGATGGCAGGAGGAAAGAGGGCACCACCAGGCGTCCCTAAAATTGGGTATGACTAGCAGAGCAAGGGATGAGAGAGATTTATAGACACCCTCCCCAGACCACCCTCACCCATTTCTTACATTCTTAATCCTCTTTCTCACATTTTAGTCTTTTCCCCTGTCTTTGTGCAGTGATTTCATTCCCTTCCCGAGAAGAATGGGCCCAGACTTTCTTTTCCATCCAACACGTCCAAATGCCCCCGTCCAGAATTCAGTTCTGTTCTGAAATCATCTGTTCCCAATCTGCTGCCTGGTCCTTGCTGTTCTGATTCCCTCTCCCAGCTGGAGGACTGGCTCTTCAGGAACAGATGTGGAATCATTCTCTGCTTCTGAAGCACTGTGCAACACCTAAGATGTCCCACCCGGGGTGGGAGTCATGGGGCCAGATGCCAGCATTTGCACCAGAAGATCTACTTTCTCTCAGCTGGTGAATTCAGAGGGAATGTTTTGTGGTGGAACGGGCACCTCACCCTGCTGCTGGCGTGGAGTAAAGAAACGAGGCAACGGGGAAGCAACGGACACCGTACATCAGGCATACAACAAAGGCAAAAAGGTTAAAGGTGGAAAAAAAGTTAGCAGTCTGGAAAAGAACAAATAGTAGAAAGAAGCAGAAGTCCAACAAATGTTGTACAACAAATGTGGTACAAATGGTATTAGTTCTTAGGGATGTGCAGAGCCCCTTCCCCTGTGCTGCCTTTGCTGGCTGTGAAGATCTTCCTTCGCCTACGAAGAGGGGAACCAGGCACGTTGAGAGAGCAGCTCCTCTGCCCCCTCACCATGCCTGCCTTAGGAAGAGGTGAGTAGTGTTTTGGGGGTGTCTGTTCCTCCCCGTTGGCTGCAGAGCACCTTTGGACACCCAAGTGCAGTCCTGGATGTGTTCTGGCATCTCACAGGAGGTGAGACGAGCCTCAGTGGCCGTGGCAGGGAGGGATGTGGCAACCTTCCACTGCGGGTCTCAAGGGGCAAAGGAAGAGACTGTATATTCAGAGCTTCATGGATATTGGGGTGACTGGGACTGGTGCCACGTGGTGCACCATAACTCAACCCATGCCATGGGGAAGGGATTGCCGTAGTGCCCCATGTACAGCTCTTCCCTCCAGCAGCTCCTCTTGCGAGGTGAGAAAGGCAAGAGTTGCATCCTTGTCTTTGGCTTTGCTCCTTTTGAAGGCATCCAGAGCCCAGGCCACCTCCTCTGCCAGACTCTCATGGTGGCCTCATGCCCTTCTTGGCCAACCCTTCCCATGGTGCTCTCAGGACCCACGGCTGGAGCCTGGCAGCCCTCGGTCAGCCAGGTTCCCAGGGCTCATATCCCTCTCCTCATCCCCTGTCAGTATTTTTCTCTCTCTGCTCACCCTCTACATCCATTCCCAGGCAGGACATTGCTCCTGGGACACGAGCTCTGGTGGCTGCCTCTCCTCCATCACCCCCATGGCCCCTCTCAGCCCCGTGGGGCAGGTGAGACCCCTTTTTGCAGTCCTGAGGAGGCAGCATACCTCAGGGAAGCTTCACTTTCCATTTTTGTTTTCAGCCCAGCTCCCTGCAAGGCACTTACTTAGACTTACAAAGGTCTTTGGAGCCAAAAAACAAGAAGTGCCAAAAGCAGAATAAGAAAGAATACAGACAAAAATGAAAAAGCCACAGAAGTGCTCAAAGAAAGATTTCAAAGAGGTGGCAATTAGATTTAGCCCCTCAGAATGATGTGACAGTTTCAAGGGCAGAAATATTTCACATTCAGTAGCATAAAAACTGGTGGAAAATTAATTTCAAGAACATCCAGCCAGGAAGCCAAATGTTTCTTCACCTACGGAAGGCAACTGCAAGAAAAACAAAACCTTTTGCTTGACCTTCAAGCAACAATTAGTGGCTGATGTACTGACATGGTTTTTCAGAAAGTGGACAATACTTATGAAGACGTTGAGAGAAGTGTACCATAAATTGTATTTTCTTTGAGCTTCAAGGGATGCAGCCAATTTTCCACTTTAAACAAGCTCCGCCAGGGTGTCCTTTTGTTAGGTTTAAGAATTAAAATCAAGCAAAACAACAGCTTTTTTGTAGCATGTGGTTTAGCATTAGACCTCAGGCTACTCCTCAATATTAAATCTCCACAGTAAAAAAGAGGAATAATTACACACTTTGTTACAGAAATTACATGATAAGTTCATTAGAAACCTCTCTGAAAACAAAGCTGAGTACATGGTAATTCAGTTTTCCACTGCCAAGTTATCTCCTCCCCGTGACTGTTGGAGGGAAACGTGCTCCACACGGGAGTCAGAAATCACCGTGAGCTCCCAGGTCCCACGGTGCCTTCACTCGGGGAAGGAGAAACGTTGTCAGAGTTACTTTTTATTTCTGAAAGCTTTTTGTCCCCCCTTTTTCCCTCAAGTTCTATCATTGTTGGTAGCAGCTGCTTCTCAAAGTCCCTCCAAAGCTACTCACATGCTGAGTTTAGGTTCTCATACAAGCCAGATTTGTGCCTGAAGTCCATTTTCAAAAGGGTTTTGGGAACCTCAGAGCCCCGGTGAAGCACCCGGCTCCAGCAGCTCCTGGGCAGCAGTGTGTCTGCTTTCAGTCTGCGGCAGCTCTCCCCTCACCTCATAACACCAGAGGTTCAAATTGGGTCAAATTACATTGCATTTGTGTGTGCACAGACATTTACTGCTGTTCAGCTTCTGCACAACCTCTGGTGACTCCTGGCTGGACCAGCCCGGGTAACCCGACCATGTGTTTGAGCTCCCGGAGCTGCTCAGACTCACCAGGGCCCAGTAACAAAGGCAATTCTGACAATTTTACTCAGAAACTGGCAGTTATTTGTGGTGCACTCACTTCTGATGGATTTAAGGAGATCCTAGCAAATTCAGGACTAGCACAACAGGTAGCTGTCCTGTGAGAGGACAATACTCGCTAAAGGAGCTGCTTGTCCTCAGGTGATGGATCCTGATGCCACATCATAAGATCAATCATTCTCATGTTACTGCTTAAATGGGCTTTCATGGTGTCTCTGCAGAAAGTGTGTAATTTGTGTGATGCCACAGATGAGGGGGATGACTTTCATTCATCGCAGGCCCAGCAAAAATCCAAGTCCAGGAGCAGAGCAGAGCACTGGGACTTGTGGTGGGACCTCAGCGCCAGGGACCAGCCTTCACGCCTCCCGTTTGGGGCACAGGATGACAACTGTTCTACACCCAAGCCCTGACAGGCGAGGATCTGGAGTAGAAACCTTTGGAAGTGCCTGGGACACCGGAGAGCAGCTAAGTTTCCATGAGGATGGTCACATACAAGGTGCAGGTTGGTTTGATGACGTGTTTCTGAAATGCTCTCCTTCTGGACACTCAGCACCCTGCTGTAGGGAAGCTGGGCAGCCCTTTCGTGATGATGCCATTTTCTCCAGACATAGCAGAGGAGTAATGGTTGAACAAAAATTAATGCCCGTGATTAATGTACTTAAAGTCATCTGAAGCAATGGCCAAAATGTGGCTTTATTCAGAAACAGCTTATGCTGGAAGAACTTCCTTTAGCAGGTAGAATTGGGGGTTGTTCTGCCCCTGCTGGCTCTGCAAGCTTTGGTGGTGGGTTTTAGCAATTCCCAAAGGCCTGTACAGATTTTAAATAACTGATTTTTAGCCCAAGTTGATGAAGCAGACAATAGCAACACCCACGTGTAGAGGTGGTGAAACTGATACAGAGATTTGAACTTTAGATGGTGAAGCTGTTAGGTGAAGGCTTCAGGAGAAAAATAAAGAGGTATTTTTTTGCAGCGCTGTAAGGAGAAGACGCGCAGTGTCTCCAGCAGGTCCTGCTCAGAGGTGGCTTTCACAATCTGCTCCAGCCCAGCATCCCAAGCCACACAGGGAGCTGCTGAGAAGAGCCAGGTGAGAGCGAGGGGGTTTCTAATCACTGCTTGTGTTTTCCCACTTCTGACCCCGGCTCCTGGACTAAATCTAAAGTGAGCTGTCAAGTCACTGCGCTCACGCCAGATGCCAGAAACATCACAAAGCTCTGCTGGCCCTATGAAAATCACTCCACGTGGGAACAATAACTCTTTCCTGAAAACCAAATAGCTATTCTGATCTAAATCAATCAGGACTGACAAGGACAGAAAATCCACTCCTTTAAGGTTCCAGTCGTTAGGGATAGAACAGAGATTTAAAAAACCCACACTCTGGTGCCTGCCCTTCCCAGAGCTATTGCTTTTGAGGGTGAGCTGTGAGGTTCCTTGTGCCAGCACTGCAGGCAGAGGCAGTGCCCCTGGGGGTGACAGCCCCTGGGGCAGATGGGGTGATGGATGCAGAGCACCCACCAAAGCACCACTCAGGCTCTCCCTCGCCGTTCTGCTCCTCCCTTCTTCATTTTCAAGGTGTGATAACTTGAGGATAACTCAAAGTCAGGATGAGTAATTAGCAGCAAGCTGGGCAGTCACTGCTTTTGTAGATGTGTGATGTAAGATGTGAAGATCACTGCATGCCTTCAACTCCAGTTTCTACCTGCAAATTGGTTTTAAGGCATAAGAACAGTTGTGTCCGCGTAGATCTAATTTGCTGTTTATATTCAAGTGCAGCTTTGGAGGCTTTTGAGCCTGGAGAAGAGAAGGCTGCGGGGAGACCTTGGAGCAGCCTTCCAGGATCTGAGGGGAGCTCCAGGAGAGCTGGGGAGGGACTCTTGGTCAGGGAGTGGAGGGACAGGACAAGGGGGAACGGTTTTAAATTGGAAGAGGGGAGATTTAGATGAGATCTTAGGAAGAAGTTCTTTGCTGTGAGGGTGGTGAGGCACTGGAACAGGTTGCCCAGAGAAGCTGTGGCTGCCCCATCCCTGGAGGGGTTCAAGGCCAGGCTGGATGGGGCTTGGAGCAACCTGCTCTAGGGAGAGGTGTCCCTGCCCAGGGCAGGGGGTTGGAACTGGGTGATCTTGAAGGTCCCTTCCAACTCTGACCATTCTGTGATTCTATGATTCTATGTTATTGTACAAAAAGCTACCAATGGGAAGGAAGAGAGCCCCTCAGAAACGCTGTGCACCACACAGGGCAGGACATCTCACTCTTACTTACACACTGCCTTCTGCAATGAGCCAAACTCATTTCTGACCAGCACTCTCACAGGTAACAAAAATATAATCCAATGATTATAAGAAGAAGAATGAAGCCAGAGGGAGGGATCTGGGCTTCCTCTGCCTGGCCAGGGCTCTTTCTGGTGGGACAGGAGTGCGGGGGAGGGGGACAGACTTCTCTTCTTCTCCCTTTGGTTCATTCAGGGACATGACCATGCACTGTGACCGTGTCCCTGCTGACACCCCCAACCACCCTGGCTGGGGCCGCAGCGGCTCCCTGCTGGACCAGCATCTACTTAGTTCCCTCTCAAAACAACTGGCTCCCCGCAGGCTGGAACGAACAAGCCTAATTAGCCTAATTAGCTATGGTTTGTATCTTGTGGCTGAGCAGACACCAGCCCTGACCGAACCGCCTCCTAGGACTGGGGCATCTTGGGGTCCCTGCTCACCTGTGAAGGACACCCTTCCCTTGAGCAGGGGTCTTCTTCTGGGACTCCCGGGAGAGCTCCAGCCTTGAGGAGCAGAGGGCTTGAGGAGCAGCTCCAGGAGTGGCTCTGGTGGCAGGGAAGGACAGCAAATGACCCTGCACAGGGGTGGGGTGGCCGTGGTGCTGCCGAGGAGCAGGCAAACTATTCGGTGTTTAGTTTTAAACGTTAGGATTGCAAATGCAATGATCCCTGGGGGAAAATAGGAAGGAGAGACAAGAGGGTTATGGGATGACCTGGAGGAGCACCGCCGTGTTAGAGAAGGGGATTTGAAGTCAGGGTCTTCAAGGGCAACCACCAGCGCGGTTATCATTAAATGTCGCAAACAGAACCCAAAATAGAATCATGTGACAGCAAAATTCAATTTTTAGGAGCAGTTTGGGTTTTGTTTGTTTGTTTGTTTGTTTGTTCAGCTGACTGCTGTGTCCTTAGCGTGCTGCCCAGACTCTGCTCTGCATGGTTAGCCAGAACTCAGCCAGAATCTCTCCGTCGGGTCCAGACCAGGGATGGGAATGGGGGCAAGGCCTGGGTTAGAGTGTGGGCAGCCCTGGGAGCTCCCTGTCACACATATGTGTGTTTGCATGAACAAAACCCTCTCTGTGTGAAGCACTGATGAGGTTCATGGCCTGGGCTCTGCGGGGTGGCTGTGAGATGAGCAGTAGAAGTGATGACCTGTGGAGCAGATCCCTCCCAGGTCCTCCTCCCCATGCCAGACCTGCCTCTTGCAGCTAGGTTTTTTTTTTGCATATGGAAAAAATACTGGGAAATCTTAAAGATTTTTCCTAAATAGTAGCATAAGAAGTGATGGCAATAGCCTGGTTGTTCATGACTTTGCTCTCCTTGTGTGGCTCCCACCTTGGCTCACTGCTGAAGTGCTGCTGGAGCCACATCTTGCTGCACAGGAGAGGGCTGTACTTTCAGATATAAATTCATAAATTCATGATGTGTGAGGCCAGCAGAGACCATTAGGATAATTTGTTCTGATTTTCTCCATCGTGTGGGTCACGGAGTGCCATCTCTATCCACATATATCCATATATACTCATCTAAGAACCACTGAGTGCCAGTTCATGGAGCATGACCTTGTCTGATTCACAAACCAGACTCTCATGCTACTTGTCTCTCCTTGCTGCTTGATTTGGCTTCAGTGGAGTTGTCTTTCTTGAACTTTTCTCTGTGTTCCTGTTAGGTGCTGTCAAACAGAGCTGCCTGGGGAAACTCCAGGCCTGGGAGCCTGTCTCTAGCTCTGCTTTGCTGTTTCTCTCCCGGTTTCCTCTTCTCCTTCTCCCTCTCCCTCAGATGTTTTCCCTGTTGGGCTCCCCATCGCCAGCAGTAAGTCCTTCCCTGACTCTATTGCTTGGATGTATTAGTGCTCAGCTGCCTGATGACTTCTAATTCCTCTCTTCATCCTATTGATTTTGCCGTAACTGAATCCCTCTGCTGCCCCTGACCGACGGGAGGATGGGAAGACTCCTTTTCAAATGGCCTCTTTCCTCCTTAAAAGGGTGGTGTTTTACAGAGCTCAGCACAAGAGCTTTGGTGCTGTCTAGAAATTTCCACAGATCATATTCTGCACCATTTCATTACCGCTCAGCTATTTGCTGGTTATTATTGACAAATTTGATTATGGTGGGTCAAATTGTTTGTGAAATATACAGCCTTCCCTTTCCCTTCTTCCTCCAAACAGCTATTTGTGCCAGTCATGTACCGTGCTCGGAGCCAACAACCATCCCGCAACTGCCAAGAATGCAGTTGAAGCCGGAGTCTCCCATATTTTCATCTTTCCACTTGTTCCCTGGCCAACATCTCCAGCTTCCATTCAAGCTATCATCTCCCTTGGACCGTGCAGCCATCAGCTCCCCATTCACAGCTCCTTGCCCAGCATCAGGAGGAGGCAATAAACGGGAGAGACCTCTCTGGTTTGGTTTGCATGAGGTCCTGATGTTGCCAGCTGTCTGTCTGCCCCTTCTGGCTGGTGGCAACTCTTTTTGGAGGCCAGGAGGAAGCCAGATGTTCAGCAAAACTTATCCTTGGGGAGTGCTGGAGGGAGCAGAAGAGCAAACGGCAGTAGAGGTGTTCCAGAAAGGATGAGCAGAACAGTGGGATCACGGAAAAGCAGGAAAAACAGGCTTGCTGAGGGCTGTTAGTTGTGTGCTCCAGCACCAAGCCTTCCTCCATGGCTGGTTGGGACCTATACGCTGTTCACACTCTTTGTTCTGGAAGGATCCCTGCTTGACTCAGAGAAGTTGGCCACCTGGAGACCTTATGTGGTTGTTCTGCCTCCAGATGGCAGATGGTGACACCAAGACAAGCTTTGTGGTGGTTTTCCAGCTGTGGATGCCAGGTGGTGCTCCTTAGACAGGCACAAAGATAAAGCCAACTTTTTCCTGACTCAGCTTGGCCTCCAGAATCTCAGCTGCTGTCGCAGAGGTGAGAGATGGTATCACAACAACTTGCTCATTATGCACTGTGCATTTCATAGAAGGTTTATTAGTATTTTTTTAGTGCAGATGCAGTGAGGAAGACTTCCTGCCTGATGGCCAAACGTAGCCTTGAGGTTCCATGAAAGAACCATCAAAGCTGTGTTTGCACTGTGGTTAACTGCCCTGAATGCTGGGTCTGTGCAGAACAGAGAGGAGTTCACCCCATAGCCTGGGGGGAAGCTCTGCTTTTCAAGTAGCAGAATGATTAAACACCTCAAATTTGCAGGTAGGACCGAAGAGTTGGCCAACGTGACTGATGCCACCCCTGCCTTGGCCTGTTATGTTCTGTGAGATGGGGTCAATAATTGATCCCAGCAGGTGTGCTACTGGGCTTGTGCAGCCTCCCATGCACACAGCAGCCGTTCTCATCTCATGGATTTTGGTGGTGGACAAAGCCAAGGACAGTGCAAAGGTGAGTGAAGGTGGAGAAGACCCCAGGATGATGCAGAGGTTAAGGAGATGTCTCCCAGGAAGCTGAGAGAGTGCCTTAATGGTTAAGTGAAACCTATCCAACGTTACTGCAGCCTCCTGGCTGACATTTTGATACGATGTGTATGATGGAAATCAGCATTTTAATTTCTGCAATAACCTCCACAGCACAGAAGTGCTGTTCAGAAATGCTCTATTCCTGTCTGGAGTGTTAGATTTTATGGTGCCATATGCGTGCGCAGCGTGGACAAGTTACAGTTGCCGTGGGAATGTTAGTAATGAAATTCTTGAGTTCTCGGTGCTTAAAAATCTCAAATGAGTTGTAAAGGAGACTTGTTTGCATTTCATTTCCTTAGTCAAAGGCAGACGAAATAATTCCTGCAGCCCTTTGTGACAAATTCGCCAAACTAACACCCTTCCATCTTAAAGCTTTGTTCGACTTTTTCCCCAACTGCCCTCTCATGCATCCTGCATTGCTATGATGAGTGGAAAATGTTTTTTGGATGGATCTGAGGAAATGCAATGCCCTTCCTGAGGGCACTATCCTTTCCCCATTGATATTCTTTGTTCAACGTGAGCTCTGGGAAGGTGAAATTGTGTTTGGGGTACAGAGTGAAAGCCCTCAAACCTGGGATCTATTTCTGCTCTTGGGCAATCTTTGCCTCTCCCCTGACTTCTGGATTTTTATTTCTCTGTCTGTATAAAGGAGCGTTTGCTGCTTATCCACCCTTTTGTTGTATTCCCTGGCCCCACCCAATAGGCCAGTGATGTTGGAAGTCTGGATGAGGCTGAGGTAGAGAACTGGAAAAATCCAGGTGAGCATTCATGCTGTGTACATTAGTTATACCACAATATCTAAGCATCAGCTCTGTTTTGGGAATTACAAAGGAGATTTTTCCCCCCCAGTAGGTATCACAATTTTTGTTTTAAAATGTTGTTTCTCTCCATGTGATCTCCCGTGTACCCATTCCCACCAGTGCATCACCTGGCACTCATCAGTGCCCTCTTCTCATTGAGTGAGGCCATCCCTTCCTTGTTCCACCCCGAGCATGCACATGGCTAAGGAGTTTCAACTAGAAAGTCATGGATTTGATGGATGGACCACCCGGTGGATAAGGAATTGGCTGGATGGCCACAGTCAAAGAGTTATGGTCAATGGTTCAATGTCTAAGTGGTGCCCAGTGATGAGTGGTGGTCCTCAGTACTGGGACCAGTGCTGTTTAACATCTTTGTCGGAGACATGGACAGTGGGACAGAGATTGATCAATGTATTACAGAGTCATTAACCAGGAATAAATAATCAAACAATGAGCACAGGTGTCTCCAGTCTGCTCTGGAGTGCTCCTTTAAGGACCCTGGCATTTTGAAAGCTGGGGTATATTGGGGAAGCTGGATGGGAAAATGTGGAGACAAGGTGTCCCCACTGGCCCAGCTCAACCACATAGTCTGGGCATTAATCAGCAGGTCTTAGGATGTGGAGAAGAAGCAGTGGTTTTGGGAAAATTAAGAGGCAGGGCTGGAGCGTGAAAGAAAGGTTTGGTTCCAGCATTATAGGAAGAGGGATCTAGTGATCAAAAGCTGGTCAGAAAGGGACACATTTTATATTTCATTAACATTTTCTCACTCATTTTTCCAATAGCACTCTGCAGACATGGAATTGTTGGCCACGGAACTGATTCAGTGTTGATTTGAGCACAGGAAGCATCTTCAGTGAAGTCAATTTCTTCAGTGAAATTGACATTTGTTCTAATCCAAATTAAAACAGTCCCTACAGTTGGCATTTTAGGTCCAATTCTTAGTAACACACTTAGTGTCTTTACTTAAATAAATATACATTTTAATATATATCTTATTTTTTCATTTGCTGAAAATAGAGCAATCAAGAAGGGGAGGGAAATTGTCCGAGAGGACACAACTAGGACCGATTTCTGAAAATTTCTGTAACTTGCTTTATGTGTGAATTTGCATTTGAGGAAAATCAACACAGAGGCAGAGGAAGCAGAAGAAAGAATAAGAAAACATTACTGAGTTACGCTCTGAATAGCACTGCTTAAATGAGTTGGTTTGTAACTGTGAATCAGATGTTCTTTTTCTAATCATCCCCAACACATGGGCTGCACTGGACATTTCAGCTCAGAGAATGTGAATTCTGTTTCAAATGTCCGGGGAATGCCTGAATCTCTAACCTTTTCCCAGTTACTTCTATCCAAGTTGACTGACTTCATGAACAGGACTTACGTGATTGATGACAGCAGTGAAATTTGGCCCCTTGGCTATGAAGGTTCAGAGACACGGTGACTTCATGGGCTGACTCCTGAAGTGCTGCTGCCCTGGTCCTCCACAAAACACCACGTGCCCTCAACACCTTGCAAAGGGGCTGGCAGCTGTATTAGTGCAATACCTCTCAGCATCGCTTAGCATCTCGAAAAACAGTCCTAAACTGAGTTAATAATTTACTTTTTTTTATTATTATTATTTTATTTTATTGGCTGGTTTTCTTTGTCTCCCAAAATATCACAGGAGAAATGACAACACTGCTGTTAAAGCTGGAGATGAAGCATAAATGGAGCCTTTAACCAAGCTGATCCCCCCCCCAAGGTAATGATTCAGATAAAATGGAATGACATCCAAACCAGCCCCAGGTTGTTTTTGTTTTTGCAAACCCAAACCCCGAGTGATGAGGTTTTGCAAAATTCAAACGCAAACCACCCCAGCTTGCCCGTTACAGACATGAGACTGAACTCAAAACCTTTTATCTGGGCCCTCGATCCCCTCCGGACTTTGGCGGTTTGGCTAAAAATGGAACCTGGATTTAAACCATCCCCGATTTGGGTTGTGCAAATCACAACCTGGCTGATGTAGTTCTTCAAAACCAAAACCATAACATGGCCTTCCTCCTCAATCCCTAATTAAATTAAATGCTTTGTGTCCCGGGCACTGTGGAGACTGAAATGCACAGAAGAATATTACCAGCATAACACAACCTCCTATTTTATTCATTCCCAAAGGGCCTGATCCTGAAATCACTAATCCCTCCTCAGGCCATCCTTGTGGGCACGTGGTGAAATACTTCTGCTTTGAAGAGGGTTGCTGTTGTCTTTAAAAACAGGGGATTAACTTTCATTGGATTCAAGAGCAATTGCCCTTTCTCACTGGTATTTTCTGGCATTTCTGGCAGACTCTACCGTCTTGGTGGTCTTCCTGAGAGAGTGTCTCCTGGCATAAAAGCAGGTGACACAGCTCCCAGGACAGTCCTAAACACCTTCCCAAGCAGGGCCATGGCAAGATCCTGAAGGGCTTTCTTTGAACCTTTGCTCGTCCTGGATTTTCACTCGTGATGGACAACACTCTCTACGCGTTGGCACTGTCTCTTCTCTCCCATGCAGCCACAGGCCAGGCTCCTAGGGCAGTGCTTTTCCACCTCCAGACTGTCCCTGGACTACTTTGAAGAGGTCCATGAATGGTGACTAAGAAAAACAGCCCCAGTGGCAACAGGATTTGAGGTGGCATCATGTATTTTGCCTCTCCAGCATGAAGTTTTAGAGGGGCTGCAAACAGATGCCTGAAAAACCACTGCTGCTGTTCACGGGGAGGTGTCCAGGAGATCTGGGAAGGGAGATGAGCACTCCCGAAAAGGCAGCTCCTCCCTGGCTCCTGGGGGAGGCAGAGCATTCCAAGGAACAGACCAAGAATCCTCGTTCCAGGCCTGTAGGGCTGCTGCAGGATGGACTTCAGCCAGTGCTTCAGTTTATTTACCTGGATCCCCTTTTCTGATGCTTTGGTTGCTTCTTACAGGTAAACTGTTACTGCTCCGTCAGCATTTTGCTGTTGCTGCCATTCTCTGCTGATTTTTTTTAGATTTTTCTCTCAGATTTGGATTCTGATGGGTCATTTGAAGGAATAATGGTGAAGGAGAGCTTTTTGAGAGCAGCACAGGCAGATGAAAACCACTCCACCCCTTAAACGCTGAAACCTGTGAACTTAACAGTAAGACGTTTCCTTGCCTGCTCCCAGTGCCAGGACTCCTACCCTCTCCAAGGAGAAACAGTCCCAAAACGGGAGCAGGCTGGACATTTCCCCAGAGCTGGCAGGGTTACAGTTGTTCCACAAGTCAGCCTGGACTAATAAGTTGAACAAAACTCAAAGCCCACTGTCTTTTCTTGCCCTAAGCAATGACTTTTATCCAGTATGTTCTCTTAAAAAGAAACAGGCTGAAAGCTAAGGACAAAAATGCTACCCTGTGTGTCTGAAGTTAAAGAAGGAACCTGGTGCCAGCAGCACCTCCTTCCCTGGCCCAGGAGCCTCAGAGGAGGGAATGTTGTGGGTTCATCCCCTCTTTTCATCCACAGCACAGGGCAGGAGGAAGAGGGAGAGTTGTGTTTCATGAGAAGGACAAGAGAGGGATCTTCCTTTCTCCTCTTCAAAGTCAGGAAGGAGGAGGCAGGGGAATGTAGGGAGGTCACGGGAGAGGGTCGTGCCTCCCCTTGGGCATCACGGGTTCCCTCAGCAGAATCCTGCCACTTTGCTGTTGAACAAGTAGAACTTCTTTCCCCTGCCTCACGTCTTCCTGTTGACCCACAGCACGTCCCTCCCAGCCTTCGTTTGGTACCACCAGGCTCCATGGCTCATCAGTGGTCCCACCTGCAGGGCTGGGCTGTGGGGTACATGTGGATGCCTGATGTCTGCAGCTCTGCGGTTCTGCACATCTGGGGGAGATTAGACAAAGCTGGAGGGGAGAAGTGCCTGTAAGAGCTCGGTCTGGGACCTGTGCATATGTTTTCAATGTTAATTTGAAGCAAACCTTTTCAGATTCCTGCTTCAGTTGTCTAGAAATGATGTCACTCCCGTGGCTTTCATCCTTGGGACCATGCTGCTTCTTGGCCCATGCTGCCTGGGCTCCAATCACCAAACCCTATGGTTAACATCTCAGACAATTGTGTCCTGGTGGACAACATGAGGACCAGGAGCCAGCAATGTGCCCCTGTGGCCAAGAAGGCCAAGGGCATCCTGGGGGGCATCAGGAAGAGTATGAGCAGCAGGTGGAGGGAGGTCATCCTGCCCCTCTGCTCTGCCCTGGGGAGGCCACACTGGGACCAGTTCTGTGCTCCCCAGTTCAAGAAGGACAGGGAACTGCTGGAGAGGGGACAGCGGAGGACCACAAAAATTATTAGAGGCCTCAGACATCTCTCTTATGAGGAAAGGCTGAGAGACTTGGGTCTGTTTAGTCGGGAGAAGAGAAGGCTGAGGGGGGATCCGATCAACCCCTAGAAATACTTCAAGGGTGGGTGTCAGGAGGATGGGGCCAGGCTTTTTCCAGTGGTGCCCAGGGATAGGACAAGAGGGAATGGGCACTAACTTGAACATGGGAAGTTCCATCTAACCACGAGGAGGAATTTCTTTGCTGTGAGGGTGGCAGAGCCCTGGCAGAGGCTGCCCAGAGAGGTGCTGGAGTCTCATCTCTGGAGACATTCAAACCCTCCCTGAACACGTTCCTGTGGGACCTGCTCTGGTGACCCTGCTGTGGCAGGGGGTTGGGCTGGATGATCTCCAGAGGTCCCTTCCAACCCCGTATCGTTCTGTGATTCTGTAATCTCCTGTCAGTGCCACCACCCCCACATAGTTTTTTGTCAGGCTAGAAATCTGCTCTGGTGTGAAGCCCCACTCAGTTGCCCCATATCCCCACTGGTGTCACCAGTGTGTATGAGCTGAGAGGAGCTGAAGGAAGCACCACCAGCTGAGGGTGACCAGGAAGAGCATGACCACGCTGAGGTACACCAGTGTGGCTGGTCAGAGAGGAAGAGTTTTAGAGTTTGGGTGCTGAGTTTTCAATGAGAGAAAGGGGGGAAAAAAAAAAAAAAGAGCTAGAAAGAAGATACTTGTGAGAAAAATCTCCTCCAAAGACAGCTGTGGTGGATATATTTTTGAGATGCCCAGTCTTCAGACGTGCTCGGTGCATCTGATTGAGTTGCGTGGCACAGCTCAGCTCTGCAAAGCAGTTACAAACGTTCCCCCTGAGAAGGACCATCCTCCCACCCCTCCATCTGCCATCAAAAACAGGTTTCTCACCATCAGATGCGGAACCTTTGAGGCAGGCCTGGCTCGAACTATAAAGCTAATAATGTGTCCATAAATAAGTGGATTATCCTCAGACATTCTGGTGGATCTCTTAAAATATTTACTTTTTAGGGGCAAGTTGGGTAATGGGTTTTCCTCAAACCTTAAAGTTTTAGTGGGCAACAAAGAATGCGGAGTGGAAGCTGCTCACCAGATGTTCCACAGCCTGGAGAGATAAAAGGAGATTGTTTTTACAAGTATAAATGGTGATATAGTAGCCCGCACTTTGTAAAGTACATATTTTTATTAAACCATTATGCAGTTGGACAAATAATTTTCCATATTTCCCAGTCATAACCTGCCTCATCCACATTGAATTCCTTGCCAGTTCTGGCTGCTTCTTTTTCACTTTACTGGCAAACTTGTTAGGATTTTTTCTTTTTTTTTTTTTTCAAACCTCCTCAGATTGATTGCTTTAGTCACTTAAAATGACATCACCTTTTGAAACTTTAGATAAAGCTAATAAAGCTAATCTCATTAATAGAGTGCAAAAATATCCTAACACTCCAAAGTGATTAAACAGTTTGGGGAAAGCACTTACTGCAGAAGACATACCCAAAATCTCCAGAGGGTTCAGATCCCAACTCAGGTCCGTGAACCTGCCTTGCTCAGCAGGGCTGCACTCCTTCACCAGGTGCTGCAGGTCTGGCCCTTAATTTATAAGAGTCAAGCAAGCAGAATGAATTGAGTAACAGTCCTTAGAGAGCAGAACAGCAGGAAGGTAAGGGTTTCTTTTCTCATAGGTTCTACCATATTTTCATTTTTTCTGTACTATGTTCATAAAGTGAAAACCTGGAAATTTCTTTGTTTTCAGTTCACAGTAAATTAAGAAACCTGAAGAAACAGAGAGTGTGCTCCCATCCAAAGCAGTGGGAGTTCCCCACCCAGTCCTGTCTCAAACAGGCTTCCCCAGGAGTTCTTTGGTTTTGTCTGCAGGTTTAGTTTGGTCCTGTGTGCTTCTCTGGTGCAGTTAGCTCCCTTGGAGCCTTGTGCAGAAAACACCAGAAATGAAAACCCAAAAAAGAAAAGAAGAGAGGAGAAAAGGAAGGAAAAGAAATACCTATTTTTTTCTTTCAAGCCCTCCCCTGGACCAATTTTTTGTTTATCTTTACAGCTTTATATTATCAGGATACCTAAACTTCTCTCTGTTCAAATGGGTTCTGCCCTATAGATGCTTTTTGAAGTTGTGTGTGGCCACAGAAGGCAGGAGGATGTGGAATCTGCCCTCATCCCGCAGAGGAAGGAGGACAGGAGCCCAAACAGCCGGAAAGCCATAGGATTTTGCATTAATTCCCTTCTAAGTGCACACAGGATCCAGGCTTTTATTTAGCCTGGACCCAGGTGATACAAACCATAGAGAGATGAACTGTCCTGGTGTAAGCACCTCCTGCCTCCTCTGCCTGCAAAATAGGGGTTATTTCCAGAATTAATGCTGGATAGAGTAGGATGAGGCTGAAGCACTCCTAAAGTCTCTCCCTATTCAGGCTGTGATCAGGAGCACAGGTCCTGGGATGCGATCCAAAATCCCAGACTTCACCAAGTCCTAGACAACAGGTGGCAAAGCCCAATTCCAAAAGGTTTCTGATCTCATCCTGGGAACTTTATACCTTCAAGAATTCATCACAACTGTGAAAGAGCAAGCCACTGCTGGCGCTGTGAATTGAAGCAATATGATATCTAGCAGGTCCTCGTAGACATCCCACAGAAATAGCCACATTGCTTCTGAAAAGACTTATTCTGACATTTTTGACCACGGTGTTTTAGGCAAGGGCATTTGACCCATGGTTTATGCTAATTTAAGGTAACAAGTAAGATAATGAGAGACCATCTCATGAGCACCCTCGTGTAACCCCCATGCTTTTTAAAATTAAGGCTGTAGTTCCTGAAGTCAAACCTGTGGGATTATACTCTACAGTTCTGACTACCTTTGATTTGTGAGACTTAACGTGCTTCTGTGCTTTCTTTGTTTTTCTTTTTAATCTAAATGAGAAATAAAGCCATGGAATAATTGGAGCATTATTCTTGGCCTTGGTTCAGTCTCAGACCCAGACCCTGAGCCCCTGCTGAAATGTACTGAGAGTCTGAAATGCCGCTTCTGGAGCTGCTTTTGGGGAGAGTTTGCTGCTTTTCACACAGATCAGTGCAATCTCTGAATTTTATGCTTGAAAAACAGGTGGAGTTTTCAAAATCCAGAGCTGTCCCAGCAATTACTACCTGAGTAAAAAATCTCCCAATACATTACTCGAGAATAGAATCTGTAGAACTTTGAGATCCTGCTGAGAACGAATGGCCAAAATCTGACATGAGTGAAGGGATCCTTCTTCCTTTCTCCCAATCAGTAAAAGAATAGGAGGCAATTTAAGGGCTTCAGAATGAACCAAACAAAAATAAGGAATCGCAGGAGAAAACTGGATTTCCTCCCATGAAAACAAGAAAATAGGAGGAGAGATTTCATTCAGGAGAAAAAAACAATCAATGAAAGTTTCTTGTTGAAATGTAAATCCACTTGTATTTTCCACAGATGTTCAAGAGGGAGCCAAAGAAACTTTAACAAGCAGTGCAAGATAAAAATAAAAAGATTAGAGGCATCCTAAAATAACAGTCTCAGTGTTATATTTCAGCTGGGAAAAAGTCTGAGCAACAAAGGGAGCTGTATTTGCAGCCTCAGAGTTCTGCAAATAGCATTAGGAAAAATACATCTGCTTTGAAATCGCATATTGAACGACCCATGGGTGAGAGAGTTGGGCTGTGATTCACCAGGACCATCAGCTTTTAGATGATTTTTATATTTTGCTTGTGTGTCTCCCTGGAGCAGGGTGTCATCAGCTCTGTGCAACGCCTCAGGCATGGACAAGCAGGAGTCCCACTGCGGAAAGAGCTGGTGTGGTGTGAGGTGCACCCTTGTTTTCATGGAATACTCCCGAGAAATAAGCC
The DNA here is from genome assembly GCA_013400375.1 of Thinocorus orbignyianus. NCBI lineage: Eukaryota > Metazoa > Chordata > Aves > Ciconiiformes > Thinocoridae > Thinocorus > Thinocorus orbignyianus. Next base: position 334,865 of record VXBW01001639.1, on the reverse strand, counting down.
TTTTAACTTGGTTTTACTCCAGAACCTCCCATGAAAGAGGGATCCACCTCTGTGCTGGACAGTGGAAGAGGGCAGCCACAAGTTCTCCTCAGCCAGGTGGGTGATGCCCGACAGCCCTGAGGATCATCCTGCTCCCTCGGGCTCCCTCCTGCCAGAAGGTTCAGCCAGACCCTGGTTGGGTGCCAGTGGAGCCTGAAGCCCCGTGTCAGAGAGGTCTGGCAGCTCCTGACGTACCTCAGGGGATATCAGAACTCCATCAGCAAGAGCCTTCTCCAGGAGGGCAGGATCCAGACCCCGTGTCCATCACCAACCCCAGGGACCATGGTCACCCACACACCAACAGCTGCTCTCCAAACTGCCTTCCCAGCAGCTAAAATTTCCAGGTTTTCTAGCATCCAAGTGCCTTAACAGGCCCAGCCACGGCTGGCAAGATGTAGCCATGCCATTTGCCGCACAGGAATTATGTAGGAAATTCCATATATGTTATAAGAAATGCCACCTACTGTATTAAACCTGGTTGGAATTTAGGTTCTGTTATGACGGGGGTTCAGTGCCTCAGCATCTGGGGATTTTGGGCTGCTGTGTGCGAGCAGATGAAGCCGTTGCCCCCCAATCCAAGGCCACAAGGGTGGGCAAAGTGGCCACCTGGGCTTTGGCACCTCTCCGTGTCCTTGTCCCTCAGGTGCTGCCAGAACCCACCTCTGTCCCTGCCCCGCAGCGAGACTCAATTACTCTGTCTCCTGCCCCACTGAGGAAACCAGACTTCCCAGACTCCCCGCTTGGCCAGGAGACCTGCGATTTTTAATAGCCATTAAAAATATATTTCTTTTTTGCTGTTCTTGGCCCATCTTCTCCTTTCATGCTGATTAACAATGCTCTGATCTTTTACTGCTGCCTTCCAAGATGGAAGAAGGCCATGCTATTCCTCCAACCCGTGTTTATATACCCTGCAATAATTTTTCTTCCACGGTTGCTGCTCTTGCTAGTTTCTTCGACATCCTTTTCCATACGTTTTATTTTCAACGTAAGGGCACTTCCCTTAATTTTCCACAAGGCCTTTTATTTGCATTTAATTTAGAGATCCTTGCAGACACTAAAGTTACCGGCTGGGATTTTATAACATTGCTAATAATTTCTCCACTTGTTCCGAATAGCATATTCTCTGACAAGTATTCTTTTGATTCATCTGAGGTTCTCTGCTCTTCACCAGGGGCAGCATGGCTCAGGGAGCAGGCAATGGGATAGAGCAACCTGCTCTAGGGAGAGGTGTCCCTGCCCAGGGCAGGGGGTTGGAACTTGATGATCTTTAAGGTCCCTTCCAACTCTGACCATTCTGTGATTCTATGAAAATGTTTGCTACCACCTTGCTACCCCGTGTCTAGACTGAGGAAGTTCAAGGAATGGTTTTGTATAAGAAGGCTTTAGCTTTTTTTGTTTTGTTTTTTTTTCATTTGATTGCTCTAATTTGATCCTCAAGAAGCAATTTTAATAGCCATTAAGAGTGTGATGTTGCTAACAAAAATAAACAGACTCTTCATTCTACGGTAAAAGAAGCCAGCGTGTGGTGATGCTATTAGAGGACAAATTCTGCATGTAAAATTGGTATTTTTCTTCCCTATATTCTATTTGTTTCTAATGAAACACAGCTAAAAGAGCTGTGTGTAGCAAGCAGGATGCTTCAAATGAAATCAGATTTGTTCTACCAAGTGGCACACTCTGAGCTGCTGAAGATTTCAGCAGCAGGCACACGTACAGGAACCCCTTCAACGTGCTGCTCTTTTTTAGTACAAACCCCTACATAGATGGAAACTTTTAAAAATGAACTATAATCACAGAAATGCTTCAGCTTTTGCAGGTGGGCAGAGGAAATTCTATTTCAGTGTGTAAATCACTTAAAATGTTTTGGCTTGGAAAGCTTCTGAGCTCTGCTCCTCACAGAATGAAAGGGTTCTGGGGGTTATGGAAAGAGAGCGGGGATTGTGGGCCTCCAGAAGGAGAACTACCAGGGCACACGTGGCACAGGTGGGAAGAAGACCTTGTGGATGGAACATTGGAGCATTTTTAGTCTCCCCTTCGTGACTTCATAAAAAAAAGCACAAAACAAACCGAAACAACTACTTCTCTGCCAAAACACGTGGGCTGTTGCAGCGCTCAGTGTTGTGTCTCTCATCCTCTGGGCTGAGCTGTGAGTGTCACCCAGGCTAAGACATGCTGTGGCACTAATGCTGCTGTTCCTGCAAGAGGGAGAGTTATCTTAATCCCTCTGTTAATTTACTAGGTAATGACAAGGTCACAGTGCTAGGCAATACGGATGCTAGTGGGAGAAAGAGGTGCAGAGTGTTATTTTACCTCTAGAAAAACACTTTTCTAAAAGATCTTTGCAGTACGTTTGGGCCAGCCCAACGGGCAATGACCCTGGCTACAACTGGAGCCGTGTGGTGGCACTTGTCTGAAGCTGGGAAGCTGCTGCTTCTGAAGGCACAGGGAAGAATTATTTCAAGCTCGGTGTTGATTCCCCATAAAAGTGGGTATTCCATTTTTTACCAACTGGTTGGCAGGGGCTGCAGCCTTGCTGGGCGAAACTTCATACATGCAGAGAGCAGAGAGTGCTGTAAAGGTCTTCCAGGTCAAAACAGACAGTGAGAGTCCTGTGTCCAGCTCTGGAGTCCTCAACACAGAAAGGACATGGACCTGGTGGAACGGGGCCAGCGGAGGCCACCAAGATGGTCAGAGGGTTGGAGCATCTCCCCTATGAAAGCAGCTTGACAGAGCTGGGGTTGTCCAGCCTGGAGAAGAGAAAGCTCTGGGGAGACCTTAGAGCAGCCTTCCAGGATCTGAAGGGAGCTCCAGGAGAGCTGGAGAGGGACTCTTGGTCAGGAAGTGCAGGGACAGGACAAGGGGGAAGGGTTTTAAATTGGAAGAGGGGAGATTGAGATGAGATCTTAGGAAGAAGTTCTTTGGTGTGAGGGTGGTGAGGCACTGGAACAGGTTGCCCAGAGAAGCTGTGGCTGCCCCATCCCTGGAGGGGTTCAAGGTCAGGCTGGATGGGGCTTGGAGCAACCTGGTGTGGTGGGAGGTGTCCCTGCCCATGGCAGGGGGGTTGGAACTGGATGATCTTTGAGGTCCCTTCCAACTCTGACCATTCTGTGATTCTATGATTCTAAAGTGGCTCTCTCCATCAGTGGCCACTCTCCAGAGCTCACGGGCACCACTCACTGGGATGTTCTCACCTGAACAGCACCAAAATGCCGGTGGGAATTACAGCAGTCCGTGCTGCAGCTCTCTCTCACCGCGTGACATCTGAGGCTGCAGCTAGCTGTTCAGGAAAAGCAAATTAATTTTATGATCAGACAACCCATGCACATAAACACTGAGAAATGTTTTATTTGCTTCTTTATAGGAACCAGCTCTCCCTGCTTCCTCCACACCGGCAAGGATGAGCTATCTGTTCCAGAGAGAAGGGAGGGTTTAGAGTAACCTGGCAGAAAGCAGATCGCTGGAGAGGCCATTTCCAGACCGGGAGGTGCAGCAGGATGCAGCAAAACCCATCTGCAGAGCCCTGGCTTACCAGGGCTTGGAGGACTCCGCTCCCAGTGGATGCCAAGGAGAGGATGTTTGCAGAGGTTTAATCCATTCGATGAGTAAGTACGAGTAAAATCAGCCTCTGGGATGTGATGGGTCTGTGGGGATGTACACCCATGTGCAAGAAACACCCTTCTTTCATTAGCATCAGAGAAGAGGAATCCTGAAACCCCCTCTTTTTGTGGCTGGGGGTCGCAGTCTGGAAGAGATTGAGAACCAGTGTGCTCCAGAGCCTCAGTTTCTGGCGCTCATCAATCCAGCGTCTCCCCTGAGCTGTGGAAGAGGTGATAACCCATCCCCAGTGCCCCTAGATCACTGCCAGCAGTCTGGCCGGCTCACCAAGCAGCCAGGCATCTCCGTAATACTCAAAACGAGACAAAATAATCTGTTCCAGCTGTAGATTTTGAACACAGCATCTCTCTAGCACCTCTCTCTAAAAAATGTCCTCCTCCTGTCAACATTGTAAAGGCTTTGCTCGACAGGTCTGGTCACCCTGGTCTCTGTGTCTGACAGCCCTGGTACCACCAGCTGCTCCCCAGTCATCCCCATTTACCAGCTGGAGGTTGATGAGTCCATTGAATCCCACCCAGCAATAAATCATGGAAGGAGTGACACCGTCCTCTGCTTCTGGGGTAACTCACTGGTGTGCTGAGCAGTGCTGAAGGACTTTGCTGGAGCAAACTGAGCCCCTCAGCACCATCCAGGGTCTGGCAAATCAGCTGGGCAGAAGCACAGGCTCTCAGGAGAAGCAGATGAAAGAGCACGGCCCCCCAGAATGTACAGGACCCTTTCCTGGATCACCCAGGCTGATGTACTTTCCCCTCTCCGCTTCCTTCCGTCGAAGCCAGTGGGAATTTTGCCACAGACTTCCAAGGGAGCAGCAGCCCTGTGATTTGGCTGTGTACAATTTCAATTAAAAAGTCTATGAATCACATCGCTCTGCCCCTGGCAGCTGAGAGATGAAGACAGCGGGATAGGAAAGGAGCAGCTCAAGCAAATGGAAATAATTTTTCTATTAAACTTCTTTTTTTTTTTCTAAAGGAAGGTACTCGGCATAACTTATACCTTTCTCCTCCTGTTCTGTTACTAATAACTGTCTGCTGTGATTGAAGTGGATTGGGAACGTCTTGTTTACTTTTCACCATCTACAGGTTTGATCCTGTGAGATTTATTCACGGGGGATGAAGCTCATTCCTGTTCAGAAATAGCTCGTTCAGGGGTCATCCAAGTCCTCACTTGGCTCGGTTTTGACAGCTAATCCGGGCTGTGGCTGGTGGCACACCCCTGAGCAGGGCACGGGAAAGCCTCTCGGAAGCACGTCTGAGATCCTCGGGGTGCCAGTGGAGCTGGGTAATCCTTGGGTTTGGAAACAGACCTCTGCCCTCACGGTCCCTCCAGGTCAGGAGCACCCAGCTGGTTGGGAACAGGGCACTGAGCGTGTGCGGGGACCACAGACTGTGTGTATTGAAGGGTATTCTACAGGGGAAGGGAAAAACACGAAACAAACCAAAAACATCCAGAGAAGCCAACTGCAGTTACACAAAGGAGCTTCATCTGCAATGTTTTCTGAAGGAATGTAGGAAGGACACAGGACAGTGCCAAGGGATACAGACTGATGCTTAGGTGGCCCTGGCTCAGCTCCAGGCTTCCTAAATGGAATCATAGAATCACAGAGTGGTCAGAGTTGGAAGGGACCTTAAAGATCATCACGTTCCAACCCCCCTGCCCTGGGCAGGGACACCTCCCACCAGAGCAGGTTGCTCCAAGCCCCATCCAGCCTGGCCTTGAACCCCTCCAGGGATGGGGCAGCCACAGCTTCTCTGGGCAACCTGTTCCAGTGCCTCACCACCCTCACACCAAAGAAGTTCTTCCTAAGATCTCATCTCAATCTCCCCTCTCCCCATTTAAAACCATTCCCCTTGTCCTGTTCCTCCACTCCCTGACCAAGAGTCCCTCTCTTGGAGCTCCCTTCAGATCCTGGAAGGCTACCGTTTCCCAAAATTTCATTGTGATATCAGTAGTGCCACCGTTATGATGGCATAATTTATGGGAGTTTATGCTTGTTGTGAAATTACACATTGTTGCTTGTTGCTGGTGTGGAAATTGCAGATTTTGGTTGTGTTCTATGTCACACACGCAGAACGGGACAGATGTTGGTCTCTCTTAGCCAGGTACACTCTCTCTGAAGCACTTCTCCAAGCACCTGTTCCTCATGAAGTAACCAAATCACCAGGGAGAGGAGAATGATATTATTCTTTGGCTAAAACCCTAAATCAGGTTTCAGTGAGCCATACATTAAACTTACATTTATCTTACTGTGCTGAGCAGTGCAAGGTTGTTCTCTGGTCTGCTTAAACACATCAATGGCTCTATGGCTGACAGTAGCAAACCACTGTCACAGATCAAATGAAGGGTAAAAATGCAGTTTTGCCTGGAAAATTTAACTGTGATTTTCTTTCCCTTCCTCCTTCCAAGTTGCTGCATGATTGACGTTTCCCACCGGACAATAAATAACCTGTTCAGCTGAGGTAAGTCCATGTGAGAGCGAAGAAGGCTGGGAGAGCTGGGAGAAAAGATGCCTCCCGTGTTTATTCTGAAACGATGCTCCAAGGAGTTAAGCAAACTCAGAAACTGGGATCTCACCAACATCTGGTTTGTATCAGCAGAAGCCAAAAGCTTACAGCAGTCTGGCTGGGTCGTTACACGCTGTCTGTGCCTGCCTGTGTCTTAACTTCTCCTGACATTACCTGGGGGATCACTCAGCTGGAAGACGCTCGTGTTTCTTCAAGCACACACACGTGTGCACCAGCATGAGATGTGTTCTACATCTGCTCTGTCTCCCCGTCCTGTGCAGTGCCACCCGTGTGGGCTGTGCCACTGCTCATGGTCAGCCAGGTCACCTAATGCAGGTACCAACCTCTTCCACTAAAGATACAGCATGCCCTTTGTAAATCCCGGGTGGTATCCTGCTCAGCCACCTCCTCTGCACGCCTTCCTTAGGAGGACAGGTCCTCCTAGGAGAAGGGTCTGGGGGCAATCCTTTCACATGGGTGACAGTGCTCTCATGGGTGGGGGGATGACCTGGATGCTGGGTCTGCTCAGCTGGATGAGGAGAAAATCCCTCTCCACTTCTTCATCTTGAAGAAGTACCCAAGCTTCCAGGCGGTGAGAGCATGTCCTCCTCCTGTTGAAGGTGACCCATAGGCTCTGGCCTGGCTGGTTGGTGGCTCCACTTCAAGAGGGAGGATGAGGAGTGCTCCTGTCCCCGTACCCATCATCTGGTGGTTACAGCTCTTCTCAGGGTGGGAGTGAGCTTAGTCCCTCTGAGGCTCATCAGTCCTTTTTGCTTCCTGTTTTAGTCCTTCACCATCCAAAAGGCAGACACCAACACTACTTCTGGCTGTCTTTAGCTCTTGGTGCATCTCCTAGAGACTTGTGCCATGAGCAGGGACAGTATTTGTGCATCGAAACCATTCTGCAGCAGAGCTCTGTGTGCCTGTCTCTGCAGAGTGCGTTGGACACAACCTGAATAAAGATGGAGACCATGGAATTCAGGTTATGTCCAACACACTCTGCAGATCACCAGGTCCAACCATCAGCCCAACACTGACAAAACCCACCACTCACCCTTGTCCCTCAGCACCACATCTGCCCGGCTTTTAAATACCTCCAGGGATGGTGACTCCACCACTGCCCTGGGCAGCCTCTGCCAAGGCTTGACAACCCTTTTGCTGTAGGAATTTTTCCTAATATCCATCCTAACCCTCCCCTGGCACAACTTGAGGCTGTTTCCTCTTGTCCCATCACCAGCTCCTCAGCAGAGGAGACCAATCCCCAGCTCTGCCCAGGGAATATTTAAAAGGCAAAACCAATGAATCTGGGTAAAACAGTGGCAGGAGGATTGGATTAGCATTTGTGCAGACATGCTTGTGCAGGTAAGAGTTAAACATTTACAGAACGGGATGCCACCTCATCATGGGCAGAATTCCACAGAGGGTTCTGCTCAGGACCTCACCCTGAAGTGCCCCAGTCCCCAAGGGCAGCTGTCACTCAGGAACCTGAATTATTCTTGGTTTGAAAAGAGGCAGCACACGCTCTGGAGAGCCTTTTCTCTGTGCTCACACCTTCCCATGACCACGTGTGTGGGGTTTCTGGTTTCCTCTACTTCGGCTACACTTCTCCTTGTTTGAATATTGGCAGGGAATTTCTTTGCAACTTTCTTGTTTGTCTTTTCTGGGAAATAAAAGTGGCAAGTGCCCCGTGAATCTTATGGGTCCTTAGATCAATATGAAATGGCTAAATACACTCCTAAACAGCGTGATGTGTGATAAACTTCTGAAGTTATGGTCTGTCTAACTTCAAAAGAAGCGCTAAAGCAGAGTCCAAAGGTTCGTAACATCTTCTGTCTTAGCGTTTACCAAGTTTATGCTACAGCTCAGCCAACTCAAATCATCTTCCCGGGTCACAACACATTTTAATTTGCTTCTGTCTTTGCCCAAGTGCGCAGGGAGCGCTGATCTGGGGGGTCCTGATTCAGTGACACATCTTTGTGCCCAGATGTCCTTTACAGTCAGCAATATCTCAAAGCTGCTTTTAGGTTTTCCCTCCTTCTAATGTGGAGTGTTCCCAAGATGATCTGCAGGTTGTTAGAGACACACATGGCTCTGCTTCTGTGTCCCTGTGTCTTTTTTCTGCTTCTTTTCTCTTTTATTTTTTTTTTTAAATCCATCCCTCTGTACTTGTTTCTCCTCCTTCTTGCCAGTTGCATTTAATCTCATTTTTTGTCTGTGCTTCTGTTCTAAAGAAAGTCCTTCTGCAATGCAGTTGTATAGTGAGAAAGGGTGGCAGGTTGTTGACTTGCAAACTGCTCTATTTAATATCAAAAAGATGTGATTAGTATAAGCAGTAAAAGCTTCTGAGACCTCTTTGGAGAGCCTCAAAGGCAGCGATGGGAAGCAGAAAACATACATTTCCTATCAGAGGTTTTTTCCAATTTCCAAACATATATAATTATGGCCAATCCTGTTTAAATCATGCTCTGGAAAAAAAAAAATTGAAAAAAAAAATTATTTAAATAGTAGAAAATTCCAGTGCATTAGGAGCAACTTCTAGCTGCCTGAGAGGGGCTGTGTCCAGTAGCCTAGAAAGGTGGTTGAAGGCCAAAGTGAGCTGGCTGAAAGGCTGAGAGGACTGTGCTATTGCTGCTGGGCAGAACTCACACTCCTGTGGCCAGGGACACTCGTCCTGAGGGCTCCAGAGGAGGAGAGGCAATGTTTAGAATGCTGCAGGCAGACACCCAGCCTCCCTGGGGTGTTAGGAAGGGCCTGTTTCACCCTTTTTAGACTCTAGAAAAATATATGAGATTATTCCCTTCCCTGCCCTTCATAGTCTTTTTAAGAAAGTTGGGTGGAAAATCCTGTCTTTCAAATGTTTCTGATTTTTATTTCTTCATGAGCAGTTTTCACGGAATCAGGGAATTGTCAGAGTTGGAAGGGACCTCTGGAGACCATCCAGCCCAAATCCCCTGCTCAAGCAGGATTGCCCAGAGCACATCCCTCAGGGCTGCATCCAGGTGGGGCTTGAAGGTCTCCAGAGAAGGGGACTCCACACCCTCCCTGGGCAGCCTCTGCCAGGGCTCTGACACCCTCATCCTGAAGAAGTTTCTCCCACGTTCCAGCTTGTGCCTGTTGCCCCTCATCCTGTCTCTGGGAACCACTAAAAAGAGTCTGGTTGCATCCCCCATCAACTCATCCTTCAGACTAAGGAACTTCTCAGCTCTTCTCTCCCATAATGCAGCCTTAGGAGGTTGAAAAGCTCAGGTGCTAGCACTTTTCATTAGCAGGCTTAGACCAAATTGGAAATAGCCTTGTTCTGGTTATATTTAACCAAAGAAATGCAGAAATTACTACTGCAGCTATTTCCAGCCCTATTGGTATGTAAGGAATAAACTAGTTAAGACCAACCAGACCCTGAGTCTCCACAACAGGTCCCCCCGTAGGAGGGGCACATGGTTGGAGATAAATGGAAACCTCTTTCCTCCCTGGCAGGGCCTGGGTGATGGGGAAGGCTCAAAAGCTGGTGCTTGAGAAGGTGCATGCTGGGGGAGATGTGGGAGGGAGTGTTCCCTGTGGCTCTTAAGTAGCTCCTTGTGCTTCTGAGTCTCACTCCCGGAGCCCAAGGCAAGGTCTGACTTCAGTGGGGCTTTGGATCTTTACCTGTTCACATATAAACTGTATATATCTGGGTGAGGGGAAGCACAGACTGTGGGGGGTGGGTGTGAGATAAGTCAGGGGGATAGTTAAGTGCTTTGTGCTCTCTCTGGGCAGAGATGAACAGGCTGAGGAGGGCTGTGGTTGCTGATTGTCTCCAGTGGTCTTTGCTCTTCTTCTCCCAGGCTGGTGCAGCGTTTGGAGACCTGTAATTTATATACAGGTATTGCAATATACAATATATAAAGCTGCTACCTTTGACTCTGGGTCTGGCCAGTGACAGTCAGAGACTACAATGACTTTGATGATGTTTAATGATGGTTGGGTGTTTGGGTGAAATGGCTTGCACTCAAACTGAATCTCCTCCTTGAATGCTCACAGCAGGGTCTTTGGGAAAGCGAGGGAGTGGGGACACGAGCTGTATTTTGGGGTGTAGCTCTGCCCACCACCTGTGAGGTGTTTTGGTGGGGTTTTGCCTGGGGAAAACCAGTGCTGTTCCTTCTGCTCCAGCGCAGAGAAGCTCGGTTGGATGCGTTCAGGCTTTGGTGCATCAAGCTCTTGGACAAACCTCATTGATTTTGACTACTTGTGTGCTTAAGCAGAGTCTAGCATTTTGTGCTGGGTTGGACTGGTGCTATAATGAGCACTAAATGGCCTGAATTCCTTCCCTTCCTCCTTTTTTACAGTTGTCAGTATATTATTTTTAGCAGGAGCACAGAAGAAGCTATGATGAGGGGAAAGAGGAAACTGCTCCCAGTGCTAAAACCTTGTTCAGAGTTGCGGACGCAATGACGAGATGTATTGCCTTTCCCAGGGCTGCAGATTGATGATTGATTCACCAGGAAACGTGCTGTTATTACAAATGTGGGGCCGAATTTGGACTTTGTTGCCTGGGAGTTGCCTGGGTGGGGAAGGAAAGTGGGATCCAGTCCTTATTTTTTGCTCCTCTCCCCAGCCTTGGGGACGGTACGTGTTCAAAACCCATCTGTCTGGCTCCTTTTGCAGGGTCTGCTGGTCACCACCGCTCGCCCAAGCCCACCGAGCCCAGACTCCACGCTCGCCCTGCCCCGACAGGCAGTAGCTCGGGTTTGGAAGGAAACCGCAGCACAGGAGTTGGGAATCTCAGGTTCCAAGCAGTGTATGCAAAGCAGTTTCGCTTAAAATGTCAGGTTTACCTTGGCAGAGCCAGCCTTTGGTAGGGATTAAGGCTGCAAAAACCACTGAATCATACTCTGTGTTTCCATCCCTGTGCCAGGTCACAAACATAAATCGTAGCGTTGGCCCTCATCCGTCATCACATAAGGCTCTGGCATCCTCTTTCACTCCCCGAATATGAGTGGAATGAGAAGGTTACTTGGAAAGTCATCCGTCTGAGAAGCTGTCCTGTTACAATTAGCGGGCAATCTTGAATTTCATCTCTGGAAGATGATGAAGTGAAGAGGGGAGGGAATGGCACATGTGCAGCAGGGCCCCTGGCAAGCCAACCCCACCACGACCCAAGAGGCCGAAGCAAAAAAAGAGTTGGGGGAATCAGACAATGCTGGTTTTTAAACAAAAGTGTGTAAAGATGACCTCAAACCGCCAAATTTGGATCTAGACAGGAGTTTAAATTTCAAGCAACTCTAAACTTCGGGGCTATTTAGAGGGGGGAGTTTGTTTTGGCTTGTGTTGGGTACCAAGGAACGGCTCTCCTTCCTGACGGCTCCTCGGACGCCAGCTCTGAGGAGCAGCAGAGCAGGGGCAGGTAGCGGTGGGGGTGGTAGGTGTAGGTTCATCAAAACCTGATGGTGGTGGCCTTGCAAGTGACCTGAAGCTCTGGGCTCCCTCTGGGGCTGCCCTGCTCCACCACAGCACCTGCAGCCCCCCAGCAATCCCGCTTGGACAGAGGTTTTTAAGGAGCTGCAATGGCCAACCTAAACCACCCTCTGCTGCCGTGAGGCGAGGAGGGCTTGCTTTCACCCTGCTTGCATTTCTTTCAAATATGCAGAGGACATTATCCTTTCAACAGCTTTCAGACAGCCTGCACAAGAAACTCTGTGCTTCAGACTTTCGGGACAAATATGTTGGTTTTTTCTCCCTTTTCTTGGTCAGGAAATGTGTTACCGTTTTTCCACCGGCTGCAGTGTGGGATATTAGATGCTCTGAGAGGAAAGTTAAGTGCTTAAGGCTTCCTTCCTCTGGCACTTCATTAATGCCAAGAAGGAGGCTGGGTAGAGTTGCTTTAATTAGCAGGCTTTTGTTAAAAGAAGGGGTTGGAACTACCTGATTGCAGGAAGACAAAAATTACAAGAAAAAGGAACAAAAGGAAGACAAAGACAAAAGGAACAAAAGGAAGACAAAAATTACATCCCAGAACAGAACTTTGCCTGCAGCGAGAGCAATGCTTATAACATATTTGGCTGGATGTGTCAGGCCTCACAATTTTATTCCTGACTCCTGCTGGGGACTGATCTGGGCCTTGAAACAGGAGGGTTGTCTCCTGCACTACCCCATTTCACTGCCCTCTCTCCAAACCTACGTGTTGTGCAGCCTTTTGTTAGATAGGTTTATTAGATATTTTTTGCCGGACTGTAAGTTAAGNCTCTGACCATTCTATGATATATTTTTCACAGTGCTTTTTCACTGCTCACTCAGTTCTACATGAACTACTTTCCTTTTGTATTTGCTTTCAGGTAACAGGGTCTGGGCACTGACCGGGCTGTGGCCTGTGTGGATGTTTGGTTTCATCCTGGGTAATATCCAGGGAATTTCACAGGTGTGCAGTGATGTGTGGAAGAGCACGATTTAGCTGCAGGAGCAGGAATGTCTTTACCCATTGCCATGGAGAACGTTGCCAGCATCTATATGAAGGCACGGTTGCCTGTTCCGGGTCTCTCTGCAAGACACACCATTCCATGAGAAAATGTTATCCCAAACCCTGGCAGTGCAGGCCTGGGCTGCTTCCTCAAGTGTACAGCTTTCCATTTCCTCTCTGTTTTTATCTTACCATCATTATTGCTGTTTCTGTAATTTATGTAATTCTGGCCCGGCTTCCCGTGAGCGTTGTTCCAGTTTGCTCTGCAAGCACATACGAGGCAGCAAATCACAAAGGAGCTGCTTCTAAATGGGGAGCGTTTTGAACAAAAGGAGAAAACTAATTATTCCAATGAGGATTTTAGCGAGCCATCAGAATTAACAGCGCTGCCTTTCCAAATGTGCCACTGTTTTGATGAGCTGATGTGCTTATCCAGTCCCCGCCGTGGCAGTGACCGTAACCGACTGCCTGTGACCGCAGGCACAGAGCTGTTAGAGCCCATCCACAGGAAAAAAACAGCTATTTCACTCTTCTTCTCATCAAAAGCCCGAGTGATGCCAGCAAAGTACTTGTTTCTGTGAGTGCTCTTGCTTTCTCCCATCCAAAAGGCTTGTTTTTGCAGAAAACAGTTTAAACTTGATCTACTAATATTGTTTTTAAAAAGTGTGCTCCTCAACACGTCCTTTGGGCAGTGCCAAAAAGCAGCCCTTGGAGCAGACAAAAACAAGCCTGATTTCCTTGACCGCTTGAGGGAGGTGGTGTGTTGTCTGGAGGGTGGAACTGAGACCAGTGCTGTTACAGAAACACCAGCATTTTCAGCCTTTTTTTTTAGGCAAAAAGGGAATCCTGGCGGAGGGGGCTCCAGCAGCGACTGCTTTTCCTCCACAGCTCTTCCCTGTGACTCCACGGTAACTCACTTGGGACCAGCCACCTTCTGCTTCCAAGGGGTGTACTGTTCACAGAACAGAGAAAAATTAAGTCAGACCACCAAAAATCTTTGTTCTTATCAGAAACAAAATAGAAAAAGCAAAATCTAGCTTTCAAAAGCCAGCAAAACACGATGTGAGATTTCAATAGCTGCACAATGTTTCTTCCAGAATAAGGATGTCTACTGACGGGTCCACACTCAAGTAAGATTATGAATTGAGAGTTTTTCATCCTGCTCAGTGAGTTATGTGTGATACTCACTGTGATACTCATACTATATGCGATACTTGGAGGTCCAACCTCTTATCCCCTCCTTCTCTTCTTACCCCTCAGCCCTGCAGAGTGGCCAAGGCAAGGACAACACGTGTGACACGGCATTGTCCCTCCTGATGGACCAGGAGGGGAGGGGAGGTTGGGAACTGAGACCTTTCAGAGCTATGGTCAGACCCAGGGTTTGGTCCCATCTCCTCAAATGAAAATGGAAAAGAAATAGCTGTGCAGGAGGAGCAGCCCTGACCCTGGCAGGGTACCACGTACCATGGGCTGGAGGATGGAGCTGCAGAAGCCCTGCTCATCCAGCTTGTGGTCACTCACAGTGGCTGGGTCCACATCCTCTGGGGACAGCATTGCAAAGCCATGAGTAACGGTCATCCTACAAAATAGAGCTGGAGGGGACAGAGACATGGAGATACCAAACCGGACAGAACACCAGGTGTTGTTTTCTGAGCAGAACAGAAGCTGCTGCCTGTCTTGTCTCCTGTTTTTAAGTCCTAGCTCATTTTTCTGCCCTTTTCCAGAGCAGGGTGATTTATACCTGGCCAGCAGTGCTTTGGAACCCTGGGATCCTCTTCCCTCCTTCCTTCCCCAAGGAACAGCCCAACCAATTGTTCCCCATCCTGCGCCCGAGACGCTGGCTCCTCCTGGCCAGGAGCAACTCTTTGTCTTCTTCCTTCTTGAAGGCCCTCCTGGCTTTTTCATATAACATCAGTTTTCAGGGTCATTCTGAGCTCTTGGGCACGTCCCAAGCTCCACCCTTCCCATTGTCTGCAAACTGAGTAAGGACTTTCTGTTTCCCATCACCCAGACTGCTCCTGAAAACACACTCGCTGGAGGAGATTTCCCCCCAGCCCCGGTTAATGGAGATTGGCTTAAATCTAAAACAGGTTTAATTGTCCTCCTCAAGCTCTGTATCTGCCTCTGGAACTCAGGATAGCCCGTATTTAACGCATTTTAGTTAGCTGAGCTTTCTAAAACATACAGTACAATCTCTTCAAGGAATGGGGTGCTGCAAAACGGGTAAGGACTTTTCCAAATGAGTCCCCCTGAGCATCCTGTTCTCACACGGCCAGCTGTCCCTTGGAGATCATGAGGCTTCCCATAGAAAATACTTCAGATTTAGGAACCTGTGCTCTGCAGAGGGTTCCCCTCTCCTCCTCTTTCTCTGCCACTTTCACTCTGGCACGAAACAGCATTTGAACCCCGGAACAAGAAATAACTGTGAGATTTTCAGCTGACCGGGAAAGCGCGGGCTCCGAGGAACGGCTTTGACACAAGCAAAGCTCAGGCTCTGTATTAATAAGAACGTGCTGACGAAGTGTCAGAAACAATATCCTGCAGCTAAATAAGTTGCAACAGTCTCCTTTTCTTCACCAACAAAACAGATTTTATCCTACACACTGACATCATGTTGACTGCTAATTCTGACAAGCTCTGTGCTGTCCGACGTTTAGCTGGCAAGGCTTTAGAAGCCACAAAACCTCTCATTTATTACCCTCTCACTTCCTATTTTTCTGCATTCTCCCTACTTGGCTAATATTCTCATCTGTGACAATTCCTTCACCAGGGGCTTGCAGCACCCCTTTCTGCATATTAACCCAATCAGCCACAACTGCTTTTATGAGAATCCCCAAATCACGCGTCAGAGAGGGGCCAGAACTGCTCGTGATTCCCGTGGGGAGGAGAGAGCACTGAGTTTGATGACTGACTATGGAAAAAAAGAAGGATATAAAAAGTTTTATTCACTCTATACCAAATAAAACAGTCCACATGACTGTTTTAATATATGCATAGTACGTATTGCTTTTATATCTTGACAAAATCTACTGTGAGCTGCCCTGTAAATGGCAACTCCACACGCAGCACTTCCCAAGGCTCTGTGCTTTTTAGCAGGGATTGATTCTGATCTAAATAACCTTCCCTAATTACTGCTTTTCTTTCCTGCTGCAGCATTTCCATGTTATTGCTGCTCTCATCGCTGCTGAACGTATCTGCAGGGATTTCTTGGGTCTGGTTTATAAATATGAAGACTAAAGAGTCTGAACTCGCTGCCTCCTTCAAAAATCCCTACCTTTTCACGTTCCTGGCAGATCTAATTCTCAAATAACATTGTTTTTAGAAACACAGAATGGTCAGAGTTGGAAGGGACCTCAAAGATCATCCAGTTCCAACCCCCTGCCCTGGGCAGGGACACCTCCCACCACACCAGGTTGCTCCAAGCCCCATCCAGCCTGGCCTTGAACCCCTCCAGGGATGGGGCAGCCACAGCTTCTCTGGGCAACCTGTTCCAGTGCCTCACCACCCTCACAGCAAAGAACTTCTTCCTAAGATCTCATCTAAATCTCCCCTCTTTCCATTTAAACCAGTACCCCTTTAAGAAGGGGACGGTTCTCCATCGCTGGAGCCTTTGGTAGGTATCAACAAGTCACTGATAAAAATGTTTACAATCAATTTTTAAGCTAAATTATTGTTTATTACATTAAAAAAAGAGCCATCAGCGGAAGGCTGCACCTGTGGAAGGTGAAGAGCTGAGGTGGTTTACACCTTAATTAAAAAAAAACCCATGAGCAAAACCACTTTAGTCACAGAATCCTGCTGTAAACACGCCTGGGAGTGGTTGTGTTCCATTATCCCTCCTTCTGCTTAGCCTGTTGCTCAGTTCCTCACTGCTGGGGACTGAAACACAAGTGGTGTGGGCATCTCCCCCAGTGGGTGCAGGGCTGTGGGGTATCACCCCGGCACTGACTGATGGCACTCCCATATATAGTTGGGGGCAAGACGCCTCTTTTGAAAATAGAATTAAAACTTTCCCTTTTTAGGAGCAAGCACCACTTTGGCAACACGATCAGCCCCCAAGTACATGAGTTCTTTTGGTCAAAACATTAACAGGGTACTCTGTTAACAACATGTTCAGGTCAGGATGAGGTCAAAGCCTGAACCGTAAGGCTTCTGATGAGCTAACTGTTTCCAAACAGCACTCCAAGTCCAAAGTGCTGAAATGAAAGCTTTTCTCCTGTAAACAGGGTGCTGCTGAGCTGAGTGCTGCTTGGGTTTTTTCAGTTACTCAGCAGAAGGTGATGGCACTGCGCAGTGGCACGTGTCCCCTGAGCAAAGGCAAGTGTCCCCAGAAACATCTGGGTGGCAGCAACCCTTCAAGGAGAAGGCAACAGAGACCTGTCGGTGCTGCCACGTTCTGTCTCTCTTTCCAGCCCAGCAACTATTTGCCCATTTTCCAAAATGAAAACGTTGTGCTGTCTCAATGGTAGACGTGAAAGGGATATCCTGCTTTAGTTAGCAAATTAATGGCTTTCTTCTGGTATTCAGGCTTCTGTAGCTGGGTCTAGATTTGAGTTCCCAGCAGGATGGGAGCTCAGCAGCTGAGCTGAAGGCAGAGGTACCCCCCATGACATCCCCATGAGGAGTGAGATAGGATTTTGGAAACTGTTTGGATGTACAAATTATTTACTTGACTACTCTATTTCTAGCAACACTTTTTCTACTATGGAGAAGGTGAATCCTAATTAAAATGTATAAAATATCTACTGAAGTACAAGATACTTCTCGTGTGACTAAATCCACCCCTTACCCTCCATCAGAACACAAACAAGCAGCAGCAGCACAAGGAGATAATTTTGGAAAGACAAGACCTGGCTAAAAGCACGTGAGCTCCGAGCAAAGAGAACAAGCTCCTGAACTCCACAGTGGGAATTCTCGTATCACTTGTGCAAGACAATGTTTTGGAGAAGACAGCATGAAGCTGCAGAGCTGAGAGAAGAGGGGTTTGGTTTTTCATTACGTACACTTTATGATATAACCCAGAGGGTTCTGGAGTTGGTGCTTGCTCTGCATTTAGCCCTTTGTGTTATAAGAATATCACGTGGGTAATGGAAAAATCTGTTCTAGTGACTCAAATGCAACATTTCCAAAAAGCAAAAGCAGAAAACTTTGCTTATTTCCCATCTCTTGAATGAAAGGTGGTGTCCAAACTAGTGTACAGAATTAAAAAAGCTACGTTAAAGATAGTATCAACCATAAATTTCAATTCCTTTCTTGTGCTGTTGCAAAAATCGGTCACGTTGGTCCAAACAACCTAAAATAAGATCTAGCCAGTATAATCCCATCCTGCTCCTCATTCCTAAGTAGGAAGCTACATCTTTCATTCTGGATCTCGTTTAAATCGAGACATGCCCTTGCCTTATTGGCACACTAATTACAACAGCAACAAAGCCACCACAGAGGGGAGACTCTTCTTTGGGATCTCTCTTTCAAAATTTTGTCTCCAACTTCTACTACTTCAAGACATTATTTTGAAGCAACTCTAAAGGCATGTTAAAATCCCGTGTTATAACCAATGCATGCCCCCAAAGTAATGGATCCTAACAAAGTTTGCAAGGTACAGTCAGGTATAAAGTAATAAATTATACATGGTTTTGAGTCCTGTTACCCCAGTCAGTGGGAAGCAGCCCAGGCAGAGGTAGCTGGAGTCTTTTCTCTCTCATCTACCAGCCCCAGACCATACATTCATCCTGTTTATGGAGACTCACCACATCATTTTCACAGTAACTCGTGTAGAAAAACGCATTTTCACTGGAAAGGTGAGACTTCTAAAAAAACGTGACTTTTCTTGAGGACTTACAGACGGACCAACACCAAAACCAGCATCAAGTTCATAACGATATTTGATACTCAGCTTCCCAAGGGCTGCAAAGACCAGAGATGAAGAAACTAAACTGGCCCAAACAGAACAGACTTGCATAAACTCACCCACCAAGGCCATGACTGGCTGAGGAAAAGAAATCCAGCCGCCTCGAATGCTATGGTCCTTGCTCCATGCACTGAGCAACTGAAAAGGGAAAGAAAGAAAAAAAAAAATCAGACTATTTCTTCCTTAGGTCTCCAACAGGAGTCACCACCAGACAGATCCGATGTCCTGCAGGTCCTCCCTTGCTCTGTGCCTGCATTTGCAGACACAGCCCATTTTCTCTTCAAATCCTTTTCCTGCAGGGCACAGACCGTACCCACCAGAATCCCCATCCATGGTGGGCCCAACACCAGCTTTCAGCACTTAAGGACTTCATCCTGACTTTGGTTTTCCTTGCCCTCCACCCTCTCAGACCAGATCCATCACCCATGGCATTACCTGGAGCAGAAAGGGGCAGATTCCAGCAGGCTGGTGCCCTGTGTGCCACCCCTCCATGCCTTCTCTGCACCAGTGGGACAGCTCCCTGTCACCCACCACAACCCCCTCCTCCAGCTCCACCAAGGCCATGACCAGTGAGAGCCAAGAGACACCCTTCTCTCATGCAAACTCATCCCTTTTTCAGAGCAGGTGAGAAAAAGGAGGAGCTCGTTCATCAATCAGCTCAACCTGGAGATCTGGAGAGTGAAAGCAACCTTTGAAAGAGCCTCGTGGGGCAGGAGGTCAAGATGGTGGGGACACTTCTAGCCCAGCTTGCAGCCTCCTCCTCACCATGATGTTGTCCAGAGGTGCCCAAAGCTCAGGTGGGCTCTGCACGACCACAGCTTTGGCCATCGAGGCGGTGGGCAGCGTGAGGAGCTCCTGGGAGATGGGGGCAGCTCCCCCTGTGCTGCCTTGCTGGGATCCACCTCTGACTCCCAGATCATCCCACATGTGGAATCTCTCTCCTGCAGCCAAGGAACATCCATTTCTGCTCCTTTCCCCCATCCCCTGTGCACTCAGGGGTCTGGCAGCGGTGAAGCCAGTCCTCCTGACAGAAACCCCCAAACCTGTCTCCAGCAGAGGACTGGAAGGCTGCATTCCTCTATCTGCTGGGATTTTCTTTCCATGAGCTAACGCTGCAAATCCCACAGCAAGGCATGAATAAACAAAAACTAGGAAGGATTAGGATGTACCATTTAGTGAATCGTGACTAACACAGCCTCCTCTCGCCTCTGAAAGCGTGCCACAGGAGTTCAGCAAATACTATTGTGAAATGAACCACAAAGTCTTTACACACTTCAGAAACGGCATCTTCGCCCGTTTTCCCTGGCAACAAACAAGTGGATTCAGTTTCTGGTTGATGGGAAAACCTCTAAATTTAAAACGCTTGATAACTGACAGAAGACTGGAGTTTTTCAATTCTTTTCCCCTCCCTCCTACACCCTTCCTGTATGGCAAATACAATTCAGCAGGAGATTCCAAAAGTCAGAGGGTTTTAATCAAGGCGAGAGCTACTTGCTTTGCCCTTTTTTAAGGAAACACCCAGCCATGGCTCCTCCTGGGAAGGATTTAGAAGCATTCCCGGGATGCCCGTCCCGGTGCGCATCGCTGCTGTAGGTGTTGAGGGGATGGAGCACATATAAGAGGATGAAGTTCTAAAATTGCCCATACAGTATACTTAAAAATTTTAAAAACAACATCCTCTGGACGATACAGATAGACCCTTACCCAGGTACATAAATCTAAATAGAAGGAAGGAGTGAGCAGGTACACCTGGTGCTGCCTCAAACCTAATGCCTTTCAGTAAGGTTGGTGCTGTAATTCCATTCCCCCGGCAGCTCTGGATGCTTTTGAGCTCCATGAAAATCCTTCACGGTATTTTAGCATCTTAGAAAACGTCACTGTGGGTGTCATGATCTTGGCATGCCAGGCCTAGGGATCCTGGACTTGCCCAGCCACTGCCTGGGCTGCGGAGGAGAATTCCTCTTTCACACACGGGATTGATTCCTTTGCATGAACAAGGATCCACCCACCCCCATTCCTTGCTCCCTGGCCTAGCATTTCCCCCAAAATCCTCACTCGTGGCTCCTGGTGATGCAAGAAAGGGATTTTGGAGAAGCTAATCCTGAGGGAGGGTAAGGGAAATGTCAGAAACCAGGACTAAGAGTGGGGTAGAATAAAAGTTCTGGTTAACCCACCCATTCTCACTGCAGCTTTAACTCCTCCAAGTGCCAGAGCCTTACTTCAGACTGTTATCTCCTCTCCATTTGGAGAAAAGATATTGTCCTCTCTTTCCATTTCCGTAACTGTCTTCAAGCTCAAGTGGACAGCAGCCCTCCTGCTGCGCCAAGGAGAGCCATCCCCTCTGGAGATCCTGGGGACATCTTTCATTCCCATGGCTCTGCTTGAAGTACAAACGTAAGGAAAGGCCAAGACAGATGGCCATTTATTTACCTCTGAGGTCTGCAGGTATGTTCAATGACATTTTTGTAAGACTTTAAAGGTTTTCCTGACAGCAGTCATCCGAAACCACTTTTTCAGCTGCAACAGACCTGCTCATCCATCAGAAATACTGTGGTGTCAGGAGGTCACTGCCCTTTCCCCAAGGTTTCCCTGTGCCCACACAACTTTTCTCCCTCTGTATTTCCAAGGTTGCTGCACGCTTTGGGGTCCTGGGACAGACCTGCAGGCAGCACTCCCCATAAATTCATACAGGGGGTTAATGATGTTTGTGTTTTCCCCTCTTCTTGTGCCCAAACCACCCAGAGGACACCTCTGGAAAGGTGTCTGCACGCTCATGAACCACCGTGAAGAAATGCTCAATATCTGAGCTGTGACTTCCACCCAGAACGGCAGCTCTGACTCTTCCTCACTAAATCAAATCTTCCCAGGTGGCAACTAATTCTAGACTTTATTATAATTTCCATAGTTTCCCCTAGATGGAATTGAGATTTATTGATCTAGAGTTTCCCAAATCTTCCCTGACAGCTTAAAAGTGATGCTGCATTCACTGCTTTCTGTTCCTCTAGGAATGAAACTGATTTTAAGCGATAGGTTACACACAACATTTTCACGTTGGTATGTTTGGCCCTTCAGACGGGCTGGGAGAACACCGTCTGGCCCTTCTGATTTCCAACTTCTCATTTCATAGATTTTATTCAGAATCTCTTCTGACATTGCACTTTGAAGCAGACTCGGCCCTCTGTAAATAGAGGCTGTGGTGGAAACCTCACTTGCTGTGAAAAGATTGAATTTAGCTTTTCTCTAACGGCCTTATCTTTCTGGAAAGCTTCTTCTACAGCTGAATTTGTTGATTCTACACACTCTGTCATGCTTCCTGCTTCTGATGCACTTGAAGCCTTGTTCATTTCATTTTCATCCCTCCCTCATAAGAATCTTCATGTTTTGAATGCTCCCGTGAAACTGCAGAACTTAAGTATGCAGTGAAACACTGAAAAAGCTAAAAAATGGATATGACTTTAAAAATGAACATGCAAATGCCTTCTTTTAAACCAGGGATCTAACTCCATCGCCCTTTTAAAACAATCAGTCTCAATAAAGTGCAGGTTATAACATTTCTACTGAGAAACTTTTAAAATACTGATTGATTACAAACAAAAAATGCCGAGGTTTGTTTTCCTCTTGGCTGGCAAAACCAAGGGGTTGCAGACAGGAGGAAAACTGAGCATTATTAGCTTTTTGGTGAGAGGCGAGCAAGGAAACACACAGCTTACGCTGTTCCACTGCGAGGTCTCCACATTAAATGTGCTTTATCACAGATGCAGCTCTAGACCCGAAAGATGGGCTACCAGGAACTCTGCTTGGAGGCCACATGCAGGAGCTGGATCGTGACAGCCATACACACATACACACACACACATTTAGGAGCCTTCACCTCTGCTTTTAGTGATTCTGCAGGTTTAGAGCCACTCTGACAACATTACTGGCCCGAGTTCCCATGTCCATCCCGCCTTGGAGCCTACAACCAGGCCTAGACATACTGACAAAGGAGACACCAGGAAGAAGATTAACTGGCAAACATCCATTTAAACATCGATCCCTCACTGCAGAATGGCTGCCAGAGGATTTGGGGATCCATAACAAAAAATAGATGGGAGCATAGATATGGGGCTGCGTATTTGCTTCTTGCCTTTCCTCTGACCATGAAGCTAAATCCATGGATGATGGCCCTGTGTCCCAGCACAGGAGGTAGCTCTGTTCCCAGCAATTTGTGACAGCTGAGGACACCTGGACTTGATCCTTTTCAGCTGGAAAACTAAATGTCACACATAACACACACAGAAAAACCAAGCCTGATCACCTTGAGTTTGTCAATTATGCATTTACTGAAGAACAGCCCCTGGATTCCATAAGGACCAATACATAAGCTATGGAATGCAAGTTCTCTGCCAGCGCTACCCCCAGGAACCGCTGCCGAGTCAGATTCCTATGGAATAGGGTGATTGGCAGCTTAATATCAATACCCTTAATATCAAGGGCTGATGTGGGGAGATCCAGGAAATGTCCAGTACAATGACAAGTCTCAGCCACAGTCTTTCCACATTTAAGCTCAGTTTTCCACAAGCAGCGATGATGCTTCCTTGCCGTGTGAGACACGGGTGTCTCACCAGCCCCACACTCCCTGCCCCACNCTAGACATACTGACAAAGGAGACACCAGGAAGAAGATTAACTGGCAAACATCCATTTAAACATCGATCCCTCACTGCAGAATGGCTGCCAGAGGATTTGGGGATCCATAACAAAAAACAGATGGGAGCATAGATATGGGGCTGCGTATTTGCTTCTTGCCTTTCCTCTGACCATGAAGCTAAATCCATGGATGATGGCCCTGTGTCCCAGCACAGGAGGTGGCTCTGTTCCCAGCAATTTATGACAGCTGAGGACACCTGGACTTGATCCTTTTCAGCTGGAAAACTAAATGTCACACATAACACACACAGAAAAACCAAGCCTGATCACCTTGAGTTTGTCAATTATGCATTTACTGAAGAACAGCCCCTGGATTCCATAAGGGACAACATGCAAGCTATGGAATGCAAGTTCTCTGCCAGCGCTACCCCCAGGAACCGCTGCCGAGTCAGATTCCTATGGAATAGGGTGATTGGCAGCCCTTAATATCAAGGGCTGATGTGGGGAGATCCAGGAAATGTCCAGTACAATGACAAGTCTCAGCCACAGTCTTTCCACATTTAAGCTCAGTTTTCCACAAGCAGCGATGATGCTTCCTTGCCGTGTGAGACACGGGTGTCTCACCAGCCCCACACTCCCTGCCCCACCATCATCCCCCATTCCCTTCTCTCCCCCCAGCCAGCTGTAAACGAATCCATCCTTTCCTGCTTCAAGACAAACCTCTTTTCCACCTTGTTTTTTCATATCTCATCCACCCAATTCCCTGCCGAGACAGCTGTTGGAACAGGGCTTTCCTCCAGGGACATTCCCGAGACAGGAGATAGAACTCCAAAAAAATAAAATCAAAAGCAAAATTTTTAGTACTTTTAGTCTCTGAAAAGAATATTTTGCATGACAATGGTCCAGCATTGCTTTTGCTTCCCCAGACTAATTAACATGTGGGGGGAAAAAAAGAAGTGGGGATTTTTGTTCGTGAAAGTTAAGAATTAGGAAGGAAGTTGAAAACAAACACAAAAGAAGGCAGTTAACATCCAACCCGTTATCTGTCATCACCCCCAAGCATTTTTAGCAGAATCCTTGTTGGAGATGTGGTGAGTCCTGACAAGATGTGCTGTGCTTTCCCCCAGCTCTTCATTTACTTGTGCTGAGTACAGCAACACTGAGCCCCGCTCACCAAATGCTCCAGGTCTGTTTCAAAAGTCTTTTCTTTTCAATATTTATACACATTCCCAATGTTTGTGTTATTTGGAGACTGTATAAATAATGATTTCAGGTTTTCTCCTGGCCCATTGATAAAAGCTGTTTACGTTACGGGGCCGTGAACTGATTCCTGTGGCCGGGGATGGCTCTTGCTGCTCCACCGCAGCAGGCGCAAGAAATGCCGCTGCACAGCAGCTGGGGCCTGGGAAATGTGTTTGCTGTAACACTGTGATGAAGATCATAGAATCATGGAATGNGTTGAGGACTCCAGAGCTGGACACAGGACTCCAGGTGGGGTCTCAGGAGCGCAGAGCAGAGGGGGAGAATGATGATGTAAATCACTAAACGGTCACTTCTACAGCTGGCACGACCTTTCTTGAAATTAATGACATAAAATGACCAGCTTGGTGCACTGCAGGATGCAGAGGCACAGGGGAAGGCAGCAGGAGTCACCACCGAAACTCAGCAACCTCATCTCTACATTTATACCAACACACCTCACGCTTCAAACCAAAGTCAAAACCCAAAGGGTCTTGCAGAACAATGAATTAAGATCTTAAACGAACCCCTAAACTCTGTTACCTTTGCTCTATGAATTCCTAGCAGCTGTTTAGGGCAACATGTTCTGCAAGGATGAAACCCACTGGTGTTGACTTTGTCAGAGACGTCAACACACAAACACCAATCCATTCTAGTCTATTTCTTTCCCTTTTCTGCCATCCTAGGTAGCTGTAGCCTGTCCCTGCAACACACCGAGCTTTCCCCAGGACACATCTTGCTTCCCGGTTTAAAATCCCACCTGAAGGCCCGCTACCCAGTAATTAGTGCATTTAACACCAGCTGTGTGTTTCATTTGCTGCAGCGTCTCAATCAAAACGTTCTGCAGTCTTAAATCAAATATCTCACCACGGAAATAATTCTAGCCCTACTGCCTTTATCAAAAAACCCCATAGCTTTATTTTAAAAAGTAGATTGACCTGGGCTCACGGGAGAAGGCTGTGGAAATGAGAATTCATTGGGCAGCACCTTCTTTAACCACATCCAGTCCTGGTCTCCTCGCTTCTCCCAGAGCTGGATGCTGCTTGCCAGGCCCCAGATGGGTGGATCACCTTGTCCACCCTTCTGAGAAGCCCATCAGATGGCACTGTTGCACGGACTCTTGCACCTCCTCTCTCAGCCCGTTTGAGCAAATTTTTAGCCCTGTGAGAAATGGGTTTCCTTGAGTCTGTTTGTGCCCTCTGTGGATTCAATGAGAAGCAGGCGCTGCTTTTGTTTTTGGGACCTTTTTTGGGCTTTCACCAGCCAGAGCTGTCTGACCTTGAGAATCAGGCATGGGCTTTGGACCAGTGGTGCTTGGAAGCAGAAATGAACTGCTGGAGTGGTGTGGAGGTGAACCCTAAAGCCCGCTGCATTGAGACAGGATGGGTATGAGGTTGGTAACAGCAGCAGAGCCGTGGTGAGAAGGACCGTCCTTCTGTTCTCCACACTGTTCTCTCCTGCTCACCATGCCAGGGGGGTCTCTGCCTCACTTTTCCCACCCTCAGCCTGTTCTCAGCCTCCCTGGGTCAGGAGAGGGCTCAGCATCTTCCTTGGAGACAAACATGGAATATTAGAAGAGAGAAATGCGGGGGAGAAAAGTGAGGTGCAGCTCAGGAGAAGGCCTGATTTGTTCTACCTGGCTCCAGCACACACCTTGTCTACCTTCAACCAACCAGCATCACACACACATTCTTTTTGTACGTGTTCTTTACACCTGCTTTGCTCCTTCCTTGAAGAAACAGGCATTAAAAGTTGGTTAATGGCAGGATTCCAAATGTCCTGCTAATTGAGTTCCTTTCCTAATACAGCATCCCATTGTTAGGCTTTCAGCAGAAGGTTCTCTGGGGCAGACACTCAGCATCTGAAGAAAAAAGCCTGATCGTGCAAGATCCTAAAACTAAAGCGAGGAGATGATGTATGTGTGTGTATGTGTGTGTGCTGTGAGGACATAGATCATCCTTCGCCTGAAACTTGTATTTTAAAATATGCATTATTTATTAATCCGATCATGAGGCCAGTGATTTACTTTTCTTTCGTATTTATTCCCAGGAAAACCGCTGTGCTGGTCAGAGAAAGCACAAGAAACAGCCCATCCAGAAATGATTTATCCCACCACTGGAGGCTTCAACATTTTTTAAGTGAAGCCTCCAACTAATTTTGGTGACAAATGACAGAGAAATTAAAGTTGCAAATGCTGGGCCAGACCTTCAGCGAGCAGAGTCAGTGTAATTACATGGATATAAACTGGGAAAGAGCTGATTTGCAGAATATCTGACATACATCCCAAACTGGCCTAGCTGAGTGCAGTGGGGCAGGCAGTGATACCAGCGTGGGCTGAGATAAAACACGGGGCAGACTCCCCCCAGCTCCACTGGCTTCAGCCTGACTGGAACCATCACCTTCACCCATTCCAAGGGAATCAACCCTGGCTTAGACCCGTGTGGCAGGAGGAACCCGTCCTCTGCTGTGGCCAGACACTTCAGCAGTGAGCACAGAGTCATTCTTATGCAAGAAAACATTTACAAACTACTTGTGAGCCGTTTGTTTTGTCTGTCATCTTGAACTCAAATTAATTTCATGCTCCTTTGTGAAAAACTCATTGAGCAGGAAGATGAGTCTGAATTTCCAAATATCCCATAGCTAACTAGTTCTGCACGGGAACTGCAACACCTGTAGCTTCAGGAGAATGACTTGCTGTAGCTAATTACTGTTCCTTGACCCCTGATTAAACAGAGGTCTCTCCATGCTGCCGCTTTCACAGCCTGCTGTGGATGCTCTTTTTTCATGATACCTTCTTGGAAACACAACCAGGCTCTAAAAAGTCCTCTGGGACATGAGAATGTGTCCTGCCCCGTGCTCCATGGGAAGAAGGAACGCTGGGGTGACTGAGGGAGGTTTGTGTCCTAATGCAGAGGCATGGGATTTCTGTGGAAAAGAGAGGAAGGGGTTCCCTTTTCCCATGGGGTCTGTTAGAAAAGCTTGGTTATAATCTCATGGTAACCCCGGATTTCCCCCTTCCCACCCCTCAATCCAAGCCAGCAAAGGTTAATGACCCACCTCAGCCCCGTTAATGTTTTAGCAGCCTCTCAGAGGGATGCTGCAAGGACAGGAGCCCAGCAAGGGGTGGCACAGCGTGGCACGGCCATCCCGTGGGATTCCCTTGGGCACATGGAAGCCCAGTACAGAGCATTTTAAACTGACTGTGACCTGGAGACAGGAGATGCTCATTACGGGCCTCAGCAGCCTAATATCATCCACAGACTGAGGAAAGCTGCTCCAGTCCTTGCCAGCACAAACATTAATAAAAGGGACCCCGTCAATAAAAGTTTCCACCACGAACCCATAGAATGAGGCACTTATAGACTATTATAAACAATTTGCCCCTTGGTGGTTGTCCCTTATCAGGCCCCGTCAAAGCCCTGATAAGCCTTGCCTCTTTAGGAATCATTAATTTCCTTGGAAATTTAAACAGCTGTCACTTGTGATACTCCTCAGGTGTACATGTGGGAGAGATTAGCCAGTGTTTATAATCCAATCTCTTCATTAAGCGCCTGCCCATGTGGAACCTCCTTCGCGGGCCCGGGGTCCGGCTTGCAAATCTCCCACAGATAATTGGGGGCAACCATGACTTTGGCAAACGAGCTGCCAACAACAGGGATCCTGAGGCCCTTCCAGCATCAGCTTTTAATGATTTCCCACAACTGGGACTCACTCCGCCTCTCCAGGAACAAGAGCTCAGTCCTTAGGAAGAAGGACAACCAGGCTGATGGCTTGTGCTGCTGCCACAGAATGCTTGGAGTTGGAAGGGACCTTAAGGATCATCCAGTTCCAACCCCCTGCCCTGGGCAGGGACACCTCCCACCACACCAGGTTGCTCCAAGCCCCATCCAGCCTGGCCTTGAACCCCTCCAGGGATGGGGCAGCCACAGCTTCTCTGGGCAACCTGGGCCAGGGTCTCACCACCTTGGAAGAGAATGCTCTAGGGAAACCTTAGAGCTCCTTCCCCAAAAGGGGCTTTTTGGGACTGGAAGGGGCTCTAAGGTCTCCCAGGAGCTTCCTTTTCTCCAGTCTGAACCCCCCCAGGGAGGGGGCAGCCACAACTTCTGCCAGCAACTGTCCTGCCAGCTCGCTCTCCTACGTGACATCTTTCCATGACACACTGAGACGCCTCATGTTGGATGGATCCCTCAATCCTATGTCACAGCTTATCTCCAGCTCATTCATTCCCAAGTAGAGCTCCTGGGTGGACCCTGGTCCTGCTTCATCCCTTGTGCTGGGAGCTGTGGATGGTCCCTGCTCCAGCTCTGCCTCCTGTGCTCAGTCCCCGTGGAACGGTGCCCCTGCTGGGGTCATCCTTGGCTGCTTGACTTCTCCTTTGTGGGGCAACCCTCTTCTTGCTGTCACCTTCTCACAGGCACAAGCTCCAGGGCCTCATCTGTGCTGCTTCCTTGGGAGTATGGTTTCTCTGTCCCTTGGGTCACACTCCAGGACTGGAGATGCTTCTGAAGCTCCTGGGTGATGGCTGTGGTGGCAGCCAAGGGGAGAGCTGTCACTGGGAAGCAGTGTCTTCTAAAAGTGCCGTAGCTCAAGGAGTCAGGAGCTTGCCCAACCGTGTCCTCAAGAGCCCAGGTACTTTTAAACAAGAACTTATTTCCACTCTTGTGAAATCCGCTCAGGCAGGGAGATCAGCCACCACCACAAGGCTTGGCAGGTGACCCCTCAGCATGAGCTAAGTGTTGGGTGGCCCAGGGTTTTGCTAAATAAGGGGGCCCAGACGACAGCACAGCCTCTCCCACTGAAGCTACTGGGAAGGGAAGCTGGCAAATGCCCTGCAGAGGATGCTCAGTGTTTATATAAAAAGCAATTTTCTCAGTTTACTGCTTCTTCATTATGCTAAAAAGGTAAAGTTCATTTTTTTTCATTCCCCAACCCTACCTTTCCTTGAAGTTCCCAACAGTCAGATGGAATGCAGCTCTCCCCATTTGCCTTCCCTTTCACTGCTTATCTTTAAACCATTGCCTTCACAAGGAAAAGAGGAAGCCCGTATCCCATTTCAGGGTCCACCCAAGCCTGGTTTCAGCAGGCGGCAAGGACTGCCGGGCCTTCAGCCAAGACCTTCCATCTGGGCCAGCGTGGAAGGTTTGGGTTTTGAGTGAGACTTTCTGAAGGGATGGGTGGAGGTGCCTGTCAGTGCTTCTGCAAGTCATGCTCTGGCTTTGAAGTGTTTTTCAGAGACAAACAGATTCCACATACGCCGCACACCGATGCTGGAATCTGTGCTACCTCCTGACCTCCTTGACTAAGAGAGATTGATCTCTGATTCTCAGATGGGCTCTGCTCTTGTGGCCGAAGTATGCTCTGATCCATCACTCAGACCAGCAGAATAAGGCAGTGCAGACTCTGAAGGAGTGCCAAGTACCGGACTGGCTCAGCAACGCTCAGCTTGATGGAACTATTTTATTATTTTCTGTGAACTTCTTGTGGTCAACTGGTTTGCCACTGGAACATGAAGCTGTGGACCCTGGGGTATATCTTTCAAGAGCAGCATAAGCTAACTAGGTCATTACACTCACTGGTTCATTTCAAACAATGATTAGGTATTTATGTTCCAGAGCAAGGACGGGATTTGACTGAAGGGCAAATGAGTGAATGAAGGAGAACACATATTAGACTATGCTGAGGGGAGCAAGGGAAGTTATAACTACCCTTTGCTCAGTTCTTGTATCCACACCTGGGGTCCAGCCTAATTTTGACCCCAGCTCAAGGGGCAGAAACTAGTGAGGGACCACAGGGGCTACTGAGCTGGTTGGGAGCAGGGCTTCGTCCTTCCCGGCAAAGAGAAGGCTGAAGGGATGATCCGGGGAGACCTGAGAGCAGCCTTCCAGGATCTGAAGGGAGCCTACAGGAGAGATGGAGAGGGACTGTTGGTCAGGAAGTCTAGTGATAGGACTCTGACCATTCTATGATTCTATGATCTAAAGGCAGGAGAAGCAGAGTTACAAAGATGACAGAGCCAAACTTCTGTGGCAAAGTGTACAGGAAGGGTCAATGGACACATGATGTGGCTTGAGAAGAGAAGAAAACCACTTTTGACTGGGAGGGTGGAGTAGGGGAACCAGGGACGTGCTGGACACGTCCCATTAGTGCCTGGTGAAAGGACAAGAGGCAACGGGTGCAAACTGCAGTGCAGGAAACTCCATTTAGACATAGGGAAAAAAAATATTTCATGATAAGGATGATCAGAGGTTTGAGGAGGTGGAAAAGGCTGCCCAGAGAGTCTCCTGACTGTGTGCAAGTGGGAGGTGAACTTTTCCTGTCACTAAGAACCAGTATCTTGCAGGAAAAGTAGCTTATATCAAATTGCCTTAAAATACCAGTTGCATCCCCAGACTCCTCACTTTGCCTTCCATAGAAAGGGTCCTAGAAGAAAGCTTATCTTAAAACCTGTTTGCTTTAACAACAGTAAACAATTTATAAGAACAAAGTGGGTGAAAGAGGACCTAAGGGCTTCTCCTCACACACTGATCTCATCAGGGTACCCTCCTGCAGTGGTGAGGTGTCCCAACACCGTGCTGAGGTTCTGATGTTTTTGCTGCTCCGGGAAGTCTCCACCCCAGTCAGAACCCAGAGCAACACGAACCTCTCCTTTGGGTCTTTACTGAAGACAAGTAATTAACCTCGTGAACGGAAGGAGGAGAAAGGCACTACCTGCCTGCTTTGTTTTACAGCAATTAGCAAGCAGTTCAAGAGGGCACTGCACATTAAAGACCTAAGTCATGACATCACAGAATGGTTAGAGATGGAAAGGACCTTAAAAATCACTGAATTCCGACCCCAATGCCCTGGGCAGGGACACTTCAACCCTAACATGGTTTCAGTAACTCAGCTGCACTACACTGATGGTTAGAAATGAAATGATGGAAAGAAATGAACATTATTTCAAAGCCTGCATGTCCTGGAGGAAAGCAGTGGTATATTCACTTCATGCTCACTCTCCACAGACTGCAGGTCCCTTTCCCTTCCTCCCATGGGACAGGGGACAATGCTGAGCTGTCACAGGGTGTGAGGAACTGCACCAGCAGCAAGAAGTGCCTGGAAAGTGTCCAGTCAATGGAGTTGGAGCTCCGTGTCCTATCTTCAATGTGGCTTCTTAGAAGAGATGCAGCTCCTCCTGGTCTTTCTACCAGCGAGCTCACACAGGAGCAACAGGTTGACCCACCTTACCCCCTTCTGTTAGGAACCACGATCGTGTCATCTCCTTCACCCACAGAACCAGATGCCCTCAAGCCATAGTAATTTTTGGCTTTTTTCTCTCCTTTGGTAGGGCCTCCAGCCAAGCAGCCTGCACTGGCCAGGATTTGGGGAATGGGTGGTCAGGCTGGGGTAGGTGCTGAGCTCTAGGTGTGCGTGAAGCAGGAGGTGATGGGCTGCAGCTGTGGGCAGGCATCCTGATCTCAGGGGCATGGTGGGGCATAAGCAAGACCGTGCCTCACAGCTGAGGTCCTGCTGTGGATGTGCAGGCATTTAGGGAGCTTTAAGACCTTGAAAAGGCATAATAGAGGTGCCCACTAAAGTTCAGATGCCTTTGTAATAAGGCACTGCTTGATAACAGCTTCCTTCGTCGCTTTTCTTGGACCTACGTTTTGTCTACGTTGCATCCATCCTGGGTGCTCTCGATCCTTCTCAACAAACTGGAAGCAAATATTTTGAGTACAACTGAGCTACACTTTGATACATTCGGCATAAGAATTTTAATGAAGTTTTGGAATTCTGTTTCCAGGACGAAGTTTGAAATTTTGACCTATTTTCTTTTCAGTTCCTCCCTTTCCTTGGCAATCCCCTGCTAGCACCGGATTAAAGCATTTGCCTTTCTGAATTGCAGCCTAAATGGTTACAGCTGTTGAATCATCCCAGGCTGACCAGGATGAGTTATGGCATCTGATATTTGAACAGACTTAGCTTTGTAAATCACTTTGCCTGTGTCTACACAACCTTTGACATGACACCATGCTCGTGGCACGCTCCCTGACCCAGGTGCCTCCCAGGTGGGTTCCCAACAGCCTGTCTGGGCAAACCAGCTTGTGAAGTCACAGCTGTGAGATGCCACCTATTGCCATCATCTCCAGCATCACCTGGGGCCAACCTCAGCTGCCTGTCCATGGGAGCTAGTACCGTGGTTGGACACAGGACGGTTCTCCAGGCTCCTCTGGGAGCAACCAGGGTCAGCCAAGAGTCTGGACCACCTGAAACATCCACAAGCGAGGAGGCAGGTTCAAGGTCAAGTTGGAAAGTGGAGCCAGCTGGCAACGGTCGGGCTCAGCCACAGCTGCAAACATCTCGCAGGGAGAAATCAAGGGTGGGGGGCTGAGCCTAACAGCAGCTCCTGGGGAAGGAAGGGTAGAAACCTGCTTCTCCTAGCTCCTTCCTCGTGGCTCTCTGTCTGGTGTTGTCCTAAAAGCTGGCCCTGGCAAAGAGATGAGGTGGAAAGAGGTTGCCTGCGGGGCTCTGACAGTGTCCTGTAGCCTGGCCCTCGGAGAAGCTGCTGTGCACCACGGCTCTGGGAGCAAGCTGGCCAGTGTTTGCACTGCACTTGGAGAATCTGGCACCGTTTGTACATGCTGAATTTCTTATCTCACCTCACGCTGCCTTTGAAAGCACAACTGGGCTGGGCCTAAGGCTGTGCTACTTTGTGGGATACAAATCCATGCAGCGCTCACCATACCCAAAGACCCCCCAAATTACCTTAAATAAGTTTTCAATATCTGCACGTAACGAGGCATCGATACTTCCTACACGCAGCTGGATTCCTCCGAGAGCAATTTATAATTCCTTCACCCTAAACACACCCAGAAGGCGAATTTTTCCCAGCCAGATTGCACAAGTGCTGTGCTTTCCTTCCTCACCCCATTTAACTGTGGTAACGCCATGGAAGAGCTTGCATTGAGAGGACCGAAGTCCTGGATGTTTGAAGGGTGCTGTTGGGACTCACCACAATTATCTACCACCCAATTATTCCATCTTTCCTGTCTGAATGACATTTGTGAACTCTGAGGTGTCAGGACTGTTATTTTTTTCCTGTTTATGGGGTACATTGATATTGTTGGTGACACTCACACCAAAGATTGACCAAGCAAGGTTGATGGGCTTGGTCAAACTGCTCAAGTCCTGGCCATTCGAGAGGACAGACCTGTCCTTGCTGCAGATGGGCTGTGTGTGCCGTGCTCCAGCTACAACCTCCTTCTCCCTGCTGCAGACACCACGTTGAAGGAAGAACCACGTGTTTGCATTTGTTTGGATGGGCATTTACAGCCCTCACTTGATGCCCTCCTGGTTCTGCACTGGAGAAAACAGTGAGCAGCTGATGCCCGCTCACCCCTGTCCCCTTATGGTCCTGTAAATGCTTCATGTTCTCCTTCAGCAGTCTCTTTTCCACAAAAAGAAAGGATACTGATCTACTCAGTGATTCCCTGCACCTTTAAATGATCTTTAAATGGGCTGGAGCTGTTGCTTATGACCAGCTTTTGTCTTCCCTGGGTAATTAATCTTTCCTGGATGTGGAGCCTCTGCTGTCAAAGGTCACCTCCTTGCGCTGACTCTACTTACACAGAAAAACACCCACAGCATTATCACTGCCGAAGTTTATGATATCCTTTGAGCTGTCCTGTAAACACGGGTTGTAAGAGTCTTTTACCCCCGTGCCACAGACATTCCTCCTTCTGTAAACTTGGAGGCTCCCTGTAACACAATACTATAATTTCTCAGTTTAACCGAGCATTCTCTGTGTCTGGTTTGCAGCCTAATTGAAGCAATGCATAAAAAAAGAAGAGCATGACTAAAAGCTCCATGGAAGGTACAACTGGAGCTGCGGCAAGCGTGAGCCAAGGGCCAGCAAATGCTCCCTTCCTCTTTTCCCCCTTAACTCTGTGCTTCTGAGACCCCACCTGGAGTCCTGTGTCCAGCTCTGGAGTCCTCAGCACAGAAAGGACATGGACCTGGTGGAATGGGTCCAGCTGGGAGGGCTGGAGCAGCTCTGCTGTGAGGACAGGCTGAGAGAGCTGGGGCTGTTCAGCCTGGAGAAGAGAACGCTCCGGGGAGACCTTAGAGCAGCCTTCCAGGATGTGAAGGGAGCTCCAGGAGAGCTGGGGAGGGACTCTTGGTCAGGAAGTCTAGTGACAGGACAAGGGGTAATGGTTTGAAATTGAAAGAGGGGAGATTTAGATGAGATCTTAGGAAGAAGTTCTTTGGTGTGAGGGTGGTGAGGCACTGGAACAGGTTGCCCAGAGAAGCTGTGGCTGCCCCATCCCTGGAGGGGTTCAAGGCCAGGCTGGATGGGGCTTGGAGCAACCTGGTGTGGTGGGAGGTGTCCCTGCCCAGGGCAGGGGGGTTGGAACTGGATGATCTGAAGGTCCCTTCCAACTCTGACCATTCTGTGATTCCATTTCTGCCAGGATACCAAAGCAGGGGGTGGGACACTGCAGCTGGTGCAGAGGTAAGGTGGTGGGTGGTGGTGCAGAGAGAAGCAGCCAGTGCAGAGGCTGTCAGCAGGAGCTCCAAACGCTGTCACAGTGGAGCAAGGCTCCAGTTTTCCCAGCCAGACCCTGCTAACGGGGCCACAACAGCCAGTTTCAGCTGCTCTTCTGCCATGGGACCTCAGACAACTCATGGGGACACCATATCTCTGTGTCCGAAACGTGCCACCGAGGCAGAGGTCGGGGGCAGAGGGCTGCTGAGCAGCCTAGAGCACGATCTTAATCACATCTTCTCTTGAAGGAAACAGAAATCCTCTGCTCAGTGATATCCAGCCTGTGCTTGGAATTGCTGTGTTTCCTACACAACCTACTCGTGGTCAGTCTGGGCTGACAGCCAGAGTCTGGAGGGGAAAAAAGCAGCTGGGTACTTAACTTTTCCCTTTCTGAATTGCCTGTTTTTTGATTTGTCTGGGCACCTATTTCCCTGTGGCAAAGGTGCGGCTCCCTGGTTACTCGGTGATGCTTCTGAAGAACATCCACTGCTTGGAGCAGGGAGCTGGTGCAGCAGGGCACGGGATGGGCTGCCAGGGCTGGATTCTGCAGCATCATCAATATTTCAATAAAACTACTCTCTTGTTTGAAGATGAGCCCACCTGCATCCCCTCACCCACCAGCAGGGTCCACACGGAGGGGGCAAATGCAGTTGTTTCCCCAGCAGCAGCAGGAGGTGTTCTCCATCACCCTGGGGAGTATCACCCCAGAAACTCACCGCAGCCTCTTCCAGTCGTGCTGTGGGGCTGGACTCATCCCCAGCGTAACCAGGGAAAACACAGACGTTTTCAGCCTGGAGAGCTGACCTAGTAAATCCTTACGACCTACCATAAGCCTCAATTCAGCAAGGTACTTAAGCACATACCTAAACACCCGCATGAATAGAGTCAGCCACGCTTTTAAGTGTCTCCTTGAATCCGGGCCATACAGAAGCCGAACACATCAAGCAACTGCCCACACTGAGTTCCCGTAAAGGAAAACTGATTTCCAGAGTGTATTCCCTCTGGCTGTTAACACTGAAGAAGAGTGAGTGATAAAACTGCTGCTGCTTCTCCTTGGATAGCGGCTGCGCACCGACTCGCTTCCACCGGAATGTTTCCTCCCTGCTACTAAAGGAGTTTGGAGAATTTGGGGAACCACGCCAGATCCTGGGAAAGAAAGATTCATGGGGTTTGGTATTATTCAGGCCCCGAAGTTTTCATAGTATCAGAAATAGGCAAAGAGGAAGGTCTTTGTAAACACATTAGATAAAGAAACAGTTGGCAGGACATGGTTGCACCCCATGGCACATCCCTCTGGGACGTCTGCAGGCTGGGGACCAATCCTGCTGCCCACAGCCTCAGTGGGACCCGGTGCTGGGGCAGGGGCTGCTCTCTTGGCCCATAATTTCATGTGTGTTTTGTTGCCATTCTGAAACACCTCGGTGCTTTGCAGTTGCCAAAGTTATCACTGACAGATGCTCCGTGGGTGCAACGCAGAAAATATCTGTGGATCAACACTTTATTACCCACTCGGAGATAAGCGGAGCTTTGGACCCCAGCCCTTCACATTTTTTTAAGGTGACTAAAGTTCTTTCTTCAAGTACATAGAGTGCTCTCTTGGGGTTTATACCAGCACTATTGTTCCAGGGCATGGACACAGCACGGTCGCTGCCTTCCTGAGATCACAGCGTGTTATAAGCAGCCTGGTAGTGTGAGATTGTGAGTTCCCAAAGCCTGGAAATCTGTGATCAAACGCTCCTGCAGCCTGTGTGCTGGGAAGGATCAGTGCTTTGCTACTTCCAGACGCAAATACAAAAGGAATATTTTGACTGCTACCCACAAAGGAGTCAAGATGAATCCTTGAAACACCCAGTCTGCTGGAGGTCGGTGCTGAGAGAAAATATTGGGATTTTAAAACTACATTTTCTCTGACTTGGTGCAGTCCAACCTGTGACCACCTGCCCAGCTTCACCAGTGTCTCCCATGAAACCTGCTGCCAGATGTGGTGCCCCAGCTGTGACCTGGCTGCGGGGAGCTGGGCTGTACCAGAGCAGCACTGTCCCTGCAGGTCCATGGGCAGTGGGACAGGGTTTGGGCTGGGCAATCGCCCTGCTCTGCTCCGGCCAAGCGCAGCAGTCCCTGCCCAAACGGGTTTAATCATCCCCTGAAAGCAGTGATTTCATCGCTGTGTTGAAAGCAGTGATGATAGTAAGAGAAAAATAGGCTTGTCTGCTTTCCTCTTATAGGATATTTTTTTTTATGTATAACCCAGATGCAAGAAGCTAAGAGATATTAACCATGCTAGACTCCTGGGATGGGGCGGCAGCTCAGGACCATCAGGGCTTTGCTAAGAAAAGGATCTTGAGGATAACCTTGGGCACAGCTGTTAGTGACTGCCTGAGAGGGTGAAGTCATCTGGACTTTAAAAATCCCAGGAAACTTTCCTTTTTTCCACACTTCTGTGCTGGAAGTCCCACTGCTCGGATCTCCTCGGGTGTCTCCAGCCCAGGCTGAACCTACACCTTCATACGCAGCTTCATAGAATCACAGAATCACGGAATGGTCAGAGTTAGAAGGGACCTTAAAGATCATCAAGTTCCAATCCCCTGCCCTGGGCAGGGACACCTCTCACTAGAGCAAACTCACTCCAGTCACTCTCCCATCAAACTTCCAGCTATTTTTTCTGCAGAACAGAATCCACCTCCTCAGACACCAAAGTAGTTGGAAACCTTTCCCCACTGGCAGGCAGGAGGAACCCCATTCCTCACCTCCTTGCCCTTAGACCAAGCCTGAAGGGTTTGATTCTGTATCTCCTCATCACCTTACTGCTCCAGGGAGAGTGTTCCCCCGTGGGAGCCTCCTGAGTGGAGCCCCAGGAGCTCCCAGTGACCGAGGAGCAGCCTGGAAGCTGGGGCTGGCCGAGGGCTCTGATCCCAGCTTGCCAGAGCACTCCTCTGCCTTATTACAAAACCATCTCACAGTCTTGCAATGTTTGCTCAAGACCACTACTCAAGTCTTCCTCCGAGTTGAGAATTGAAAGGTAACGCAAAGGTAAGATCCATTTCCCAATTCCCAGCGAACGGGAAGGTTTCTGGACATGAAAGGAACTGGCCTCAGGTTTCTTGGCTGGGGACTCCCGAAAGCAGCTGGTCTGGATTTTGTACCTAAGCTTATTCAGCGTTTACTGCTGGCTGCTCTGTTGCTCCTGGCAGCCGCCTGGAAACCTCCGATCCCCCTGAAAATTAACACCTGGTTTCAGAAATACTGAAGCACAAGTGATGGAAAAACTATCTAGCTCCATCAGAGGGAAACCTAGGCAGGATTAAATGGAAATCTGTTAGCCCAGAACTAACTCTGGGGAAAAAGGACTGGATCTTCCAGCAGGAATGAAGCCTCCAGCCCAGGCTCAGCTCTGTGCCCCTCTGTGTCCCTGGACAGTGTGACAGCACAGGGTGATTCCTGACACCCCTTTAGGCAGGTGACAGAGGATGATTGTGTTGCTGGGGTCTCCAGGCTGGAGAGTGTGGGGGTACCCAAGAGTCAGGCAGTGACAAGAGTCAGTCATAGAATCATGGAATGGTCAGAGTTGGAAGGGACCTTCAAGATCATGCAGTTCCAACCCCCTGCCCTGGGCAGGGACACCTCCCACCAGAGCAGGTTGCTCCAAGCCCCATCCAGCCTGGCCTTGAACCCCTCCAGGGATGGGGCAGCCACAGCTTCCCTGGGCAACCTGTTCCAGTGCCTCACCCCCCTCACAGCAAAGAACTTCTTCCTAAAATCTCATCCCAATCTCCACTCTTCCAATTTAAACCCCTTCCCCCTTGTCCTGTCCCTCCACTCCCTGACCAAGAGTCCCTCTCCAGCTCTCCTGGAGCTCCCTTCAGTTCCTGGAAGGCTGCTCCAAGGTCTCCCTGGAGTCTTCTCTTCTCCAGGCTGAACGGCCCCAACTCTCTCCAATCTTTTCATCATCTTGCTGGTCCTCTGCTGGAATGGTTCCAGCAGGTCCATGTCCTTCCTATGCTGAGGACTCCAGAGCTGGACACAGGACTCCAGGTGGTGCCTCAGGAGCACAGAGCAGAGGGGGAAACTTCTCATTCAGGACTCTGCCTGCCAGCCCCTCTGAAAGATCACAGAATCATCACAGAGCAAACAGTTTCTGCTGTGTGGGTCTCCTAAAGGCTCACAAATCCAGAACAGATGGGCACACACAGAGACAGAACTGCTGAAAATTGTCCTCTGTGCTGGGAATCCCACAGCCAGGCAGTGGGCTGGGGTTTGTACAGCCAGGCACCAGAGCCCGTGGCTTCTCCACACAAACAGGGGTATTCCAGAACTCTTATAGCTGAGGGCAAGGGAAGCCTCATCATCCACACTCAGAATTCACAAGTCTAAGAACTGTGGCAAAAGACAACTGTTAAATTTGGTTTTGGAATAAAAATCAATTTACTTCTTTGTGAAAAAAAGAAAAAAAAAGAGAAAAAAAAAGAAGAATGTAATAGGCAAAACTAATTAAAGTGCAATCCTGGTAATTACTGACAGCAGGAGAGCCCCGAGTTCACTGGGCACCCAAATTGGATTAATCTGCTCCAAAGATAATGTTACAAAGAAGCATTTAATGTCTCTGCATTTATGAACATGTGTTCTATGGTAGAATTTTGTTTAATCTTCAGAGGCCTCTAAATTTAATCTTAGCCAAACTGACTAAAAAATGCCAAATAAAGCCTGAAAAGGGACCGTTAGGATCGAAATAGCTCCTTGTCTCCAGCTGCTTTGCTCTGCACTAGTGCTGGAAAGATGTCCCACAGTCAGGTTAAGGGTGAGCTCCTGCCTGCTCCTCCTGCTTGTAGCAGGGCAAACAGCTGGGTATCCCAAGGAGTTCCTGCCTTCCACCCAAAAACTTCCCCCTAAAAGAACTGGGCACAGCTTTCCACATTCTTCTCTAAACTCCGATTTTCCCTCTTGCTCCTGAGGGCTGTCTTCCAGCAGACTCCACACCTACGACCCAGACCCAGCGATGTGGCTACATCACCAGACAGGAGCAGAGATGCAAACACAGCTTTTGGAACAGCAGATACCTTTGGACTCGTTTGGAAAACCCAACATCTCTGCTCCAGCAGCAGGCTCTCACAGCAGTTTGGGGTGGCTGAAGGAAACGTGGTAGGAGTTCTCTTCTCAGACAAGGGGGTTATTCCCAAGGGGGTTATTCCCATCCAAAGGCTGGAGGCAGTTTCTTAGGCAGGGAGCAGCCTCCTGCCCCTGCAGCTCTCCGGGCTGGGTTCAGGACCCTCAGTGGGTTTGTGCCAAGCACTTTCCTTCGTGTCACTTCTCTCTGGGTTACTTTTCCTCCTGTCACACTGAAGAAAGTGTGTTTGTTCTGCAGGAAAACACAAACATCCTATCAGCAGTTGTTTATTTGGCCAAAGTTCCATTTATTTAAACAATAACAGGGTGTTGTTTCACACTCACAGCAGTACCCACGCTGTTTCTCACTCTGTAAACTACCACTTCCATCTGATCGCATTTACAACTGAGAATCTGTCATCCCCAAAATGATTCTAAGCCAATAAATGAGTTTTTAGCTTACTGGATAATTAATGTTTAAAGCCTTTTCCTATCCACTATACAGCAGGATACTTAAAAACCCCAAATCTACATTCCTAAGAATAAATTTGAAGTTAACTAGCTGAAAGGATTTAGTAATTCCTGTACCTCACCATACTCTCCGATGAAGTATTTTTCCTTTGTCTACGCTACAGCAGCAATTTTTAATCAAATCTCTTTTTGAGTTCAGCACCTTCAGAAAGGCACTGATCCTCAACACGATCTGTTTAGATTTTACTTTTTATTGTTTAAAAACCCCACTTTCTCTGCACTCAAAAGGAATGCGAGCGCTTCCGTAATGCTGGAAACTGCAGAGTGATTCTGTCACTGTTCAGTGCTCACTCTTCACCAGCACAGAACCCACACCAACATTTCCAATCACTTTCTTTTTCTCCCAGAAAAATAGGCAGTTGAACTCCATGCATCCCACTCTCTATCGGTCATATTAGACCATTGATTTCTTAACAGAATTCTGCAGATCGATGGTTTGACGTCTGCTGGCTGAAGGAGGCGGATCACTGAGGAACCACCTGTGGCAAACTCTTACATAAATCATACAACTTAATCCTCAGGTGACAGCATGCTCCTTTTGCAGTTCCCAACCCCTCTTCACTTCTGAGAATCTGCATGGAAAAAACTAGATTCTCATTTTAGCCTACTCTGCTGCTCGTATTTTCTCTGAAATGTTGTGTGGGTTTTTTTTTTTTAAACTTCCTTATTGGCTATAGTGGTAAAAGAAAGAAAGAAAACTGACTTAAATATTCCTTCTTTTGTTTTCCTGACTGCAGAATACACACTCTCTGTGCACTAAACACTCCTCCTTTGTCAGAGGCACATCCCACCCACCTGAAAGTCATATTTAAATTCTTCCTCCGCTATAGCAGAGTTCTTTTTTTCTTTTTTTATTGTTCTTTTTTTCTTTTTTTATTCTTTTTTCCTACCACATTCACATGTCACAATAATATTATGGCTTGGCTTTTGTCACATGGAGTGAGATTTAAGTAACGAGGAAGAAATACACCTCATCTGAAACCTCATCTGTCTGTCCCTTCATCGGTTCTCCTTGAATTCAGCTCGTTGTGGAGCACGGGGGACTCAGCAGGCAGGCAGGCATCACCTACTCTTTATTACTTTTAAAAAAATTCACCACATTTATGTTTTTGGCCTGAGACAGGGATGTGACCAGCTGCCCAACTGGCTTCAATGCTGGTAAATATGCACGGACATCCTTTTGTCTCCGACCACCCACAGGGCAGCACCAGGCAAGAAGGTATTTTTCATCACCTCCTGGATGCTTCCTCCACTGCTGTAGGAAAGCTGAGGATTGGGGACAATCACAAACACAACCAAGAGGCTATGAGTTTTTTTTTGCAGCAGGGGTTGGTGTCTCAAATTGGGCTGAGCCATCTGCCTCTGCAGCCATGGCCAGGAAAGGAAAAAAAAGCAGGAAAAACTGCAAAGCAGGGAAAAACATTGTGGGGATTTGAGATAAATAAACAATTTTCTCTTCCAGAATGAAATAAAGTATTTGACTCACAGCTCAACGAGATCCTGCTTTAAATTACTCCAAAGGCAGTGAGTGACAGACGTCCAGTTGATGGCAAATCAAGTAGAGTCACTGCTGAGCTGTGATTTAGATGCCTTTACCTCTCCATGAATGTAACCCCAGCAGGTCCAACAGCCAGACGGGTGTCCAGCCCCTGGAAGTCAACTGGCTCCAGGCAGGCTCCTCACAGCCTTATATTGGGAGAGCTGAACACAGAATGTCCTGAAAAACCAAACCCAAGCTTAAATTGTAAACTCTAAACCCCTAAAATATCCTGAATTTTGAATACAGTGGGTGGTGGTTTGCCGTTCTCATTTTTCACTCTTCAGCACTGGGTCTGAAAACAGACAGAAAAAGGGCTAGATTAAAAAAAAAAGTAAGTAAATTTTAAAATAATTGATCCTACAGATTTCTTTCTTTGCTTCAAGAAAATAAAAGGTGAATGCCAAACATTTCTTTGAGCTTCTACTATTCACTACTGCAATTAAATTATCACTATTATATCACTAGCAACAGCCACAAGAGAGAAGTTTCGTGACAAAAATTGCCATTTCCACCTTCTTTTTCACGCCAGAGAGTTGCTGAAGTTCCCCAAATAAGAAAATATGTGATTTGCTCCTTTGTACTCTCTCTTTCCCTATTTCTGGACAAGAGTATCCAGCCACACCTGAACTATCCCCCAGACAGGAGAGGGAACACGGAGAGGAAAGAGGAGAGTCAGCCCGATGATCAAGCCCATCAGCTGCGTTACACAAGAGTTCACTTCTGCTGAACTGTTGTGTTCTGCTCCAGAGGCATCATTTCATCACTGCAGACAACATCAAAAAGATTTCAGGCTTTGACATTCGCATCCAGGACGAGTTTCAAAGTCTTTCATCAGCCACTGAACCTGGATCAGCAGCAGAAAATATTTAACAGCCCCTCCCTGGCTGGAGGGAGAAATTCGGGGGACCTTTGGCTTAGCAAGAATCTATAAAATGTGATTATTAATTTCAAGATTCCTTTAAAAAGGAATTCTTCAGCATTCTCTGGGAGGCTTGACTCTAAAGTTACGAACTGATGAAGAGCTGACGAAGAGTCTGACTGAAGATAAGGTCAAAATGCAGAAACACAGTAATTAAGCTAATAGGCAGGAGAGCAGCTTTAACGAGTTAAGATGGGCTGAGAAAGCAAACACTGCTTTTCAATTTTATATCCAAGTATTACCCTCGTTTCAACTTGCAGCCTGTTAGAGGAGCGGATAAAATCAGCCTTTAGATCCATCTCTTTGCTTACAGAAAGGGAGAACAAAATGTTTACGGGCCCCAAGCCTGGCCTCTTTAATGACTGAAATGTATGGAACCGTTTGCAAGAAACCCACCTCGTCTGCAGGCGAGTCACAAAATAACAGCACTGAAACTGCCTCTGTTCAACAACACTGCAAAGGCTGTTTGTTTCCTTGAAGAAGACAGACCTGGATGGTGGCATTTTAATTGCTGGCTTCCCTCAGCCCTTATCCCAGGTCCCAGATGAAGCATTTAGTTCCCAAACACGGTGCAGCGTGGCTGGAAAACTGGGAAGCAGTGAGCGCAGCTGGAGCCATATACACACCCGCTCCACAAAGTGAGCTAAGGTACGCTCAGAAACTGCAACAGTTAAAAAGTGAAAAACATAAAAAACTCTTGAAATGCTCTTTGGAAATAAGGCAGCTGCTTGTAGGATATGGATGGGAAACTCCTGCAGCTCCTGAACAGGCAAAACATGCAGCCGTGCCTATCGGGCACTGAAGTGCCTGTTTTAATGCATGAGCATTAAAAAACCTAAGTTTCAACTTGTCAACAATTCATTTAAAACACATCTTGCATGATTCTTTTAGCTGTTTAATGATATTTTATAACAGCATTATATCAGAATATTATGGATCTATCAGAAAGACAGAAAAGGAAAATAGCCATGTTCAAAATCAGAGACATAATATGAATTTATGGTTCTCTGCAATGCAATCATTAATCCAGGTGTCAGTGCAAATAAAATCACTTAAACTGCTGTGATTTTTATGAAATTTAGTCATTTAGTTAACAGATAAAATAACTTTGCCCATTGCAATGCATAACATACAGCAAGAGATTTTTGTCTTGTTCTACAATATTCTTGTAATAAAATTAAACTGTTCAGAATTTCTGCTTACAGAAATATTCGCTGAAAAATCGTGCACATATTCACAGAGAAATTGTGAGCTTTGGGGGTTCATGTTCCTTCAGTAAAACGGGACCTATAAAATAGTTCAACCTATTTTTACATTGGACCCCTGTTATCGATTTATTATTCTAACTCTTATTGCTTGCAGTAACCAGGTCGTAAATTTTTCAAAACACAACAAAAAAAGGAAATCTGGTAAATCAGTAGATTTGAGATGGCGTTTTAAATTATTATTTTCCACGGCTAAAACCAGAGAACAGTCCACTAGAAACAGCAAACTATCAGAACCAACAGAAGTCTGGTAATATTCGCCTTTAGAGCAGATTTGGTTGCTGTCACAGCCCCTGCAGCAGGCACACGACTCAGGATCTGGTTCCTCGTCCTGACTCTCTGTCCCTTTATGCAGATCATTTCAGAGTTTCAAATATTGTGATGTTTTCTAGCCCTGGAGCAGTTGTACCTTATAGCAGAGACACCCTACAGCAGAGACAGTGACAGCAGAGGCACTTAACAACCCACACAGTTTGGAAAACACTTGCCCACCCCAGTTTCCCACAGACGGGGGACACTCTCAGCTGAAGGAAGGTCCAGGGGAGCTGTAATTTCTCCCGGCTGCAGGTTGGATGCTGCTGAGGTGCTGAGTTACTGCTGATCCCAGCA
Organism: Thinocorus orbignyianus; assembly: GCA_013400375.1. Taxonomy (NCBI): domain Eukaryota; kingdom Metazoa; phylum Chordata; class Aves; order Ciconiiformes; family Thinocoridae; genus Thinocorus; species Thinocorus orbignyianus. The sequence continues at coordinate 290,019 of VXBW01001639.1, read as the reverse complement.
CCAGTTTCGCTGTGTACATGTCACAGTACATGATCCCGAGGACCTCCTGAGTCACAGCCACTTAGTTCACTGACGAAACAGATGTTTACTTTTGTCAGCGCTGCTGAGCCATTAACGGGGATTATTAATCTGCAGGAAAAAAACCACCCGTGTTTTAGTGTGCTTATCCATTCACAGGAAAAAAAAAAAACAAAAAAAAGGTTAAGACCCTGATTTAAGATCTGCATCGCTGCTGACGATGAACGGCAAGTGACAGCCAGAGCTGAAAGAACAAAGCATGACTTTCAAATATCTGACAGAGTATGAAGAATTGGCAAATCTTAAATTCTCTCCTGCTGTCAGGTATCATACTTCTGTTTGGGCTGCATTTTGTGCCCGTTGCAAAATTAACTAAAATACCAAATCACACAGATTGAAGAAGAAACTCCAATAACATTGATTCCTGTCTGGGTGCTGATAATTTTGAATATCATAGAATGAATCATAGAATATATTATAATCAAGACAATAGACTTATCTTACCGAATTAACACTTAAATTTGCAAACCTCCCATAGGCCAAAGAAAACAAAAAACCCTAATAAATATGCTGAAAAAGTCCCTACCTCAGTATGAAATCCTGACCCCTTCTCCAGCTAAGTACACACAGCCCGAAGACAGGGAGGATGCCAAGCTGCAGGGGCCCCTCGGCGGGGAAACCTGTGCTACAGCCGGCGGCGGCCCTCAGCCGAAATCCCGGCCTGGGGACAGGGGGACACTTTGGAGTGGTTGCCGATGGAGGGGGACACTTCAGAGTGGTGGCCGGCTCCAGAACCGGCACGTGGTCCCTCCTACAATCAAGCCACACTCGTGCTAAGGCAGTGGTTTATCAGGGTTTATGTGCGGAACAGAACTCTGGGCTTGTTTCAGGGTAGGATTATGGTGCTCGTGAAGCCCCTGGCCCTGCAGGCCTCCCAGAGCAGGTCTTTCGGTGTCACATCTCCCAGTGACACCACACAAGGTCACAGAATCACGGAATTGCCAGGGTTGGAGAGGACATCTGGGATCACTGAGGTCTACCCAGAGCTGGACTTTTGGTGTCACATCTCCCAGTGACACCACACAAGGTCACAGAATCACGGAATTGTCAGGGTTGGAAAGGATCTCTGGGATCACGAAGGTCCACCCAGAGCTGGACTTTTGGTGTATTATCTCCTGATGAGGCTAGAAAAGGTGCAACCAGAACAGGCCTTTTGGTGTCACATCTCCCAGTGCCGCTACACAAGGTCCACCCAGAGCTGGACTTTCGGTGTCACATCTCCCAGTGACACCACACAAGGTCACAGAATCACGGAATTGCCAGGGTTGGAGAGGACATCTGGGATCACTGAGGTCTACCCAGAGCTGGACTTTTGGTGTCACATCTCCCAGTGACACCACACAAGGTCACAGAATCACGGAATTGTCAGGGTTGGAAAGGATCTCTGGGATCACGAAGGTCCACCCAGAGCTGGACTTTTGGTGTATTATCTCCTGATGAGGCTAGAAAAGGTGCAACCAGAACAGGCCTTTTGGTGTCACATCTCCCAGCGAGGACACACAAGGTCACAGAATCACAGACTTGTCAGGGTTGGAAAGGACCTCTGAGATCACTGAGGTCCACCCAGAGCTGGACTTTTGGTGTATTATCTCCTGATGAGGCTACACAAGGTCCACTCAGAGGAGGCCTTTTGGTGTCACATCTCCCAGCGAGGACACACAAGGTCACAGAATCACAGACTTGTCAGGGTTGGAAAGGACCTCTGAGATCACTGAGGTCNCTACACAAGGTCCACTCAGAGGAGGCCTTTTGGTGTCACATCTCCCAGTGCAGCTACACAAGGTCCACCCAGAGCCGGACTTCTGGTGTCACATCTCCCAGTGAGGCCACTCAAGGTCACAGAATCACAGATTGTCAGGGTTGGAGAGGACATCTGGAATCACCGAGGTCCACTCAGAGCAGGCCCTTTGGTGTCACATCTCCTAGTGCAGCTACACAAGGTCCACTCAGAGCAGGCCTTTCGGTGTCACATCTCCCAGCAAGGCCACACAAGGTCACAGAATCATGGAATTGTCAGGGTTGGAAACGACATCTGGGATCACTGAGGTCCACCCAGAGCAGGCTCTCTGGTGGTGAATTAAGGAATNTCTCCATAGGACATGAGGTAATGGTTTTAAATTATCAAGGAGTGATCATATTTTAATCAGTTCCCCAAATCAGCACGAATAACATGCATATATGTTGTTAAACTAACTTCACCTTGCACGCACATTTGGAGGAGCAATCCCCGCAAACCAAGAACACCTGCTTAACAAAGTCACCCCGACTATTGAGTCCTTTTTTCGCCTTTCACGGCGACAGCGGGATTGGGGCAACTCGGTAAAGCCGGAGCTAAAGCAGCTCACGGGGTGGGGGTGGTTGGAGGGGTCGCTGCGTGTGAGAGGAAAGTGCAACCTGTCCCCCTCCTTCAGACCCAGTCCCTCTGTCCCCAGCGACCACTACCCTCGGCAGGCAGCCAAGAAAGAGAGCCTAGGGGCAGCAGGGAGGCCGCTTACAGGCCATGACCCAGCTGCCCCTCAGCGCCGCCCGCCATTTTAGGCACAGGCCGCGCCTCCTCCTCCTTTCCCCTGACCCTGCCCCAGCCGCTAGGAAGTGCGTCACGGCGCACCCGCGCGCTTGCGTCAGCGCGGGCGGTTTGAACGGGTGGCGGGCGGGAGGGACGGAGAGGGCTGAGGGCTCTGCGGGGCCCGGCCCGGGCGGCGGGGAGCTGAGGGGAGAACCGGGGGACGATGAAGCGCACGGCGCCCCGCAGCACCCTGCGGAAGATCATCAAGATGCACAAGCCGAAGCTGCGCCTGGCGGCCAACGCCGACCTGCTGGTGAGGAGGGGTGGGCGGCCTGCCGCGGGGGGTCGGGCCTCTGCGGGCAGTGGCCTGGGGGCGGCAGCCGGGCCTGGCCGCTCGGGATGAGGCCGCAGTGCTAACCCGGGCCGGGGGCGGTGGGGTTGTGACCATGGCTGGTTGTGACCGGGCGTTTTGTCCCGAAATAGGGGCGTTTTGTCCCGAAATAGGGGCGTTTTGTCCCAAATGTTGTCTCACCTGAGGGAGTTAATATCATATTTGCATCCTTGGAAGTGTTTAAGGCCAGGCTGGATGGGGCTTGGAGCAACCTGGTGTGGTGGGAGGTGTCCCTGCCCAGGGCAGGGGGGTTGGAACTGGAAGATTTTGAAAGTCTCCTCCAAATCTAGCCGTTCTGTGATCGTTCTGGAAGCACAGGGGACACTTGTCCGTCTCCAGCTTCCATCTCTGCTGTTTGGAAGCAAGGCTGGGATGGGCACAGCCAGCCGTTTGGCTGTTGCTGTGGTATTAAGTCAGCAAAGCTATTCCAGTTAGTTTTTTCAGGCTCTAAACAGGCACATCTGCCCCGCGAATCTCAGTACTGTTTCTGCAGTGACCTGCAGGCAGCGGGGAGGCAGAGCTTGGGGGGAGGCAGGTGATTGGTTTGTCTAATAAAGTACTAATAAGTCATAAGTACTGTTTTTTGCTTTGCTACTGTACGGTAGGATTGGGACGGTGAGTTTGGGGATTCAGGGACAGGCTGGTGCATAAATATTGTCTCAGTGCATGTAAACATAAAGGGCTTGATGTAGAAGAATCAAGAATTTGGATTATCTGGCAAACTTGGAGGTGCTTGTTTATATAGGGCAATTTGGGTACACAGACATGAATTAGCTGAATTGTGATTAATGAGTTGGCAAACTGTTAATGCACCTTGAGTGGTGATATTTTCCTAGAAGGGCATCTGAGTAATCTCTGCCTAAAACTGAGGAAGGGTTTGGTTTATTAGTAATCTAATGAGGAGAATAAGGTGTTTGTGCTTCAGAGGAACCTGCCAGTGAAGGTGTAGGGGCTGACAGCCGTGTCAAACAAGCCTCAGTGCTGGATTCCTTCTCAGCTGCTGTAAGGGATTTGTGGCACAGGGAGGGCTTGTCTCAGCAAGAAATTACTTAAATATAACAAAGAAACCTGAATGGGGGAGAGTTTGTGGTAGCTGCCCTACTGGAAAAAAGAAAAAAATAACATCTGCATAAAAAAATGTATTCTTTGAAGTGACCTAATAGGCTTGGTTTGCTTGAGTGTCATGCCTCCTTGTTTCCAAATGTGTGTGATTTGGAGCCCTAACGCATGCTGTGTGCTGGGCCCTGGCTTGAATTGTAAGTTCACTTCTCATTTGTGTATAAAAGTTGTGTCTTGCAGCATCTTGAACGTTGGTATCTGGATAGATGAAGCTAAATTTAAATATGCAGTGTTAAAAAAAAGATTAATATGAGTGAATATGGTAATTAGAGGATTTACAGTTTAATGTAAGCAGTACAGATTTTTCTGATTCATGTAATAAAACCACTGTCTCTTCCTGCTGCTTTTGCTGTCCTTGCAGTATTTTATGGCACAAGGACCTGGCTCCTTGCTGCTTATTCTCAGACCCACTCCAAGCCTTCTGAGGAAAGCAGTAGCCAACTAATCAGACTTAGCTTGCACAAGAATTAAAAGAACTTTTTGTAGTCGTTAGTAACAGTTGGCTTGTGTTTTCATGGTCATGTTAATTGGGCTGCAAGGGAGCCTCGCTGTCTGAGAAGGGGTGAGTGGGACATCCCTCCAGACCTTGGCTGCTGTTTCTAGAACTCTCCCATCCCGGCAGGAATGCAGTGTGTGCTGCAGAGGCAGGGAACTGCAGGGACTGACACTGACCAACAGCAGCAGTCAGAATGGCTTAAAATCTGTGTGCAAGTACACATTCTGACACAGGATGAGATGAGAATGAATTGTAATAATGTGGAGGAAGCTTAGATTATCTCTTCTGGTGATGTCAAATTAAATAGTCTTTAATATTAGGAGGCTTGGCTTTTTAATTGTACCTTTAAACAATATCCAGGGGTGAGTGTCAATGCTGTCTTCAACTAGGCATGTAGCGAACAGTGTTTTAGCTCTTTATATCTGTGAAAAAACTAGCAAAACTCCACCTGTGTTGACTTATTGTGGGGGAAAAAAAAATAATGTGTATGTTATTCCTGTAGTTAGACAAGGAATAAGTTTTGTGGGTGTTTTTAAGTGTTGCTGAATGAATAAATTGATGTATCTATGAATAAATTATAACCCCCCACCTGTGCTGGTTTACTGGGAAAAAGAAAAGTGTGTTATTCTTGTAGTTAGACAATAGTTTCTGAGAGTGCTTTTTGGTGTTGCTGTCACTCCCTACAAACCTTGTAGGAGTGATTGAATTGCACACTTTAGAAATGTCTATAGTGGCTGTCTTAGGGTGAAACCATACACATCTTGAGCAGAGAGCTCGCGTGTGCTGCAGGGAAACAGGAGAGCTGGCTGGTTTCTGCGCTGCCTTCCCGAGCAAAGTACTCTGCAGTGAGTATTTTTTTCTCAATAAACCAATGCCATCTTATATGATCCTTACTAACACTTTTGAAAGACGTAAGAATTCAGTTTTGTTCAACACCTGAACAGGGTTTCTGCCTCACTTTTCAGCTTCTTTTGATCAAATCTCATTTCAAAATCTGAAGCTTTGTCAGAACCTATTTCCAAAGTGTTAACGTCTTTCTCTGGCACAGTGTAGCTAACACATTGATTCAAACTTTCTAAAGAAGCTGTTTTTTTATTAATGTCTTTAATTGATGAGGTAAGAATAGTGTGTAAGGTTTTTCCAATGCTCTTAGAAGTCAATTATTTACATTTGGAAAATAAGAAGTAAAGTTTTTATCACTGAAGTTCAGAAATAACCCCATTGAGAAAAAAAAAGCTGCAAACTTTGTTCTGCCTTGAAATGACAAAAGAAAAGCAGGAGCTCAGCTGTCGTTTTGTTCTAGGAGGGCAGTTTGGATTTATATTGCAGGAAAAGCTTGAAGTATTGCATTGTATTCCTTATTATAGGCAAAGGATGGTGAAATATCAGTCTAGTAAATCGTTGTTAAGTTATGGCAGCAAAGCACCATTCCAGAGCTTGTCCCTGCTGCCCAGCAGTGCCGTCAGATTTTACATACATTCTTAAACCTGTACAAACTTAGATGGGAAATAAGTGTTGTGTTGTGTAAGGTAGTTCTCACAAGTAGTTCATTTTGTGCAGAGGGACAATCAGCTAATGCCTTGAAACAGATGTGGTATCACTTGGGTATTGTCAGTAACTGTCACGTTCCTGGAGTTCGGACGTTCTGCCTTTCATTATCCTTTCTTGATTGCCTTGAATAATCTGGGATATTAATTACCCTGTGCTCTGTTGTGCAGCGTTTCGGTTTTAGTTCTGTGCCTGTCTTCAGACCTGTATGAGTTCAGAGGAAGCTTCTTGACGTGAAGCAATTCACTTAGAAAAATGTAGGTGCAGTGATTCTGGGAGGAGATGCAGTTTGTAAAAGCAGTTTTGAAGTGGCCACTTGTGCCTTTGGGTAGCTCAACGGGAGAACTCAGGAGTATGGAAGCTTTTGTTCAACCTCCCTCTTCTCCCCCAGTTTGTTTCCAGAAATTTAACTTCTCTGGTGATAAATCTAATAACGAGAGTTTTGCTGTTGGGACACCAGATCAGTGCCACTGCTTGATTCCTCTGGAGATTATTTCTGTAACTAAAGACTAGTTTAAAAATGGCTTTGATTTGCTAAATAGACCCAAGTACATCTACTTTTTGTGTAGTGGATGCTTCTAAATGATGCCAGATATTATCTGAATTTATCTACTTCACACTGGCTCGATTCAGGTCAGGAGGTTGGGAAAAAAGCCCTTAAATTGTCACAGGAGCAGTGCAGCTCCTGTCCTCTAACAGATCCCCTGCAAACCCACTGCTAAAGGATTCCCTATAAACTCCAACTGGGAACTTTCCCTGTTGTATCTTCCTGGGCTTTGCAGATCATCTCTGGCAGAATAACCGCATCACCTAATTCATGTAAAAAAGTTTTCGTGTGTTTCAGTAACGCTTTTCTGAGCTCTTGATTGAAAAGGCATTTTTGTATGTTTTTGCAAAGTTACTGTTGTTGAAAGTTTAATTTACAAATAGTGCCATTATCAGTTTTCAGGTGTTAAAATGTTAAAATCTGTTACAATCCTTCACATCTGCATAACGCTGCAGGTTTGTGCTATAGGTCCCGTATTACACGGGGGGGGCTTCTCACTGGCAGTTTGAGTGTGAGCTGGAGCAGTTCCTTGGCTGTGGAAATTTGTGCTGCCTCTGTAGGAGCAGAGCATATTGAAGGGAATATTCCCCACCCGTTCTTGTCATCTCAAAAGGTTATTGATGGATGAGCTGGGGAAAAATGGCTGGAACCTCCTGATGTTGGGAATTTCTTGTTCTGGAGAAATGAGTGTTGATTCTCCTTTGTGCTGGGAAGGGGTAGAACTCCTTGGACTTTGGTGATAAAGCAGGGATGAGTTTGCCCTTCATTAAAAATCTGGCCGCTGTGGCCAGATTATTTATTAGTGAGCAGAATTAGTCTCTGATATTTCTGTTTGCATTTTATTATAAAAACCTGCTGATGAAAATCAGGTTTGATTTCTGCTAAATCAGTTGTTGTTTGAATGATTGTTTCCAGAGCACTTTGACAATTTAAGTATACCAAGTTTAAGCTGCATTTACAGGAGTCTTGCAGCAAGGAATATCTTGGGAATTCATTAAGACTCGAGCTGGGAAGTGCTTTGTTTCCCCGAGAGCACCTTTCAGGAACTTGGAAGCTGTCTCCTATGCGAATCCTCAGACAATGAAGCTCTGAAAAACTGTGCTTAAGCAGTTGGAATCCTTGATTCTTTCTTTTTATTTTATTTCCTTCCCTCTTTTAAAGGTGCATTTGAGCTTCTTGCTGTTTCTCCATCGGCTGGCAGAGGAATCCAGGACAAACGCTTTTGCCAACAAAAGTAAAATAATTAAAGCTGAGCATGCTATGGCTGCAGCAAAGGTAAGAGAGCATTTTTAGTATTTTTCTTTTGTGTTGAATGTGAACTGGATTGTGACAGCACATACAGGAGTTTGCTGTGTTAGTGTTTATGTATGTGTATTTATAATCCAGAACCTGCAGAAATGTCATGTTTTTTAGTCTATTATTTACATAATCCACTGTCACCAAGCCGTTAAAATAACTCCTAGCATTATTTTTACTTGATTATTTGGTGTTTAAGCTCATAGTTTCAGTATGTGGGTGAGTCTCCCCAGCAGGAACAAATCCCAGAGTTGGAGGCTCTTTATTTCTGATGATCCTACATCCAGGGAGCGTTGCCTTAACTTCAGTGACAGCAATGAAGCCGCTCGGAACGAGCGGGAAATAGTTCAGAGAGGTTCAAATGCCTTATTGACACCTTCAGTTCTTTCCTTTGGCTGGAAGATGGTTTGGTGGATCCTTGCAGTGCTGTGTGGAAAAACAAATGCTTGGAGTGATGTGTCAGCAAGAGAAGAGCTGGGGAGGATAAGCTCTGGGTAGTTAAATCACAAAAATCACTGTGTGGGTATCTGAAGGAGGAGCCCTGTGTTGCAGAGCACGGTGTGCTCTGTGTACGTGCAGAAGAAGGGAAGAGGAAGGATGTTCTCTCTAGAAATAGTTTTGAGGGATGACTGAGCTCCTGCTGTGCTCTGTAGCTCCTTTCTCTCTGGGATGGAGCTGCTTTCATGGTGGAACTCTGCCTCTAATTTGTTATCTGTTCAACTACCTACTGCCGCTGGGCAAATGGGAAGAACAAACCTCAGTGTTACCTGATATTTGCATCCTAGGGCTTCTGTTTATCTCTTTTATTTTTTAAAACTTTTCTCCACAAAATGCTTAGTGTGATACTTTGTGTTTCCCCAGTAACAGCAATACATACGGGATGTGTGGGGTAGCCAAGTTAATGTTTCAGTTAGAATCTGACGCATTTGTAATTTCTTTTTAACTGCCACCTTAACGGTATTTGAACGTTTTTTGTGCTCCATTTATTTTTCTAAAATGAGAAGAAAGGAAAAGCTGCCTGTATTTTAATAATGTTAACACTTCAATGGTCCCACTTGGGCTTTGAAGTTTGTTTTTCAACTTAAACTCCAAACCAAAAAATGTCCTTCCAAGGGTCTGGGCGCTCTTGATACAGAGAGAAGCTACAGACAAGGACTGAGCACAGCACCTGCAGAATTGCAAATCTTATGTTTTTTTCTTCTTTTTATTTCCCTCTACACCTAACACAGGGTAAGAGCTTCAGGGAATCTGCTGAGCACGCTCTTGCCATTTCTCAGCAAGCATTTTTGAAAAAAGCCTTTTAGTTTAGAGAATTCTAAGTTATGAACAGTCTTATTTAAAAAAAATACTGCTCTCTGCTATGGTATATTGCTGTTTGCTTTTCCTGGGAGGCTGATTGTTTGGCCAGTGCACCTTGGATCTGAGTAGTCTGGCACTGGGATTGCAGTGACTTAAAGCAGTGATAAATATATCTCTTTTTTTTTTTCTTTTTTTCAGGTTATTTTAAAGAAAAGCAGAGGCTAGAAAACAGAAGGGTGGAGCTCCAACGCCTGGTTTTCCTGTGTATTCTTACAAACACGAGATCCTGTGTCCCAGCTTTTGCACTTGTGGAAGTATTTAGTTTTATTGAGGCCTGTCTCCTGACTCTGAGTATTGTACTGTTTCTTCAAAAAAATAATTGAAGACTCTTACAATGTATATTTTAATACACTTCAGGCATAATTTAACAATGTGCCTCGATTGTCATTTAAGACTTTTTGATGTGCCTTATTTCTTCCACGATAATGTGCTTATACCGTGGTCACTCCTTAGGTATAAGTGTCATTCATTATTAGATGTGGGAAACTTTCAAAGCAGAACAGTGATAGAAGTGAAGATTTCCCAAAAGCCACGATAGATCACAAAGTCCACAGCAGGGTCACCTGTGAAAAATAATCTTAACTTTCAAAACAAGTGCTATAGTGTATTAAGTACCTTGGCTTCAATCTATTTATAAATGTTGTAGGATTTTTAAATGACTTTTAGGAGTAGGAACTGCTGTCTTCTGGGAAAGACGATGTGTTTTGTATGTGCCAGGCAGGCCGGGGGCTCTGCTTCAGTGGGTGCAGCAGAGGAACACCTGGGAGAGCAAAGCTGTGCCAGAGCCAAGGGTTTTGGGGTGAGATCCCCAAAACGTGGGGGAGATAAAATGACAAGAGTGCAAACTTCCTCCTCCCTCCTGTGTCTGACATCCTGCCTTGGTAGGAGGCTGAAACCTGCATTCTATAAAAATCTATTTAATATCATTTTCTATTCCTAATCTGATGTTTTTAAGCAGTGGCTGAACGCTTTGCCTGAGGAATCTTTTAATAAAGGGGTAGCTGTATCTCGGGGTTTGACCTGATAGCACAGGGTTTGCTGTATGTGGCAGCTGCTCCTTCACATGCACACTGAGCTGTTCTGAAAATAAAGTTGCTAAAACCATTATGTCTTGAGTAGTTTAATTTTGTTAAACACACTGCTGAGTGTATTCTAGACGCACAACAAAAAGATATCTATATATATATACTTGTGTTGTATAAATATTTGTGTAGTCTAAGGGAACCCGAGTGATGCCAGAACTTAAAATTCCATATCATGTCCATGTACTTCTTAAAATCCTGGCCAACCTCGGGCAGAGCCTGGGGGGAAGGACCCTTCCTCCCCTTTGCTTGGCTCCCGGGGCAGTTCTGCTGCTGCTCACATGTTGACTGCATCCCTTATTCTTCATTTTCTTCTCTTCCTCCCTTGAAATTCCCAAAGAAAGCTGGGAATACACATGTGTAGAGGGTATTTGGACTGAAGTACATTCTCAGGAATGAGGGAGATCTGATATTTGTATTTTTCTTTGCAATTACTGCCTGTGATTTAACAATTTCATTGCAACTCTAGCTTTTCCTTTGTTGAAATGTTTTCTCTTAATTCTTTCCTGAAATATTTTCTTGCAATGATCGTGTGTAACCACATACATTTCCTTGTTGTCTGGTTGGTTGAGTGCTGGAGCTCTTTTTGGGAAGTTGTTTTGATGTTGGTTGGTTGCTTTCCCTGGGAGCCCTGTGGAATGTCCTCATTCTCCCGCAGCAGATGGAGTTTTGGCTGCCGCTGGGGACGGGAGGCTTCAGACCAGCCCCCAGTGAACTACCTGAATATTTTATCCAGTGGTTTTCATGGATAAGGTGCAGGTTTTTTTAGAGGAGAGGACTTTTTTTCCCTAGAAGTTTGAGTTGCAGCGTGTCCTGTGGCCGAATGGCCAGACCTTGTGGATGTTTCAGGAGCAGGCGGGGGCTTCCCAGGACCTGAGGAGCTTGGCAGGTGTCCGGGTTTCTCTCTGAAACCTTAAATAATTGCCTGCTGGGAATGGCAGTGGTTGATGCTGTGTGGTGAAGCATTCAGAAACACACAGTGCTGACATGTTTTTCTGGTATCTTCTGGAATGATGCTGCAGTTTGGCAGCTCTTCTGAACTTCGTGTGGGTACATGGGGCCTCTTCTCCACCCAGCACTCCTTCAGTTAAACCTCCTTGCAGCAGTGCCATCCAGATACCTATTAATGCTTCCCCTTTCTGTAACCTTGCAGGATGCACTAATTGTTTTCTGGGAGGGAGTCTCTAATGATGGGAAGTCAAAGTACAAGTACGTTCTACAAGATGTCTTTTAACCATGTGTTCTAGAAGCCTGATGAAGTTGGGCTCTCCTGTTGGAGTTGCTGTGATAATGCTCAGTGAGGAGGAAAAGGGGGATGATTTTTGAGGAAGAACCGTGCGTATCCATTCAAAAGGTGTCCTTTCTACTCAGCTCTTTTCATAAAACCTTGGGAAATTTAGTGTTCAGACCCCATCAAGACTATGACCACGCTGCTAAATTTCTTCTGGTTCTGAAGGACAATGCCATGGTGACTCCTGGTTTCCCCAGGGTGGGAGGCTTGAAGATTTAGAGGCACACTGAGATTATCTAGTTTTTCCATTCTCTTTCTTCTTTCCACAGCTTTCCCGGTGTTCTGCTCCATGTCCTGCCCCCCCTTTCACTGTGCCCAGCAGTGGCAGAGGGAAAAGTCAATGAAGAAACAGAGGAATTTGGCACAAGTACTTCTGGTGGCTCTCCTTTTGGTGTCCTGCTTTTCTCTTAGCTCATGTTGGTCCCTGGGCCAGGGTGGGGAAGCACAAATTAAGGCACGGAAGGAGGAGAAAAACGTTTATTAATCAAGATGTGACTGAGGGCAGAGAGTTTTCCCTTTCCCTGCTGCTCTGTGTCACTCTGGGATGCAGGGACTGGTGGAAGAGCATCTGCTCTTTGCCACCTTGACGAGGTCTCCTGCTGAGGCCTCTGCATTACTCCAGCTCTCAGGGTCACAGCATTTTGGTGTGTTTTTTAGTGGTTAAAATCACCTGATTCTTAAGTTTAAAACTATTTTTTATAAAGTATTAGGAATGCTGCATCAGTGTGGGGTGCGTCTTGGGACATCCAGCTGTTGAGCCCCCAGGGAGATGGGATTTGAGGGTGGGGGCACAGCCCGTGGCCCCTCTGCTGGGAGGTTGGGCCAGCAATTCTGCTGCTGGGGCTCAGAAACCCAGCGCAGGGTTTGGTGCCGTGGGGCTTCGTTCTGCCTGTTTGTGGAGGAGAGAGGGGCTGCTGAAAGAGTCTTAATTAAAAAAATGGCAAATACTCTGGCTGCGGTGGTGCAGCACGGGAAAACAGCTGGGAAGGCTGAATGCTGCAACAGGGAAATTCTTTTTCCAGCCATAAGGTGGGGATAGAACAAAAACTGTCTGTTTCTTTCTGCAGCGACTTCCCCTTAGAGAAAACGTTCTGGTTTTCCCTCCTGCAGAGTCCACTGTAGGTGGTGATGCTTCCAGGTGTGTTTTTGGGGCCTCCCAAAGCCCGTGCTGATCCGTACCCAGGGTGAAAGTTAAATACTCGAGGCCGTGATGAGCCTTTAGGGTTTATTTTTTACTTTCTTTAGAGATGATTGATTATTTCAGTATCAGGTGCTGCTCCTGGTTCCTGCTCTAGTTGTGGTCCTGCAGTGTGGTTCTGAGGGTGTATTTAGGAGGTGTGACTCAGACTGAAGATGCTGGATGTGGTACAGCAGAAGTCCTTCACCTGGAGCTGTGAACTCTGTCAGATTTCAGTTCTTGGGGCTGTTTGGAAGTGCAGTGCGTGGCTGTTCTGTCCAGTGTACTTTATCCACATGCTGGAATATAGATTCCTTGACAGGTTTTACCAGCTCTAGTCTCGTGGCTGCTGTGGGTAGCCACTTGAGTATGACAAGTGTTTAACAGCACAGAGTTCTTGCATAGAATCATGGAATTGTCTGGGTGGGAAGGGACATTTTAGATCATTGAGTCCAACCATCAACCTAACTCTGATAAAACCCATGTCTCTCAGCACTCTGTCAACCTGGCTTCTAAATCTCTCCAGGGATGGTGCCTCAAGCCCTGCCCTGGGCAGCCTGTTCCAGTAATAACCCTTTCAGTGTAAACACTTTTCCCAATATCCAACCTGAACCTCTTGAGTAGCTTCAGTTTCTGTGGGGAGGAGACGCTGATGGTGTTTTTGTTGTGCTAAGTATGGAACTGCAGCTTCTGGAGGAAGAAGCTGGTGAAGAACCTTCCCACCCCATGGCTGGTGGGTCAGTCAGGATTCAACGATGCTGGGGGTGTGAGAGCTGCTCTGCACCCCGTGGGGGGTACCTGCTACCCTCTGGTGGGCTGGGGGATGGATATTATCCTGCCAGACTGCTGAAGGACAGATCCACTCAGGCTGTTGGACACCTGCGAGATCAAGTTTCCCACAGAGAAGGTCACTTTCCCGGGGGGAAGGGTTTTGGTGCTTGGAGAACTTGGTAGAGCATAGAAAAATGCCTAAAAAAACCCTAAAATGACTTCTGCTTTGCAAGAGAAATGTAGGTGCAGCCTTGTTACTGGTAATGAGGTGGCTGCAGCAGCTCAGGAGACCCGAGAGCCCACTCATCCCCTCCAGGCACTGGCACAGCTCGGGCAGACCCCTGCTTTGGTGCCCTGGTTTGCAGAAAGCACAGGAAGATACGTATTTTGGCAACTGAGAGGATCTGGAATCCAAAATGATATGGGCAAAGGCTTCCAAATAAATGTAATAAGGGGTGGGGTTGGGTGAGCTGGAGATGCTGGTCCCTCAGGTGGGGTTGGGTTGGGTGGAACGGTGTTGGTGCTCACCTCTCCTGCTGGGTAACTTCAGCGTGGGATCACGGTCCCAGTTTGGGTTGTGTCACTCAAATCGGTTTGAATCAGATTTGCCTGACTTTTATAAATGACTCCCTCCTCTCTCCAGGAGAGCTGGGGAGGGACTCTTGGTCAGGAAGTCTGGTGACAGGACAAGGGGGAAGGATTTTAAATGGGAAGAGGGGAGATTTAGATGAGATCTTAGGAAGAAGTTCTTTGGTGTGAGGGTGGTGAGGCACTGGAACAGGTTGCCCAGAGAAGCTGTGGCTGCCCCATCCCTGGAGGGGTTCAAGGCCAGGCTGGATGGGGCTTGGAGCAACCTGGTGTGGTGGGAGGTGTCCCTGCCCAAGGCAGGGGGTTGGAACTGGGTGATCTTGAAGGTCCCTTCCAACTCTGACCGTTCTGTGATTCTATACCAGATGAAAGAAAACGTTTCAGTAACACGTGAGTTTCTAAAATTGTGTTGAGCAGCTGAAACCTTGAGTCCAAACAGGTCCTTGGTCCTGGCCATGGGAGGGTACTCTCAGAGGGAAAGCTGAAGTGAGCCTGATGGTGGTGGGGTACGTCTTAAAGGTGTTTAAATTCTGTGTTCTTTACCTTGTTTTCACTCCTCGGGGAAGATGCCGTGTGGACAGTGCAGCTCCCAGGGCTGGCAGCTGTGGTGGAAGAGTGACTTCTGCAGGTGGGGGTGGCCATCAAGGGGAGTTACAGACAGACCTACGTTTGAAACCCAAAATCAAAGAGAGGGGGGTGGTAAGGGTCAGGATTTGATTGTCTTCACCACGTTTGTCTCGCTGTTCAAGCTCTCACCCAAGACTTCTGAAGTTCCATTGTTGTCTTCTCCTGGTTTTCCTGGCTGTTTCAGCGCTGGGGTGGGATGAACATGACCACTTTGAGGGTGGGAAGCAGGACCTAGGCCTTGGTGGCAGCTTTTAACTGCTCTTTTTTGAAGCTAAGCCTGGGCAAGGTGTGGAATAGCTTCCTGGCGTGAGGAGGTGTCGGTTGTACCACAGGATTTGTATCTACAACCACGAGGAAACGTTGTTGGTGGTGGCTGTTGCCTCCTGACGGAGGCCGGAGCAGCGAGGAACAGGCAATATTAAAACCAGGGTGAGTGCAAGCACAGCAGTTTCACTTTGGCATGTTATTTTCACAAACCTAGCATCTTTTGCAAGGTTTTCCTGGAAATAGAAAGAAAACACCTCTCCAAATCATCTCCGCTGGGGTAAGATGGACGTGTAATTGCAGTCAGCCCCTCCAAAACAAACGCCGGGGCATTGACCTGGGTTGTACCTTGGGTGTTTCTGCTAACAGGGGTTTTTCCTACTTCAGGTTTGCCTGCTTTTGTTCCCTGGGGAGAGGATGGGGTAAGCTGGATGCTGCTTTCCTCTGAGGAAAACTTCTGTGGGCACCAGGACCTGCCGTGGCTCTTAGAAACTCTGTTAATTACCATGAAGGTGTTGTCTTGTCTCTGCTAACGAGAGTTCGTGATGTGTGGAGACCTTCTCTGCACATTCTGGATTTCATACATACAGCTTTTAAGAAATTTAGATTATTACTATTGATTTTATTATTTTTTTTTTATAACAGTTCAGACACTCTAGATGTTTTCTAACATACAAAACCCCAGATGGAACGTAGACTACCTGGGGATGGGTTTTGTTCTGTGAAGAACCCCTCAATTTCAAACTTCGGGCTACTCTCCAGTGGAGAGGATTTTTGTGAGATTGCTGTAAAGTTTTGTTCGGGATTTTTGGTTGTAGTCTTGTTTGTGTGTTGTTTGGTTTGGGGTTTTTTTTTTTTTTTTGCTAACTACAGGGACTAACAGATATTTTGAAGGTTTTTTTTTTTGTTTTGTTTAATTCTTTGCTAAATATTTGATATCATATTCCTTCAGTCAAGCATGAAAATCCAATTATGACTCATCCCCCAGAAAAGTCTTCCAGTTTCCATAACATTCCTAATATTCTTCATTTTGAAGACTAAGCAGAGTTGCTTCCCAGTATTTGCTGTTCCTCTTTTTTCCAGCCCCTGACTTCAGCACGAAGGAGGGAGGAGGATGAGGAGGAGGAGAGGAGAGGGCGGCTGTTGGTTCTGGAGAACATTTACCCTGGCACCAGGGCACCGATGCCAACAGGTACCAGCTTTGAGCAGCGAAGAGAGCTGGGCCTTTGGGGACACAACTCACGGGATGGACTTTTGTTAATGCTGGTGCTTTTGCTTAAAAATTGTGGCAATGCTCCCTCCCCACCCCCCGTTCTTTTTCCCTCCTCATTAGCCAAAAATTTTCCTAGTTATTAGCATCAGAACCAATGTAAACACGAACCGAGAGAATTTAACTTCTTTAGTGTGTTAATTACCGATTGAAAAGCATTTTGTTTCATTTTCTTTACGTTTTTTTTTCCCTCTAAGGACTTAATTTTCTTTTGAGAAAGCTCTAAACATTCAGCTTTTCATTTTTAGAAGCTATACCAAAACTGGGACTTCATAAATTCTGCCAATATCAGTTTGTTAAAAACCCGACATGAAGCTATTGCGCAAAAAAGCGCGGCACTCCGGAGAGTAAAGGAAAACTTTGGGAACAGCAAAGTTTTTTCAAGTCTTCTCTTGCAAATTCCATGTAAAATGATGTTTGTTGAGAAGCTTATGTATAATATTTTTAGAGCTTAGTAAGTTTAATCCCTGTCTGCATCCCTCTTGCAAAGAAATGTGGACCATGTTTGAGACATAATTTGTGTAACAAAATATCTTTATTTCTGAGTTAATTTAATTTTTACATGCCTCTGTTCCAGAGGAAGTATACTTTTAATAAAAGTCATGTGTTTAGAGTAGTAATTTTTGCATTCAATGTAAGTTATTTTTGTGTTGTAGCTGTTTGATGTGCAGTCTGGGCTTGCTGTGAGTGAACTTCGTGGCAGTTACGGGCTGGATCTCAGCTTACTGGGTCAGAACCACTGCCTCACCAGTCGCTGGACTGGAAACAAATCCTGAGATGTTAATACCAAATTCTGAGCAAAGATGTGGCTGTGCTTTTAACACAAGATGCCCTGACAATCCTTTTTTACCCAGGTTGCTTCTACTATCCTTGGAAACCCAGAGAAAGATGAATTTAGGTCTGTTCTTGTGATTTCCTATTGAAATAGGGTCCAGTGCCACGGCAAACGCTTCCCTGACCTTTGGAGATGTCAGAACATGAACTGGAGGAGGAGGAGGAGGAGGAAGGTACCCTATGGTGTGTCATACATTAAGGGGATTACCTCATCAGCATGAAAGGTCCATAACTAATCCACACCAGAGACACGGGAACTCCTGGAGGAGGACATTCTTGAGGATATAAAGGAACACATCAAAACGGTTTTCTCTGCGTGTAAGTGGAACGGGTTTCTGAATTCTAGGGTCAAATTTGCTCTCCCTTTCCAGTGGTTTTTATTCATCTACATGCCCACACCTCAAGTTTCGGGGCTGAGATGGGGCTGATAAAGGCCACAGTCAAATGTTGCCCTTATGGAAAATTAGGCTGAGGGAATACCAGGAACAATCCTCCTTGCAGGAAGAAGGGAGATTCTCCCTCCCTCCTTAACTGTGGTGGACCTAAAAAGCGGTGACGAAGGTAGCTGATTAAGAGGGAAGCAAAATTTTTTGATTTTCAAACTTCCTAAACCTGTTTGAAACTGTAGCTTTAGAGTAATTTAATGTATTCTTGCCCCAGTTTTGCTTGAGCTTGTCTGGGGCTGGTGGAGGAGCTGATTGTGGAGGTTCAAGCTCCATCAGGAGATGAAGAGGCTGTGGTTCTGCCCAGGGGTCACACACACAGCCCTGATGGTCCTGCCGCCTCTAACAGCCTTGCTGCTCTCCTAATACGTGTTTTTCATTTATAATCTTCTTTTTTTTTCCTAAAACAATTGCTTGGTGATAAATTTGAAAGACTGACCATGACCTGTAAATGCAGTTTTCCAGACACAAAGAGCTCATGGAATGAGCCAACCCACAGTTTTGTTAGCCTTGCTTGAATCTTGCAAATCACTCGGTTTTTTAAGCCTTCAGGTTTGAAAACCCGGTTTCAGTTCTGTGTGTGAATCCTTGTTTGAAAATATTCCTTATTGTTAAGAGGGGAGAAAAAACCAAAAGAATCCCACACAGAATCTGCGGAAACTTGCCAAAACCTGTTTAAATTACCCTTATTAGGTCACAGTAATCTATTGCCAAACGTGTGTGAGAGCTGTTGGCTCATACCCACCACCATACAGCCCTTTAGCAGAAGAGCAGCAGAGCAGAGGAAGGCATCTTGAGCAATTAAAAAAAATAATTAATTTTTATCTTGTTTCTGTATTTTTCAAGTTTTAGGCATCTTCTTTGATTTCTCTGAAAAGAAATGAGATTTTGTTACCCTATAAAACTGTCTCACGTGCTGACTGATCAAATTTTGTCATATCTTGGAATTTCTTATCATTAACCATCCATTTTAATTGCATTTCTTTTCAACTACTGACGTATCTTATCTAAGTGTTGGTTTTCAGCTCAATGTACCCTAAAACATTCTTGAGCAGATCATTTATGAAACCTTCCCAAACTTTTACCGTGGATTGCTGGCAAATAATTTGGTTTCTTCGTGTGATTTTGGGGCTCAGAACTGCTTATTGGGTTTTCTTAGTGGGTGTGGGTGCTGAGCTCAGGTGGGTCTGGCTGACCGTCCTTGGGGAGGCAGAGTCCCTGCTCCAGTGCTTGGTTGGTGCGTTGTGTCCCTTGGTCCTGACTGAAGTGTTTGAATTGCTTAAATCCATGGTCCTGGTGATAAACTTTGCTTGGGGAAAAGCTGAACTGAGGGGTATAGGTCTCTAAAAGTCTGAATTAACACTTCTGGAAAAATACTTCCCAGGGTGTGATGGGTTCTGGCTGCAGAGATATCATAGAATCATGGAATGGTCAGAGTTGGAAGGACCTTCAGGATCATCCAGTTCCACCCCCGTGCCCTGGGCAGGGACACCTCCCACCACACCAGGTTGCTCCAAGCCCCATCCAGCCTGGCCTTGAACCCCTCCAGGGATGGGGCAGCCACAGCTTCTCTGGGCAACCTGTTCCAGTGCCTCACCACCCTCACAGGAAAGGACTTCTTCCTCATATCTCATCTAAATCTCCCCTCTTCCCATTTAAAACCATTACCCATATTATATTGTATAAACCATATTATAATGTATATATTATATATATATATTAATTTTTTTGTTGGTGGACGCGTTCTGGACCAAATTTCCCCCCTTTCAGCCTGGTGTGAATCCCAAACCATGCCAAGTGATGGAAATTGCTGAGAAGGGGTGTGAGATTTTGCCCCGCCAGGTCCGACCCCACCTCTGGACTCCCAGCCCCCCTCACTAGCCGGTATTTCTGGCAAGTGCCTACCTTTACCACAAAGTTGTTGCTATTATGGGCTCGTTTCAGTCATTTGCTGAGGCTCGTTTTCTTAAACGCGCTTTTAATTCTTTCTTTGTTTTGTTTTTATTGTTTGCATAAGAGCACCACATGCTAATTCACCACATGATGTGGATGCACAGTCCAAATATCACAAACTCGCTTCCAAAGTCCGGACATTTACCAGTCTCCCTCTCATAAAGCACATAATGGCAAAGCCCTCCTTCCAAATTCAAGTCAAGCAGAACTTTGGAGTGTCTTCAGAGTGAAATACTTCTCAGAACAGCTGCGGGGATCTTGATATATAACCCACAGTGGGGTGGACGTAACCCTCTAACACCGAAAATATACTGCATAATTTACACATGATGACAAGATAAACGTTTTTATAAGAATTTCTTCAAAAGACCAAGGAGTAAGAAAACAACTAAAAATAAACAGGGACACTTTCCTGCTCTCCTGAGCCCACACCGGGCAGAGCCGCGGTGGCAGCCAGCACCTTTCTGGCCCCCAGCCCTGCCAGTTGCTTCATCCCCAACTCTCAGGGACACAAAACTCATCTCCTTGGCTGGAACTTTTCCAGCCAGCCTGGGAGTTTGCCTTCCTGAAAGCGGCCGGGGGAAGGAGAACATATAATCCTTTTTCTCTTGCTTCCTGCTTGTTAATAAATTGGAAATGACACAGTCTACGCTTCATCCCCCTCCTTAATTTCTCTGGATTCCTCAGAAAGCATAAATCACGGGAGAGCT
Organism: Thinocorus orbignyianus; assembly: GCA_013400375.1. Classification (NCBI taxonomy): domain Eukaryota; kingdom Metazoa; phylum Chordata; class Aves; order Ciconiiformes; family Thinocoridae; genus Thinocorus; species Thinocorus orbignyianus. The sequence goes on along the minus strand of VXBW01001639.1, from coordinate 269,669 downwards.
AAGTGTTATTAAACGTTTTTATACCAATTATTTTGTCCAAGATCACAGGGTGCTCTTATGTAAAGCGAAATTAATGCATTTTAAAAGCGTGCGCTGTATTTTATGGGTGTATCCTAAGCCACATAAAATAAGCTACTTAAGTCAACGCCAAGGGGAAAAATTTTTTTTGGAATTTCCTAAGATTTTCTATAGCCAGTTTTGCAGCAGTATCCATCCCTGATTTGATAAGGGTTTAGTGCATAACCCTGGCAACCAGTTTGACCTCGGTGTGGGTTGGAATGATAATGTCTACCTCAATGAATTTTTAAGAACGAAATATTTAGGGAATGGTTTCTACCAAGAAAGAGCATGGAGGAGTTCTTCCAGAGCGTTGGTTTGGAACCCATGAATACTGGAACCTCTAGGGGACAGAAAGTGACACTTTCACACACGCACATTCATGTGTGTGGGGAGAAATGTGCCTGTGGGTTCTCTTCTACACGTGTGCCTCAGGAGCTGTGTCTGCCCAACACGTCGGATGTCCTCTCTGGTGAGTCCAGTTGACATCCAGAATCAGGTCCAAAAGCTCCCACACCCACCCCAGAACCTTCAGGCTGGACAGTCTCCATCATTCCCCTTCCCTGCCTCGCCTTCTCAGGTGAAGCAGCAGAGATGGTGTCTGCTCAACCTCCAAAAGGTCTTGTTGACTGGGTTTCTTTGGCTTTGACATCCAGAATCAGGTCCAAAAGCTCCCACACCCACCCCAGAACCTTCAGGCTGGACAGTCTCCATCATTCCCCTTCCCTGCCTCGCCTTCTCAGGTGAAGCAGCAGAGATGGTGTCTGCTCAACCTCCAAAAGGTCTTGTTGACTGGGTTTCTTTGGCTTTTCTAGACTGGGAACTGTGGTGGCAGGCTGTTTGTGAAGGCAGGAGCACTATCCTATCTTATTATTCAATATTATTAAGGGAATTTGGCGCTTGCAGAAGTCGGAGCCGTTGCAGACCGGGTGGAAAGGATGACTGAGTTCACCCCGACTCCCGCGCTTCCAGCCTTTCATCTCCTGATACGAGGGGATTTTTCAAGCTCCAGCTTTCACAGTGCTGCTCAGTGAGTGAAGCATCTTTGTTTTTGCCAGGATGCATTGCTTGGATGAGCTTTTGACTTGAATCATGATTAAAGCAAGATACGGACTAGAAGAGGGGTGGTGATGTTGGAATCTATTCCTCATCCTCCTTCTGAGGAACAGGATTAATTGTGCCAGCTGTGGGGAAGCGGTTGCTCTCCCGAGGCTGAGAGAGGAGGAAATGATTTGGATCCAGGGGGAGGTGCTGGAAGCTGTCCTGTGTTCAGGTGAGTTGGGGGGGATTTTATGTTACACCCCTCTATTAAATATAGCTCCACGCTGTCCTGGTTCTGGTCTGTTTCAGATTCTGGAATATCTGGAGGAGTCTTATGATTCTGTAGAGATGAACTGGCCAAAGAGTTGTTTCTTAGCTGCCTGCCAGGCCCGTTTTTACAGACTGTTGTACTGCAGGTGCTTGGTTTCAGTTATATGTTAAATTTTAGCCTGGTTGGATTATCCGGCACTGTATTTTGATTTATTTGGAGGATCTTGCTGTTAAATATTTCATATTAACACCTGGTTACCTAGATGTTTATATTAAAGAGAATTCAGCTGTATTTTTTCACTTTCTAGAGAGCAGGAGCACCAAGAAGGTTGTCTGTTGTGAGAAGCAGCACGAGGGTCTTGTCCTCCGTGTGTTGGGAGGGTGGGTGAAAAGGCTGGTGCTTCGAGCTCAGCTCCCAAACCAGGGATGTGCCCAACTCAACTCCCGGATACCTCACGTGGGATTTTGCCAAGCATACAGCATTTTAAAGATGGGTCTAGACCCCATCTAGACCCGGGGAAATGTTTAAGGCCAGGCTGGATGGGGCTTGGAGCAACCTGCTCTAGGGAGAGGTGTCCCTGCCCAGGGCAGGGGGTTGGAACTGGATGATCTTGAAGGTCCCTTCCAACTCTGACCATTCTGTGATTCTGTGATTTGTATAAGTGAAATATGCACAGGAGATAAAGAAGAATGGGTGGAAGGATGGTCTAGACACAGCAGAGTGTTAATTTCAGCAGAGTGAGCTCCCTGGTGAATTTCCTTCATGGTTCTGAAGCTTCCACAGATTCTGTCTTGTAAAACTATTTTCCTACTCTAATTTGTTAAACAAGAGCATATAAGCCTATACTTCCAAACACCAGATTGTTCCAAAGCACAAAGAAGGTTCCTGTGTCGATGTCTCTTGTTTGATTTCTGTTTCATCCCTGGTGGACTGGGAGCTTGGCTGATCCACAGTTCTTCCAGCCTGAACTGACAGCCCATTTGGAGCTGGGCAGTGCTCTTGTTTTTAAAGCAAATGCTGCAGAGCCAGGAGATAATTGGATTTCCTTGTATTCTTTTTCTTCCATCACTTTTTGTTTCTTCTTTATTTTTTTCCCCTATAAAGGTAGAAGAAGATAATCACAAACCAAAATGTTTTACAGAAGTGTTTTAATGTAGTGAGGGTTACAAAGGTTGATGACTCGATGGTCTTAGTGCTGGGGCAGAGGTTGGGATCTTGCTTTATGAAAAAAATCTCAATTTTAGGGCTCTGCTAGAATGCCTGAAAGCTTTTAATCGGAGCTGGATATTGCTGGATGTGAGCAGAACATGCTGGAGTGTCCTTTTCCAAAGAAGTCACCTCAGCATTGATTTGCAGAGGCACACAAACGATGGGTTATAAAATTCCAGGAAATCACTGCCACTGTAGACTTGTTATTCCAAGCTCTATTTTTCGTCCTGAAGCAGGAGCTCTGGTCACATCGATGCAGACTGAAACAATTCTTTTAACCTTACACCAAACAGGTGTAAGAAAATAATTAGACCACTCACACACAGCATTCTTTATGATTTATAAATCTGCTCTTTGCAGAGGAATTTAGATATTTTGTATAGTGGAGAGTGCTTAAGGAAACAGTGAAAGTCTGAAAATGTGTTTCAGGAATTGATGGTTCAGGAGCTGGTACAGAAGGATGAGTATTATGGTTTGGTTCCCGGGGCAGTACAGCTGGTGTAAGGGAAGAAGCACACAGTAGAAGAAACAGGGGCAGTCCTGGGTCTCTCCTGAGGGAGTTTTGGGGCAGGAAAGCACAAAAAGAGAAAGCTGCTGGGAGTCAGAGTCACAGAATCACAGAATGGTCAGAGTTGGAAGGGACCTTAAAGATCATCCAGTTNTCCATGTCCTTTCTGTGCTGAGGGTTGATACAAGTTTTGGGGAGGGGAGAACACGTGTGGGGAAGGAGGAGGTGATGAGGAATGCCTTATTTTAACAATATTTTTGATTCTTTGTAGGAATGATGGATAAGAGGGTTACTTTTTCTTTTGGTTGGAATTATCAGTTCGGCTTCCCAGCAGGAGTGGGCACATCAGAGCATCATTATGACAGAGTTATTTGGTTTGGTGGTTTTGAAGAGAAATCTCAGGAGGAGATTCTTCCCCCTGGTATTCTCAGTGACACGTTGCAGAGTGGAGTGGGTCTGACAGATATTGTGTGAGTCAATACCAATTTTTTCAGGGCTTGAATGGGTGAGGGATCTCAAGAGGTTTTCCTTCTAATTTTCAGCCTGCCTTTCTGGGTGCAGGATACTCACAAGGACATATTTTCCAGCTAAATGTGACCCGACTGCAGGATTAGACCCTGCTTTGCAGGATTAGACTCTGCTTTAGAAAGGGTAAGTATCTTCTCTCCCGTTATACTTAGCTGAAAGTAAACCAGAACACAAAAAAAAAATCAACTTTAACCATTTTAAACCAGATGATCCCTTTCATCTGGAGTAAGTTTATCCTGACAGGGGGGTGAACACACGGCTCTGCGGTGCGGCCCTTGCAGTGATACCTCATCAGAACCCCTGTATTGAATAACCACGTTTCCAAAAGGAGGGTTGGAGCTGATTGCAGAATTAGGGAGCCAGGGTGCAGATTAGCACAGACACAACAACGCCGGCCCTTGGGGTCAGCCCGAGGAAGGGCACCTATTCGGGGGGGACTCCATAATCACTTCAGCCTGATGATACCACGCCATCAGCACGCTGGCTGCCCTTGAGCTGCTCTCCCCCTCCACACGTTTTCCTCATCCACTTACAGCCCTCTTTAGACCAGGAAAGCCATAACCTCTCCCTGCTGCAGCAGAAACCCAGCCCCTCCAAACTGGGTTTGATTTTCTGGGCAGTGAAGGTTGGTGGGTGGATTGGTTTTCAGCCAAAGAATAAAATGTGGGAAATTCTTCTACACGAGGATTTCTGTGGACTTCCAGGAATAACAAAGCAAGACAACAAGGAGCCACTCCACCCCTGCTTTTAAGAAGCCACTTTGTGCATCATTTGGAAGGGGCAAGGTTTCTCCTCAGGGCTGCACTGGGAATTGCAGAGCACCCGGTCACTTGAGTTGAATTCCTGTCCTTCTGGGCATAGGCATGGCAAACAAAGATAAATTAAAATCAGAACAGTTTCTTGGAGCCACATCGACTAGTTTGATTATATCAGAGGCAGAAACACCCTCTGCCACCCCAGAAATGAAAGAGCCTGGGTTTTGTCCTGTGGGATAACATGATGCCACGGAGACATGGACTTGGACACTGTTAACGGGGCCGTGGGGTTCATGCCTGTTCCAGAAGTTCCTTCTTTTTAATTTATTTTGATTCTGACCAGGTACCCATCCTGCTGCAGCCTATGCGGTGTGAGAATGAGAAGGACCTGTTGGGTTAGGAAAGAGCCTGGAGAGGAGCCACGTCTGCCAGCACCACTGTGGGAGCTCCTGATGCTGCTCGAGCAGAAGTGTGGGATATTAATGACAGTGAAGTCCTATGCTAATGTTATATTGGTTATATACTATATACTACTCTGTGCTCCTGAGACCCCGCCAGGAGTCCTGTGTCCAGCTCTGGAGTCCTCAACACAGACAGGACATGGACCTGGTGGATAAGGCCACCAAGATGCTGNACTCTGACCATTCTGTGATCCTATGATATCAGTGCATGAGTTCTCTTTTGGACGGAGTTATCTTATGGTGGAGAGCTGAGTGTCCTGCTGTGGCTGAGAAGTCTCCGGGGAGACTTTTAGGGCTGCCCTGCTCACCCCTGCTCAGGGACACCTAGAGAAACTCCTGCCTTTGAGTTATCAGTGCTTTTGTGAGAGGCCAAGTCCTTTTCTGTACAGAGGTTTATGATTTTTTCCCCCCATCCCGTTCTCCAGCTGCGCAGAAGCAGGGAGTGAAATGTATGTTCTGTGCAAACGACCTAAACCTACTTCCCAGCATTAAAACTCCTGAGAAAAAAGCTGCTTGCAGTGATAACTCCTCAAATGTTTTGTATCAAAGGTAGTGAATGTAAATAGTTACTGAACCAACTTTTGTGGTGACACAAAAGATGATGATGGGGTCTCACAAGGAGCTCACGAGGGTCTCTACGTGGAACTGGATGGTCTATAAGGATGGAACTGATTCTGCTGCCACCAGTTTCTGAGTAACTCCGGAGGCAGGCAGTCCCACAGCTCCCATCCAGCGGAACATGACTGATGGGGATCCAGTAAGTTTGGGAACCAAGCCCCTGAGTGACTTTAGTTGATTTTATGGTATGTTTATAAAGCTCGTAGTCATGGTGAGACCAAGGAAAGAATTACAGATCGCTTATAATAAAACAGGAGGGAGTTCTGTTTCTTCACAACCTCTGAAAGCCAGGCTCCACCCTGCTGCTTTGGCTTGGAGGTTCTGCAGGAGCAGGGCTGGAGCCCAGCTACCTTCTCTGGAGGGAGAGGTGTCCTTGTGCGGGGCGAAAAAGAAAGAGAGAGGAGATAATTTGTGTGACTAACGAGTAGACAGCCCATATCAAACATTAATTTGTACTTTCCTCTAGATTATCTTCATGATACTCTTATATTCTCCTTTCTAAGAATTTGGCTCATAAAGTAGTGTCTGAAGTCATTCAGTTTTTGAGTTTCACTCAAAATATTTGGTTTTTTTCCCCCTGTAACTGCCATTGTTTGAAAACAGTAGAATTATTTGTAAGTGTTTAGAACCTGCTTGTAGGAGAGTGACTAGAGCTGAGTGACACCCACAGGTGAAGAGAGCTGTTTCATGACAACCTCTTTCCATTGCTGATGCTAAAGAAGAAACTGAACACTGGTGACTTAGGAATTCTGAAGAATTAAACAGTAAAATTAGGTTAAATGACAACAGCAGAGGGATGAAAGTTGTAGAGTGAACCTTTGTATAACAGCATTACTGACATCTCTTCAGATACCCAAATTAACGCTCACAGAGCAGTGCTATAAGCACATTTTGGAAAGCAAATAACTATTTTGCTTGAGAATTCTGGCTAGTCATTCATTTAAATGCTCACAAGCTGGGGATTTCAAGAGTGGTGTTGTCTGCATGGTGAGACACAACAGGTCTCCCCACTCTTGAATGTGTTCTCAGAGACTCCTAAAACTTCAAATATAAGTTGTGTGCTGCTTGTATCTCTTTCACAGATACTGGAGCTTTCAAAGTTACTGAAAGGGTTTTGTCTTCGACTTTGTTGGGTTTAGGAGGTTATGAAAAGTCTCTGAAGTACACAGGTGCTTAGTGAAACACCCCCCAGCTCTGAAATGCACCGCGTGGTGTGGAAGTTCAGGGCCCACGTTGGGTATCCGTGTTCCTCATCGTGGCTGTGGCACAGGTATGGAACTAAGGGAGTGATCTTGGGGAACAAGTAGGGAGTTTTCTGGATTGCCAGGAGAAGGATGGAGAGGATGGAGGTGGGAATCTCACTCCAAGGGAGCTTGTAGCTGGACATACAGAAAGGGAACTTTTCTGTCTGTGAAAAATGAGTAAAACTGTCTTTTTATGTCAGTAGTGTGGAACCAGAGTTCAGTGCCTCTCCCCAGGGAAAGTGTTTCCACAAATGGAACCAGGCAGGAGAGACTGAGGAAGATCTGCTCTTCAGTGGTCACTGCCCAACCAGTTGGGGCTCTCAGCGTGGACCAGGCAGACTTGCACCCAGTTCCTCTTCCAGATCATCAGCTGTTGCTTGTCTTCACCGTGCAGAGACCAGCAGAAATTGAGATCTTCCTGGATTAAGTGGCGACTGAGTAGCTGAAGAACATCAAAGATGCCAAGAGGTATGTTGGGGATGTGGGCAGGAGCACAGACACCTGTGGAAGATCTAAACCTAAACTCTTCAACTTGCTGAGCTTTCCATCAGCTCCACAGAAATGCGTTGGAAACTCTGGAGCAACTGCTGAACAAATTCACAAACCATCCGTGTTTGCAATCCCAGCAAAAAAGCAGACAGCCAAACACTTGATTAACCAAGTGAAACTTTATGTGCGTTATTACCTCCAGTTTACACCGATATTTTATAATCCCAGAGAACTACTTGTCTTGAAGCTGCACAGCAAGCCAAACTCTTAATAGAATCATAATCTGTAATCTTTGCCACAGTGCACTGCCGGCAAGGGGGGTTGTTGGAAGGAACAGCACATGGAGGAATTGTTTCCAGGTCATTATGGTCCGTCCTTGCTCAGTTTTTCCGCACAAGTGCTGTATGTACACAGTCATCATCCTCACTTGAGGATTTTGAGATTTATAGGGAAAACATCGTGATAAGTGTTGGGCAGAGTCCCAGTTGTAGGAATGTGGAATAACGTTCTACGGAGTGATAGCGCAAGAGTTTCCCCACAGTTGCACCTATAGATGGTGCATTTATCTCCTTTGCTCAAACGGTATTTGTGAGACAAGAAGAGCTGGTCTCATCATTTGCCTTGGAGGGGCTTTGTCCTAAACTCGGGAAGACAGGGAAAATTAATTTCCACCTGCTGAAAAGCTGAAGAAAACGTGGTGCTTTCTCCGAGAACATGGCGAAACCTTCTAAGATCTGTGGAAGTCCACACAGAAACTTGATTCTCTTGGAAAACATTTACACCACATCAAGTTGTGATTTCATCTTTCCCCCCCTTTCTATTAAAACTTAATTTGCCAGTTCACTAGAGATCTTTGCAAGTGGATTTGTTCTAATTAGCCAGTGAGTATACTTGATCCTTACTCTGCTGAAGACCCTGCCTCCTGCAACTACTTCTCTTTCTCTGATATATGCACAACGAGGGTAATTAAGTTTTAGCAGGCAGATGAAGTTTTCAGTGGCAGGTTATCCTGGTCCCTGATGCCAGTCTGTCAGTTTGCCAGCTATCACTTCCACAAGCAATAACAAATTAAACCTTTGCATTATCATTTCAAAAGGTTCCTACTCCCCGCTGCCTGATGCTGTTCCCCACCCTGCCAGAGGCTTCCCAGCCCGATGTTTGTGGAACAACCACCTTGAAGTGTCCATTTGCCATTTGGCAGAACTGGTGGCCAAGGGAGAGTGTGTGTGAAAGGGGAGGCTCTGAGTGGGGACCTGCCACCATCAGCAGAGCCATCTCAGGAGCAGCTTTGTTTATTCTTGGTCAGATTTCCCTCTTGGGGAGATTTCTGGTGACTTTGCTCTTTCAACCTGATAAATTTCATGCAACAATTAATCTGCTTTTGTTTTTTCAGGTTCAGGTTTCCTGCTGAAGCTGGACACAGCCTTTATCAGGAGTGAGCTGGTGCTGGCGTTGGGAGGTGTGCCAAGGAGGAGAGATGATGTGGACATGGTTTCTCCTCGACCTTACATCCACCTTGCAATATCCCTCTGCAGTTGTGTGAGAGAATAGTTTAATGTGCATTTCTGTTCCTGAGTTAGCCTTGCTGATGGGAGGAAAAATACTGGCATTGTGGTCCTGCCTGGTGCTCCACAGCCACCCGCTGGCTCTCGGTAGCTCCAAACGGCAGCTATCCTGCCCCTGCCAACACTCACCATCACCAGAAACAAAGTCGTGGGTATCTCTCCTCTTCAGGGTGGTCAGTGTTGTGTTTTCACAGAGAAAGATCTTGAGGGGAAGAGCAGGGAAAGGTAGCCCCTCTCAACTGTTTTGTCAGAGTTTTTCACAGTCTGGTTGAACCCACAGGGGCACATCTCAGCAGAAGTGACCTCCTCAGCACACCTTTGTTGGGTAAGCATTCTGAAAACTTGAATTTTGGGGGTATGTCTATACCCAGATACCCCAGTGTAGTGCTGGATGATGCCAACTAGCTTTAAAAAACATAAAATAACAGCTGTTAAAAGTTTTCAGGTGGCTGTGAACTCGATGTTCCAGCAGCACCTGGGTGTCCCCTGCCACCAAGAGGGTCTGCACCCAAGGAGCAGGTAACGGTGGTTGTTGGGGCAGGAGACTCAGCCAACAATTTCGATAGATCTTAAAAAGAGGGGAAGGATGTGGGACTGTGCCGAGTGGTCCAGGACACTGTAACTAAGAAGAATAACAGATTTAAATGTAGCATAGGAAAATTAGGCTGATTTGCAGGAGTTTTTTTGCTAATAATGAAGTCTATTAAGCTGCAGAAAGCGCTCCAAGAGAAGTGGTAGGATACCCATCCTCTGGGAGATTTAAAAAGAGCCTGAACAAAGCTCTCTAAGCCATAAAATAAGGAAGAATCTGGCACTGACCCGCGAGACGGAAAAAGTGAAGAAATAGCTTTTTCAATAACTGATTTCCAAAAGTCTGTGAAGACATAATGTGAACTCGATGTTCCAGCAGCACCTAAATTAAACAGTTAAAAAATAAGTGAGGCAAAAAATATTGCAGTAAACACAGGAGATTTATCTGGAAGCAGTAATTGGTCGTCAATAAATCCGTTCCCTGGTGAGAAGAGAAAGCTTTAAAAAGTATTTCTACACCATGAAATTGTCTTCAACTGAAAACAAGCAGAGGACTTATTTTTAGCAGAGTATTCACCAACTATTACTTGAATGCATGTTTTTCTCCTTTGCCCAGTAAAATGATGCTTTTTGTTTCCTCATGGTAACCAAAGGAAAAGGTGATCTCTGAAAAATGAATGCTCTGGGTAGAAAAAGGGACTTTTGGAATAGAGATACAAAGGTCTTTGTCTTTCTTCATGACAGAAGTGGACAGCCCTCATGAATTCCAGCAGTGCTTGGACGACTGAAGAGTCTACACATGACTGAACAGTCTAGACGTGGCACAGGACAGCCACTGTGTGAGGGAAGGGGATGAGAAGGTCTGAAACGTACCCACAGCCACCTCCAGTGATATCATCTCTTGTGTTGACCTTAGAAAACATCACCAAAACAATCATGTTAAGCTTCTGGTGTGTGGGGAACTGATGATAAGGGTGAGATGTGAATATTAGGAAAACTATGGCTCCTGCAAGTGCTTTGGGAATCCAAAGGCCCTTTAATTATTTTTAGACAATGCGATTAAAGGTGTGATAGCATTTGATTGATTTGGCATGGAAGACCTTCAGATGCTTAGATGATACCACCTGGTTTTAAATTGGAAGAGGGGAGATTTAGATGAGATCTGGGGAAGAAGTTCTTTCCTGTGAGGGTGGTGAGGCACTGGAACAGGTTGCCCAGAGAAGTTGTTGATGCCCCATCCCTGGAAGTGTTTAAGGCCAGGCTGGATGGGGCTTGGAGCAACCTGCTCTAGGGAGAGGTGTCCCTGCCCAGGGCAGGGGGGTTGGAACTTGATGATCTTGAAGGTCCCTTCCACCTCTGACCATTCTGTGATTCCTCCTTCACTGGGCTCTGTGCTCAGTAGAGTGCAGCCTCTCCAAAGCTCTGGCCCTAAGTCTCCTCTGCCAAAGTGAGAAGACCACCAAGCTTTTCCTCAAAGCCCTGTGAGGCGGTGGTCCCAGCAGGCTATTACTCGTGGAATATTTTCAGTTTTTGCGGTAGGGATTGGGACCGTGTTGGCCAGAGTTAGTGTATCTCAAAGAAGAAAGTGCTCCTGCTGAAGGGAGGGAGTCCATTCTCCCCGAGGCTGTGAGCGTCTCATTACCCACGATTTCCATTAAAGAAAAAAAAACAACTAAAAATATAACTCAAGAAAGAAAAAGAGAGGGCCGTGCTTTTTGTCACTGCAGCCAGCCCGCTATTGAAAGAGACTCCTCTGTGAGTTTTCACATCTCCAGCCTGGTGGGGAATGAGTTTTAAAGCATTTGAAACTGTTAGTTTAATAATATTAAAAAGGTTTTAAAACCGCTTTTATTATGAGGTAAAGGATATTGACTTTTCTCATGATTTCCCCGTTCCAGCCATCTATCATTAATTAAAACATTGTGTGCCACTGGCTTCTCTTTCCTTTTCCACTTCCCTCTGCTCTTTGCAGTTGGCCGTGGGCTTTATGTATTTCAGAATATTGAAGAAAATAGTTTCTTCTCATTCTTGCCATGACAAGCAACCAGCTCCATCCTAAAGGGAAATACGACTGTTTAAAAGTAATTAGAATAGGATAGAATAATTCCAGTTGGAAGGAACCTGCGACAACCCTCTGGTCCAACGGCTCAGGTCCATCTCTCTGGCCAGCTCTTGGCCGGAGGTGGCCACAGGGCAAAGCAGGTCTCTCGAAATTCTCTGCATCACTCTCTGAAAGTCTTTCACCAACGTCCACTGTGGGTAGGACCAAAAAGACAATTAAAACACTTGAATTGGAGTGACACCAACGCAGGTAAGCATTAGGAGAACCTTTTGGCACTCAGGATGAAGAGCTGTTGGGTTGCCTTGGGAGGTTGTGGCGCTGGCCCAGAGCTATAGCAGTTCACAAGGATGGATTAGATGGTCTATCAAGAAGGCACAGCTAACGACTGACCTTGTCTTGGGACAGGGAAGGAGCCAGATTATCCCTCAAGGCCCTTCCCTCTGTTTGAATCACCACAACTCCCTTCTCCGAGTGGAGGGCACCCTGCTGCCTGGGCTGGGTGGTGGGGATGCTCTCCCTGCAGCAAATCCTGTCACTATCCGTGACATTAAATCTGAAGGGTCGTTGCTGAACCCAAAATGTGCTTCTCTTTGCTGTCTGGAGACTGCCTCAGGGGGAGCAGAGCAGCCTGCTGCTTCTCCCACTTACTCCATGTGCTACCTTCAGGTGGCAGAGATTTTTGCCAAGCAACCCAAGGTGCCAGCTCTGCTGCAGAGCCCACATGGGCCTTTATGAGGAGATTTATCTGTTTGGGTTTTGTTTGGGTTTTGTTTGGTGTTTGGGTTTGGTTGTTTGGCTTTGGTTGTTTGGGTTCGGGTGTTTGGGTTTGGTGTTTGGTTTGGTGTTTGGGTTTGGTTGTTTGGGTTTGGTTGTTTGGGTTTGGTGTTTGGGTTTGGTGTTTGGGTTTGGTGTTCCGGGTCGGTTGTTTGAGTTTGGTTGTTTGGGGTTTTTGTTTTTGTTGGGTTTTTTTGTTTGTTTGTTTGGTTGGGTTTTTTGTTTTGTTTTGTTGTTGTTTCTTTTTTAAGATTTCCCAAGTTTTAAGAGAAACAAATGCAGAAAGAAAAGAAAACAACACCAAAACACAAAAACCCAAACCAAACCCTGAAACTCAGTGTATTAAGATTGTAAAAGCAAACTATTGTAAGAAATTGACATATTGGTCTATTCCTGTGGAACTCTAATCCATTATTCTTCTGTATGGGATATGGTAACCTGGATTTCCCTCACCCCCGTAGTCCTGTTTCCAGCAGCTCACTGGTGGTTTGGTACCATGGGCGGAGTTGCTGTGGAAACACATGGGGGTCGAGAGGAGCCCAGGGACCCCCAACTCACCCCGGGATGGGAAGGAGAGGGGAAGGAGAAGGGACAAGCTCAGTAACCAAACGTGTTTCTCCTCTCTTGGCAACTGTGTGCTAATTTCATTTAGTTTATGGTTCTACTGCCCTCTTATCTGAACTGCCAGTTTATGCTGATGAGAAATAGAAGGGGGTTATATTTGGTTAAAATATATTATTTTAACAGGGGTTTTTTTGGGGTATTAATAGGACAAAAGACTTTTACTGTTTCATTTTATAAACACACACACACATATGCCCACATATTTATAAAAACTTGATTTAAATCCCTGTTTTCTCTCTGAACAGGACTTTCTGTAACCACGGCAGCAGCTCTGTCAGAGGTGGTGGCTGTCACCAGCGGCCTTGCTATCTTTCAGTCCTCAGAAACAGCCTCCTTTGCAAACCTTGGCTCCGTTAGCGCCAAGAAAGCTGTTTCTTGTCAGATTTCTTGGCTGATTTTCTTCTTGATGTGACCTCTTCACTTTGAGATGCGTCAGTGACATTGAGTTCCAGTGCAAGGCGTACCAGGATCACCACGGCAGGGCTGAGAAGATTTTCTTAACTGATGAGTTAACGGGAGAGACCAGAAATACCCTGGGACAAATTCAGCTCTGTGTGCTGGCCTCGCCGTGCCTCCGGAATTCAGCTGTATCTGGCCAAATGAAATTTTCCCANGGACCTGTTCCAACAGTTCCATGTCCTTTCTATGTTGAGGGCTCCAGAAGGGAGCTCTTAGTATCCTCTCTGAATCCTGCCAGCCCCAGCCCACACAACAGCGATGCCAGGGGTGGGAAGGGATGGGATCAAAGCACCACCGTGCTCTGGATCATCCCAGCTGGCAGGTGGCCACTCTCAACCCGTTGTCATCTGCTGTAGGTTGGACCAGCCCCAGGGATGCTCTAAGGCACGGTGCCTCTGTGGAGGGTCACAGTCTCACCAGATCTAGAGGTCAGAGGCAGAGTTCGGTAGGAAAAATGGGTTTTTCATCTTGCAAAAAGTATGAGGAGAAAAAGGCTCTTTTCTACCCCAGGAAAAATCCAGAAACTTTTAAAAGTTGTCATTCTGTGATTAAGTGGCTCATGGACAGCAGGAGAACAGAGAGTGTGGACTAGAGCAGGATTTGGGGCACTCCTGAGAGACCCAGAAACTCAGTTTTTCCTGTTTCTGACCAGGAAGATGAATTAGATCTTTCATGCAGCCTGTGGAATGCTTTGGCTCTTCTGAAGTCAGGTGTAATCTCTCTTGCTGTGTCCGTACGTGGGATACTGTTCAACAGGTGAGAGTTTTTCTTTCTTCCACTAAAAAAAAATCGTTCAGGTTCTGGTATTTCTGCTGAAAACTTAAATTTCCCTCAAGCAGCCTGATCCAATGTGTGCACACAAAATTGTCTTGTCAAAAGAAGAAAAGCAATCCTGACTAGCTCTAGTTTGAAGACGTAGATTCTTTTCTAAGGTCTAATTCATCCCATGGCTCCTGCCAAGTTGATTTTATTTCAGCTGTCCAAAGGAGTGCACGGACGCTGACTTTTCTTGCAGAGGTGCTGGTTGTTTTTCATTGCTGTGCACCGAGTGCTGAAGCCATCAGGGTTAACCTTTGGATTTGGAAAGGACACAATCTGTTTGCAGCACTGGAAAAGGGCGAGGAGCAAACTTCAGAAGCTGCCACTTGTGGCCTAGATAAGTATGATATATCCTGAGAGGAGAGGTTGCTAGACCAAACATTTTCCTTCCTTTCACTGTTTCCCTCTTTCTGAGGTAACTCCTTCCCTCTTCTCCTGCCACTGCCAGCCGGCCGGTGGAGATGCTGGGGCTTAGTTCATTTCTGTCTCAGGCCTCAAGGTGTCTTTTGGTCCTGGTTCTGTCTGACAAGAGCTTGACCCATCCAGTCCAGTACTTGCTTTAGAAGGGATTTCAAAGCAGGTAAGTGACTCTTCTGCTTCTATGCACAGCACACATTTCAGAGCACACACAAAGCTTAGGAGCAGAGTGAAATAAGTGTTTTGTACCCCTGAGTCTGTACAGGACAGTCAGCATCACAGTGAGCTTCACCAGGGAGAGAACTGAGCTGGGAAATGTCTGTGTCCATCAGCAAAGCATCTCCTGAGGAAGAGCTGGGATAAGAGCAGAGCAGATTTTGCCAAATGAAGGCACTGGGTGTTCTTCTCCCTCCCCACACAAGCAGGAGGACTCTCTGTGCTGTTCAACCCACGGCTGAAAAATTAGTGTGACACACTCATGCATCAGCTACTCTTATTTTGGTACCACACTCCCCACTTAGGGTGCTGCACCCCTGAATACAGCAGGAGATTCGTGTCTCATCAGAAATCTAGCAAATTTTACTGGGACCCCTTTCAATGGATCGTGATTTAATGCAAATTTTCTTTTTCGGATTTTTAAAAGCTGAGTAAATAGTGGAAGGAGTAGTGCAGAGGTTATAGATGATAATATCACAAACCACCAATAAATGGGAAATAGATACTCTAAACTAGAACTTTGTCCCAAACAGAGCTGAGTAGAAAAATTTATGCAGAGCGAAAAAGCAGAACAAATTCTGGTTTCCTGCAGAAATGTTATATTGTGTTTCATGCATCTGAGAAACATCTGTACGGCTGATTGCTTCAAGAGAGGGACCTTGCACTGTGTAGGAAGCAAAGAGCCCAGAAGCTTTCGTTTGGGCATTCTGAAAGCACTTGCTGCCTTAAAACTACAGAGTCAGGTCAAGACATTTTACCACCGTGTGCCCAGGTGAAGTCTGGATGTCAAAATCCAAAGTGCTGTCTTGCAAACTTGAAAAATTAACTGGATTTTATCGTCTACGTTTCCAGACCTCCCCCAGTCCTGGCAGTATGCTTGATTCCTGACTCTCATCGGAGCCTGCCTGGGGAAGAGTTAAAACAGCAGCACCTCTGTTAATGAATTACACCGTGCTGGGGATGTTCCCGGGCACGGTAACTCACTCATCTCACTGTTAAATTGCTAGAAGGGTTCTCAGGATGGTTTTGACCCGGACCCACAAACAGGCAGGAGGGATTTCCAGAGGCCAGGGGTCCCTCGGAGATCGCAGGCAATTTGGCTGCCCCCAGCAGGCTCTGGGAGATGGGAATTTCGGAGCATGGATGGAGGCTGCTCCATGCCAGTTGGACGCCGTGACAGAACGCAGTCCCACGCTCGCTTGATTTAGTGGTGTGGATGCAGCCAACGTGTTTTCTGTCTGTCTCCCAGAGAGGCTGAGTTTGGGAGGTGTTGCTGAGAAAGCTAAACGTTTCCCAAAGCTGGGGTCTTCAGAAAATGAAGTTATTGTGGATGCTCGAGGTCCACAATGTTCCATTTTCCCCTCTACCACAATTCCCCCTAGGTTATCCTGCTGGGAAATACTCCCTTGCGTGCTGACTGAGCTCCTGAGGGAACACCAGTCTGAATCTGCATTCCCAAAACATTGGGACACTGGACAACCCTCAAACCAGCCTTTCAGGGGAAGAAATTGGGATGCTGAAGCTGAGACAGTCTTCACCAAGGTTTCTTTTTGGAGTGAGACCCCGGCACTAGGAGAGAACATAAAGGTGCGTAGGCAGAGGTCTGACATGCAGCCCAGCAAAGAAAAAAATCAGATTGTGGTGGGAAGAACAGGGTTTCCAGGCTGTTCCTCTGGTTTTGCTGGCATTGGGATGTAGGACACGCTCAGATCTCCCTCCCCCTGATGCAAACCTTGCACATGGGGGGGGTTTCTCCTGCCTACTGTGACTCTGTCACTCTATCTACAGATCAGGTGTGAAGATGTGTCTGCCTCTGTTTTGCTGAAGGAAAAGCTTCTTCAGAGAAGTAACAGGAGAGCAGTGTGGGGTGAAGTGTCCCAAACCTCCCAGCCACAGCGGCACGGCAGTGTTTCCAGGGCAGAGCTGTTTTATTGGGTGTGATTTGCAATGAGGACACTGCCTGTTGTAGATCTGATGTCACCTGTCTACAGCTCACATCAGCCAAATTTTTCTGATAAATATGGCAAGGAGTTCAAGGCTCGACTCCTGCTCTCTCAGCTCCATTTGATCAGAGTTGCCTTTGTTTTCTTTATCCATGTTTGTCTAAGGTAGGTGCTGAAGGTTTGTCTCCACAGTTATAATTAAGTACCGCTGCTTAATAAAGGAAGGGTAAATGTCACAGAGGTATTTTGCAAATTTATTTTTTAAAGACGTTTTAAATAGAGCTTTCATCTTTAAAAGCAGTATTTCAGAAGGTTTTGAGATTTCATCTTTTAAGTTTAGAACCTAAATTAGGACTTCACATGAGCTGACCTTGCTTTCACGTGCAATCAAGAATTTGCAATTTGCATGTGTCTTTATTGAATTTATTGATTTGTGCTGAGACTGCACAATTTGGTTGAGACTCCTGTATTCATAGTGACCCAAAGCACCTGGTCTGTTGGAAGTTCAGACTGTAGATGCTCTCAGCAGCTCAGGTGCAGGGGTTAGCACACCCAAACCATTCACCTTGGGGTACTTTGTGTGTAATTTCAACGCTCTCTCATTGAAGGGGATGTTGGTTCATCCCATCCAGCTGAGGCTGGGGAGAAGGCAGCTTGCATTAGCTGTTATTCTTCCCAGCAGAGTTTTAACTCGTACAGCTTGGCTGCAAACAAAAACCGCAACCTAATTAGCACAGAAAAAAATGAGAGTAACTCGAAACTGTGTTTCTTTAAGTGAAATTTGCCATGCCAGCTGTACACCGTGCCGTGCCCGTTCCCACACGGTAGCCTGACATGTGCTGTCCAGGTCTTTGGGTTTGTCCAGGTCTTTGGTCTTTGCCCCCAGGGATGCCCCACACCGAGCAATAAAAGTGTGGCTTCAGCTCCTTGGTCACTCCAAGGACTTTATATCGTTGAGTTTGGGAAGGAAAACAAATTCTGAAACAGTGCCTCCTGGATTTCTTCACCCAGCTCTGGCTGCAAATGGCAATAAATTCATGTATTTGCCGTATCGCTGAGGCCCACTCTAATAAGTGTTTACTCTGTGTTTCCAAGAAAAAAAAAAGTTGTACAAGCGGTTACTGTGACAACCGCTGGCTCTGAAGGAGCATTTAGCTTTATAACCTTTGGATTCTCCTTTCAAATCGTCCTCCCAGATTTTGTTCTAATCCTAATTTGACTTTGTGTGTCACAGTCAGAGGCTGGGGGAGGATTTCTCTGCTGAGAGGCAGGCTTCCATTTAAACTGTGGGACTTTGGTTGGGGTGATGTTGCTGGGAGGTGACAGCCCCTGTTCGTACTGTCCTCTGGTAAATGGGATGCAGAGGATGGGATTAAAAAGAAATGGAATTGAATGTCTCCAGCAGACCCTTAGTGAGTATTTTTTATCCCGATGGGATGCTGTAGAACATATAAAATTCTTCAGTGGATTGAATTTCTTTGGATTCCAGTTCTGTGCTAAATTGCAACGTTTTGCAGATGTGACCTCACAAGCCTTAGCCCTAAACCAAAATAAGGTCAGGAAACCTGGTGGTGGGCAAATACATTGCTGTTTTTAAAGGCATACATGGATTCCTTATTTAGTTCTTAAGCCAGAACCCTTGTTTAGGGTTAGGTGTTTGTACTCCTTGCTGGTGACTGGTAGCTGTGTCCTTACACAGGTTAACATCTGAAGTACTGCTTGGTGATCCAGGCTCCCTCTGCTGCCTGAGCTCCTCCTGGAGATGCCTTTGGTCCATCCTCTCCCATCAGTGGGTGAGCTGGACCCCTCTCACTGCTTTATGGGTCTGTTTTACTGCTGACTAAATGGGAGTCACTGTTATTCATGCTACAGCTTAAGGTATCGGCAATCAGGCAACAAGGAGACAGCATAGGAGTTGGTTTTCATGGTGTTGGTTTTCCCTCTCTTGGTGTCTGTGCAGTGGGTAACCCCAGGAACCAGAGCCCCAACTCTCCAAAGCAGTTTCTCTGAAATCATCATTACTACCTGAATGAAGATCTACAGGATAAGCCCCAGGTATGCTGAAGAAGTCAGAGAAGCATAGAATCACAGAATGGTCAGAGTTGGAAGGGACCTTCAGGATCATCCAGTTCCAACCCCCTGCCCTGGGCAGGGACACCTCCCACCACACCAGGTTGCTCCAAGCCCCATCTAGCCTGGCCTTGAACCCCTCCAGGGATGGGGCAGCCACAGCTTCTCTGGGCAACCTGTTCCAGTGCCTCACCACCCTCACAGCAAAGAATTTCTTCCTAATATCTGATCTAAATCTCTAAATCAGAGAGTTTCCTCTCCCCTCCATCCTTCAAATATCTCATCAAAAGCTTTTCCCAGCAGGTTCCCTCTCCACTGAGGGAGCATGCCACCTCCTGGTGAGCCTTCAAGAGCCAGCTCCCTTAGCATACGAAAAATGGCTCTGAAGTCCTTGATGAATAGAGATCTGGAATCAGACCTTTATCAAGTTTCCTTTACCAACAGCTTCTTGGATCCATCAGGCACAGACCCAAGACCACCCACAACCAAGGACTTCCCAAGGAAAGGCAGTGATAAGAACTCAGGGTGAGGTTCAGGCAGTCACACACCCCCATAGTAGGTGAGTTCTTCTCATCGCTCTGGAGGAACACACCCATGTGAGGCTTTGTGTATGTACACCCCAAAATTCACAACAGCCTCTGCTTAGCTTTGTTTTCCACACTGGGAACACATCAATGTCACACCTACTGAAACTCAAATTCTTAAGTAAACACCAAATGTGACTTTTATCCCCTTCCAGCTCTAACCATTCTATGATTCTGTGATTCTCTGTACAAAACCAATGCTATATATACACCTAATTTTAAGTCATTAATAACATTCCTGAGGACCAGCACCCTCATCTGCACCCGCCTCACCTTCCTCAAGGACATGGGCTTTCTGCGCAAAATCATTTAGATCCGAGATGAATCTACGAGTTGGTTAAAAAATTTTCTTAGGAACAGAATATTAGGGTAAAGTGAAAGTAATTTTTTAATGTTTCTTCTTTTTCCCCCACAAGATTAATCTGAGGAAATTAACTGTGATTGCAGGTCCTCACCTTTTCTACTTCATAATTGGCTTCACTGGTGCAGGCTGGGGGAATAGGAGTTAGTGGGATTCATCTCAAAGGATACACCAGGAATTTATAGTGACATTAAGCGACTCTACCTCTCGGGAAAGATGCTACTAAATGGAAAAAAAACAGGTTCAGGCGGAGAAAAGAAAAATCAGTTCAGCCCTTCCCTGCATCACGTTGAAGGTGCCACTGGTACCTTCGTTGTGAGTCAGTTCAGTTCATTTCTTCGTAAAAGTTGTTTAAATGACCTACAAAAACAGATGTGACTCTTTTTCTCCGAGGGGTTTACATGAGGTGCTAGAAAGCTGTTTGGTGTTCATGCATTGACACTGTCAGTTTAGGCTGAAAATGCCCTTTTCTATATATCTATGTCTATACGGCAAATAATAGACAACTAATGCCATATGCCCAACCCCAAAGTTGTCTGTACGGGGAACGCTATTTATGTTGTGAATTAGTAGATGTTATCAGCATTTATTGCATTTTTTTTTAGGTAAAAACTCTGAATTTTTAAGTGTTAGTACATCCAGCTTAGAAGAAAAGTGATATTAAAATACCCTTTCTAAATTATGTTCCCCAAAGGAAAATGAATTAAGGATCCTGGAAAATGTTTCAGTCCCTTTCTTGTACCATAATCTAATCCTGAAGAACGCACTTTGATTCCCTTCTATAATACTTTGGGGTTTTCCCTCTTGTTATTTTATTTTACTTATTCCCACAGCCAGCTTCAAATGACCTCAAGAACACAGGGCAGCTAAAAGATTGCTTAAACTTCTTAATACTTTTAATCCTTACTTGTTATAATTTGATTACTGAGATAGATTTTCTCTCTGGGCCTCATATTAAATCACTTTCAAGTTGAAACAAACCAGAAATCCTTTCAACTTAACAGAGCTCGTATTGAATAGGAGCCGGTCAGATGGAGCACAGGGACGGTAGGACGTTGCCTCACATGCTGCCTGGATTTTCAGGACAAGGAAAGCAAGCTTCAACCCATGTTTCATAGGAATTTACCTTCTCAGAGTGTCTGTTTCTCAAGAGCAAACATGAGTAGCCGGAGGTTTTGAAGTGAATGTATATCCCCGTGTGGCAGATAGAGATTTCTAGGCAACATATGAAACTTTGCTGGTGATATAACCTTTGGAATTGAAAGACCTTCTTTATTGTAGTAAGAACAGGTCCTTCATTAGCTTTTCTTTCGTGAAACTCATTGCTTACCTCATCAGCTATAACAAAAAATATTACTCTTTTTTCCAGGGCAGCTGGTCAGTTAACTTCACAGTACGACTGAAAAGCGATACATTTCTAATTTCCTTGGGATAAATACAGAAAAATAAGAAGACTTGGAATTCAGCAGTGAGTAGGAGATTGTACAGTGGAACCGTGGCTGCCTTGTGATGGAAAGTTGGTGGGGTTTGCCACCAAGGTTCCTCCTGAAGCTTTTGTTTGATGACGTTCCTGAGAACACGGGTAAGTACCCAGCTAACAATCACCTGAAGAGAAACTTTGAGTGCTGGTGTCCTTTGGAACAACCTTGTCCCCTTGTCTCCCTCCGTCTCCACCACCACCATTTCCTTTTGCCCAGGCTCTGGACCTGCAGCCTGGGCTCATGGTGCTGGTGGCCAGGGAGGCACCAATGATTATCTCACCTATTAAAAATTGAATTTATTTTTTTTTAAAACCATCCAAAACCATGGGGCTCTCATGGTGATCGAATCCAGACTGGGTTTCTGTGCTCTGGGCCCATCACTGGTCTCTGTACATCACTTATAAACACACACAGGTGCTCTGCTAAAGATGAGGGAATTCCAGACCTCCTAAGGAATGTACTGGTACACCTTTGAAAGGATTGCCATCCGCTCACAAGTGGCATCAAGATGACAATGAGAGGAAAAGTCCCTTCTAAAGGGCTAGCTGAGTCTTTCTTATGTTTCTGTGGCTTAAAACCAGCCAAACAGATCCCTTTGAAAATCTGCAAGCACAAAAATTGTTTCCAGGCCGGAAAATTTTATGCCAAGTTCCTTCTGCAGTCTGAAATTTAGTAAAAAAGGAACTTTAATTAAAGCAACGACTTAACCATTACATTTAATTTCGTTGGTAGGTGTTGCTGTCCTGTTGGGTCTGCTCGGAACACTTGCAGGGATTAATGAATGCAAACCCTGGGTGACAGAGGCAGCAATGTCAGTTGTGTTTGTGGAGCTGGTCCTGAGGCTCCTTCATGAGCAAAGCTACCGTGAAAGCCACTGGATTTGTGCTGGGCTGCAGGCAGATAACTGGGATAATATTACTTGTTCAGCAGAAAAAAATCTAACTTTCTGAATATTTAAATATTACTGAAATATCTTGGCTTTCCAAACCAAGCTGGCTCATTATTTTGCTGCTGAATATGAATGTACTTCTCCTGGTTTTGTGAAGCCAGGCCACTGTCTCTCAGGATACTAGAACTGAACTCTCTCTGGCGCTGGGGTAATGTGAGCACAACTATACAGGTCACTGAAATCAGGTTTTAATTTGAGGGAGAAGTCCGGTCTCCTTCCAATTAATGCCTAATTTCGTAGGTGCTAAACTGTCATTTTCTTATAGCTCCAAATCCATGTCTTTCCTCTCCCAAATGTATATCTTCTCTCACCCATAGACCCAGCTCCACTTCTTCCCCCTTCACCAGTTCTGTATAAAAGAGTCTTCTCCAGCCTCCTTTGGTTGCAGACCCTGCTCCAAGCCCGGGCTCAGCTCCCCACCTGCCCACTCACCAGTTTTTTCCAGGCACTTGTCTCTGGGGACACTCTCTGCAATTTCTGGCTCTGACTTAAGGCAGTTGCTTCTAGACATTTAAGTTTTCCAGTTGTTGTCGAAACATCAGGCTGCTTTTATTTATGTCCCAGGAATTTGTTGACTAACACCTGAAATGATACCAGTTCCCTGAAAGCTCAGGAAGAGTGACTGGATGTGATGGTGATACCCTGTTGGCAGCTACGTTTTGAAACCTCTCAGCTATCCCCTCCCTAACACCTCACACCTGCCATTGTCTTGATTTTTAGACTTTTTTGTATTTTTTTTTTCCTACAGAAGATGAAGAGTAAGGGTTTTATTATACCTCTGCTGGGAAAATTAGTGAATCCTTTAAGTCATTGTGATAAATTGATCGGTGGCTACAGATTTGTGATTTTATTATTCCTTACTTCTCTGCTAGATCTCAGGTAATTAGAAGTTAAAAAATCCCCTTAGCTTGTTCCATCACGTCCACCTCCTCCTGAGTGCACGTATTAATCCCATAGCACAGACCAATGCCTATAAATAATTTATCTCAGAGAATTGCTCTGAAAACAAATCCATATGGTAAAAAGAGCAGGATGCTGCTGCTGACCTTTGCCCTTCTACATGCTTTCTGATAAGATTATGAGCTTTTTAAGATGTACCAGTGGTTCAGATATAACCTTTGCTTTCACTGGCTTCTACTAACAATTTGTCTGCTGAGTAGACAAGCAGAGAGTTTACGGGCTGGGTAAAGCTGTAGTTTTGTTTCAAGCATGCGTTTTTATTAGACGGGACTAATAAAATCTTCAGTGGATTTTGTGTGTACTCGTAGAAATCTGTAAATGCCACCCAAAATTATGAATCAGAGGCGATTAGAGTTAATAGGCTACTCCAAAGGAAACTTGAGACTAGAAGGTCTTTTTACATATGATTTAAATTATTTTTGAAACATTAGTTTCAGAGAGAAGAGGGAGCATGCAAAGGAGAGAGGAAGGCAGAGATTTCTGGATGGTCTGTGGGAAGGGGGTCCAGGAGGGTGGCTGAAGCCAGGAACCTTAGAGCAATTCCTGGTATCACCAGCATTAAATCAGGAAAGAACCATCAAAGAGTTCCTCTTCTTTCTCATTTGGTTGCAAACTCTTTTTGTTTACTCATATTATTTTTTTTGCTTCTTTTTTCCATGTTTAAAGCAGCCTGGGTCCCCATCCTAGCTCTGCACACTGTGCTGGAATCACTTTCCAGTCTCCTAACACTGCTCTGCAGAGAATGAGCAATTCTGTGATTGATGGGTAAACCCCTCTCTGACTCACTGTTACTACACTTTTGGTAAAAATAAATAAATGGGTACATCAAAATTTCACCACCGGAGACAAAACGTTTTTTTCTGAATAGCTACGCTCAAAAAGCAAAACACCGGGGAGCTGGCAAAGGTGAAAACAGTGCACTGATTGAAAACAAAACAAATATTTACACAAATAAACGCAAACTGAGGGTTGCAGGCTGTCAGAGCCCTAGAATTTCAGCATTATCTCCTTCAAGCAGGCAAATAAAGTGCAGTTATAAAATCAACAAGGCAAGTTTTTAAAAACCTGGCACGAAAACCTTTCGAGATACAGTGTGGCTGACGGAAAACACGCTGAGCTGGAGTTTGCTTTCGACATCTGTGCGGCTGCCGGAGGGCTACGCTCGGAGATACCAGGGCCAGCAGGGACATGAGATCATGGTGCCTGACCTGCTGCGTGTCACAGGCCACCGCCTGGTCACCCAATGGCTCCCGTGCTGAGCCCATCTAATCTGCCTGCAGCTGCCACCACTGCTCCTTGTTAAACCTTGCTTTAATAGCTGACAAAGAAAGCCTTTGAAGGATGATGTTTTTCTTAATTTCTTACTCCTAATTTTTGAGCTATCGAACTTTTATAATTCTTTTTTTTTTTTCTTGCAGAGGTTTGTTCCCTCATAATGGTCACAAAAAGTGAGTTTATAACGGCATCAGAACATGGTTGCCCCGAGAAGTTGTTGATGCCCCATCCCTGGAAGTGTTGACGGCCAGGCTGGATGGGGCTTGGAGCAACCTGCTCTGGTGGGAGGTGTCCCTGCCCAGGGCGGGGGGTTGGAACTGGATGATCTTGAAGGTCCCTTCCAACTCTGACCATTCTATGATTCTGTGATTCTGTGATCAGCACGAGCACACCGTGACCCTGATAGGAGCATAAAAAAGGCCGCACTGTGTCAGAGGCAGGGCTGATGTAGTCCCATGCCTTGCCTCCATCAGTGGCTGGAACCTAATGCCCCCCAAAAGAGTAAGAACCAGGCAAGTTTATTTGATGTTTTTCTTTAGTATTTCCCTGCTGGTTTCAGATTGGGACATTTCTTGAGCTGGTTGTTTCTCTCTTTATTCCCTCTTCTGAGTCCTACCCTAAGTCGTCTCTGAATGAGAAGCTCCACAGATCTGCTTCCTTGGGCATCACAGGGTATCTTCCTTTGCTGGTGTTGAACCTGGCCCCTATGGGCTTTGCTGGATGATCTTCAGCAGAAGAGATGGAGCAGATGGAGACATCTCTACAGATACCTCCATACCTCGATAGAGACAGAGCAGATCCTGCTCCCCTCAATGATTCTGGTGCACTGTGGTTGCAGTCACCTCTTCTCCAAGCTGCAGAGTCAGCTCTGCTCTGTTGTCCCCTCCATGGGAGCTGTGCCATGCCTTTGGTCACCCCTGTCCCCCTCCTCTGGACCCTGGCCACCTCTCCTGTGTGCTTTCCGAAATGAGAACTGCAGGCAGTGCTGGAGACACGGGCACACACCGGGAGTTTATACAGCTGCAGGGCTATGTTTGCTCTCTGCTCCTTTCCTAATAATTCCTAACTTTCAATTTGCTTTTTTGATTGCTAGGAAGGAGTTGTTTTCATAGAACATAATCCCAGGGTCTTTCTCCTGAGTGGTAACAGTCAGCTCAAAGCCCATTATTTTATATATGAGGTTAAGATTATTTTCCCCGTATCACCTTACATGTGTATCCACGAATTTATTCTGCTCTTTTATTGCTTTCTCAGTCTCACAAGATCCTTCTGCATTATCTCAGCCTGGCCATGCAAATATTTCCATACGTGTTTTCCTTCCCACACGGTGTGGAGTCCCATTGGCATCAGGGGAATGACCCTCGGATGCCAAGGTCAGCACTTTCGGAGCTGGAGCTGGGGCTAGAAAATCCATCAGGGTCTGCAGATGCCGCCAGCTCACGATTCCCAAAAGGAATTTAACCCAACCTGCCAGTGACAACATCAGCACAGGTAAACTCATTGTGCTTGGAGACCTGCAGCCTGCTTCCAACTGGGCTGGGCTCAAGGAGTCACTGGTTTAGACTGGGTTTAGCGTGGTGGGGTGTTGAGCCACGGAAGCAGATGACACGGTTTGGGAATAGGACTGGGAAATGTCACTGAATCCCTTCTGTTCTGGAGTTTCTTCATATCCCTCTGGATCTAGGGTGGGCAAGCAGCTCCTGCTGGCATCTGTCTGCATAGACGTACCCTACATTTAGATTAATATTTGAAAAGAGGCCATTTCAAATTAACCCTTGGGATCTCACGGGGGTTCCTTAATTTTCCCTTCTCAGAAGTGGTCAAAAACGGGACAGAAATAATTACTGCACTTCAAGCAGATACATATTTGTTGAAAAGAATGAAGATATTTTTCTACCAACCCTGAGATCACATTTTCTCTGCTGCTAGTGAGACGCGATTGCGACCAGAGGTGGGTGTACATGCACATGGAATGCATGATAAAATTTCCTTTTCACCCTGAAGAGCTTTGAAAATAGTATCAGATGGAAAATGTAGAAAGAGCAAGGCAATCTGTCTGTGCAGTGTCTCGTTGTCCTGCTCTCAGGATAGCTGGGACACTCCTAACCTACTTCACATTGATTAGAAAACTGAATAATTACCTGGACTCTTTACAGCTTTCCTCCTTGCAGACCTCTGTATCTTTTAGACATTCATTGCTTGCCTTTAGTTACTTGTGCCCCTGGACTCCTCACCCCTGGCTCTGAGGAAAGGGGAGAGGGAGGTGATGAGTGTCTTCTGGGATGAGGCAGCAGCACAAAGCTGAGTGAAGGTCGAGAAAAGAGGGGGAAAATTTAAAAAATTGTTTGTCCCAAGCATTGAGTACTATTTGTCCATGTAGTCCATCACAAATTTGCTCTCTACAGCATATAACTTGGAGATGTCTTTGACCATCAGTCAGTTTTTTTACACCAATGCTTGCCTCACAGGAGCTGTAGGGTCAGAACAGTGCTCCTGGATGGCAAACGCCTCAGACACGGTTTTGGGTCTTTGATTCAGGTGCCAAATTTATTAAAGCCAGTAGTCTGCTAAGAGTCAATTTTTGGGGAGGATGAAAAACTCTCCTCTCTTTTCAGGACCTGTTTTAACTCAGAGATGCAGAAATCTCTGCCACAGATTTGGAAAAGCTGTAACTTGCCCAGATTTTGAAGTTTCTGTTTGTTTTAGACAAACCCGCTCTTGTTAAGGTGCTTGAGAAATGTCTGGTCTCCTCAGGAGGTGACAGAACAGCAGCCCTTCCCTTCAGCTGAGCTGGTGGTGCCTTGGCTTTTCTGAAAACAAAGGCTAGAGTGCTTCTGTCTGGGCACCGCTTTTTTTAATGTGGCCTTACCCATTCTGCATATTCTTTTTGCAAAAAAATAGCGGTTATGAATTTGAATAAAGAAGAGGAATTTACCCAGGCAGTGATTAGTTTTTGGTTGGTTTCTGAATTCTTAAAGAAACTTGCTCTGGAAATTTATTGTTGAGAAAGGTGTCAAGAAAACAGATCTTACGTTGGAGGAAAAACACAAATGATTAAAGTAAATTTTGAATTTGCTTTCTGTGAACTGTGCACCAGAAAAGTAGTTTCATGTAACAGATTGGGGAAAGAAAGCGTATCATGTAGTAATTATAGCTTTCAGCCTCAATTAAGGTAAAACAGAATGACAAAATCATGGTTTGGAAAGATGAATATATTCTGTAAAAGAAGAATCTCTTCTCCATCATCAGATTACGAACAGAAAAAGCCCAGGCTTACCAGATGACATGTCCAAGGAAATCCAAACTGCTTTGTGTGAAGAAGGAGGAATTTGGCTGTGTCCCTGGAATGGGCAGACCTGTGGTGGCCTCCGTGCCCAATCCATCCATGCACCTGAGCTCGTCCAGCTGGTCGGGAGAAGGTTTGGTTGGAGGCACATCACTGCAGCGAGCACACAGGGAGTTCAATGCCCACCTGCAGGACATATCTTGGCACAGAGCGTGTCTTCTGCTCTGGTGGGAGGTGTCCCTGCCCAGGGCAGGGGCTTGGAAATCGGTGATCTTTAAGGTCCCTTCCAACCCCAACCATTCTATGATTCTATGACTCGTGGCTTCATTTCCATTCAAGGTTCCTGCAGCTGGGAACCTCAAGCACAGGAAGGAGGGAGCTTTTTCCACCAGTGTTTTTCTGCAGTGAGAACACACCAACAAGGTATTTATTTCTTTAGGGACCGCACTTCAGCAGAACCCATTGATGCTCACCAAACCATGTTTGCTTTTTTTTGCAGGTGGGCTCACATCAGACATTTAGGATTTCCTTCAATCTAGCTGAACCGAGCGAGACTCTTCCACGAAACCGTTGAGCTACAGAAATCTACATACCTGTCATCAGTTAATTTTTTCATCGTTTATTCTCCTAATGAGCACGAGAGATACTGAAGCTGCTTTTCAGGTTTTGTTTAGTTTAGTTTGTGCTTTACACAACTGGGAGCACTGCAGCTACTTTTTCTAGTTAAATGTTGATACTCAGTGATCAAACATACTTTGCAGCAGAGAAACAAATGATTTCCATATGCATACAAAATCCCTAAACAAATCCATCAAATATGTTGTCTCAACTATTTTTCTTCCAGGACTGAGAGAATACTGGCACACAGTGAGCACACAGCATCTGGTTAGCTGAGAACACATCAATATCGCTCAAGTTTTAAAACTTTTTCTTTGAAAAGCAAGTCTTTCCCACAAAGAATGAACCCATCCATCCACAGCATTTGACGGTGGAGCTCATTCCCCAGGCTGTTTGCGTGCTCGGCAGGCAGTTTAGGTAGGTGCTCATGTGGAAGGTAACAAACACATGCTTTCAGTGTTGGCAAAAATGTATTTTTTCCTGTTTTTTTTTCTTTTTTTTTTTTGTAATTTGGTCTTTGGAAATTGTAATTGCCATATCAAATATTTGTATTTCATGTTTACGATCACAGGGCTAGAGAAAATTGCATGCCATTTGCCAAACAGACAATTCTTTATACTTTATAAGCGTTCCCATTCTAGTTCTAAAAAGGAGCGCTTGGCTTTGCTGGAGCCAGCAGTGAAATTCCCATAGACTTCAGCAGCAGTTGGCCTCTGTTTCACCCTTGGAATTTAAGACTGGATTCCAACGGGGATCTAACTCTAGGTCCAAAATTTAGATCCTTAAAGTCTCTGCTCAGATGGCGTCTAAACTCTCTAGGCACCCACATTTCTGTTGCTAAAATTCTCTTTCTGACTGTGAAATTCTCCAGCTCACTATGACCTTTGCCCTGAGGGCAGTGAGCCTTTTGGCACCTGGTTTGGACCTGCTCCTCAAAAAGACTCACTCATAAATGTTCTCCAAGCTGTCCTACCACACTGCTCAGCCTGGTACCACCTCCAGGGACCAGCTGGGTTGTGTTCATGAGGGTGAAGGTCCTTTCCTTATCTCCAGCTCCACTTTGTTGCTGTTCCTCTCACTTTCCAGAGCTGCTGTAGCTCTAGCTTAGGGGTCACCTGGGCATGACTTTGTGGGCCATGACAGAAGAGAGGACAGAGAAAGAGAGGGAGACACATGAAAGTACAGTGCTGGAAGGACGCTTGGCTTCTGGTTGCCCCCTCTTGTGGTCCTCAAACCAGGACACTCCCTTTGCTCTGCTGCGTGTGTTTTATTTGGGGAGGTTTAGTCTATGACCTTGCACACTGTCCTTGGAGCAGGGACAGAATCATAGAATCATAGAATGGTCAGAGTTGGAAAGGACCTTAAAGATCATCCAGTTCCAACCCCCCTGCCATGAGCAGGGACACCTCCCACCACACCAGGTTGCTCCAAGCCCCATCCAGCCTGGCCTTGAACCCCTCCAGGGATGGGGCAGCCACAGCTTCTGTGGGCAACCTGTTCCAGTGCCTCACCACCCTCACACCAAAGAACTTCTTCGTAAGATCTCATCTAAATCTCCCCTCTTCCAGTTTAAAACCATTACCTTATCAATCTTATATCAGTCTTATCAATAGACTTCCTGACAAACAGTCCCTCTCCAGCTCTCCTGGAGCTCCCTTCAGATACTGAAAGGCTGCTCCAAGGTCTCCCTGGAGCCTTCTCTTCTCCAGGCAAAGCTTGGAGAAGAAAGCTTGGTCTGATCCCCTCTGATGAGCGCTTGCTGGGCTCCAAAACGGCACTAACACCGTCTCCATCTCTCTTGCCAGATTTATATTTAATTATTCCCAGTAAAGCGAAGCAGCTTCCCGTCCCTGAGTACCCAGAAGCTTGGCAGTCAATAGCTCAAGCTCTTTTGCAGATGAAGTGTGGGTTCAGGGCGCCCAAGGGATGGGAGAGGAATGAACCTTTGGCTCCCAGCCTGACTCTACCTGCAGTGCTGTGGCGGGGAGGCAGCTTTCCCGATTCTGGGGGGTGGCTGGAAGACTCCCCCTGTGCCCGAGAGAAGCTCTGGTCGTCTGCAGGGCCCACAGGTCTTCTCCCCATCCCCACACCACCCAAACCCTGGACCCCAGCTGCCAAAGGGATCAGCGGCACCCAAGGAACTGCAGCCACGCAGTGAAAATCCTGGGGAATTAGGGAGGGAAGGTGTTTTTGGAGAAACAGCACTGAGTGGAAGCCCTGCCAGTCGGGGTGCCAGCTAACGCACACCAGAACTTTAATTCCTTTTATGTCTGACCTTGTAAGGATCCCAAGGCACCCGAAAGACAAGGTTTGGAAACCGCCCTGTGAGCTGGTACCTTTAAAGTGCAAGCAAACAATGAACCCCCGGTCTAATTACACCAGGAATTTTCCAGACTTTTCAGGGGTTATGTAAAACATTTTTCCTCCCTAATAATAATTATAAACTTCTTAACTGGGCTGATTTACTCAGGAACAATAAAGTATAGTCTAAATTTATATGTTATTCAAAGGAAAGCAGCTCAGGAACTTGCTGTTCAAAGGGAAATTTGTAGTGCTCTTTAACACCGAGCTGAAATTAAAAAGAAAGAAAGAAAGAAAGAAAGAAAAAAGTCTGTGTTTTACATTAAACTAAACCTTTTTGATAAGAATGCTGGCCTGGAGCAATTTAAGCCATGAAAAATGAACTCCCTGAGCACTCCTGTCAGAGTCCAGTGATGGAAGGATCCCTGTAAATTCTTAATCTGCCTTTCTTCGTGGCAGGACAATATAGTGCTATAGAAAGGGAGGTCAAGGAACTGAACCCCCACAGTAGGTATCCAAAAAAGCAATCAAGCTAAACTAGCAGGGAGTGGATTCCAGCTGAACTCTGTAGTGAGGAGCTTTTCTCTTCCACCACAGGTACCTTATAGAAGGGAAGATTCCTGGGACTAGTGGTTTAATTTCTCTGGCTACCATGCTAATCACATACGTCGCATAATTACTGTCTTTCTTTCTTTCCCCCAGACTGTCATTCTTCTGTCTCTTAGCTCTGTCCAGCAGGCAGACAATGTGGACACAAAGGCTGTGCAAGCTGGCGAGGCACCTGATGGAACTCCGCAGCTCCCTGACACACCACCCCGTGCCCCGCTCTCCCTTTCAGATATTTAATTTGCATTCTTTCCCAGCAATAGCCAAATGCCTAGGGGCTGCTTTCCATTTTCACCTCATTAGATTATATGTCTGAACATAAAAATGACTGAGAGCTGTGAACCAAACCGGGCTCCTGCGATGTGTGCTGCAAACATGCCAATCACGGCGATGACACCAGGCGAGGATTTGGCAAAAGTCATGCATGGCATTAATGTTAATCGTGTTTTTGCAGGTTAGACCAGCATCAGCTTTGCAGCAAACTCATTATCTCATTTAAAAAGCAATGATGGGTTTCCCAGAAGGCAGAGTAAATAGTCCTACAGCAGGCTGTGGGTGGAAGGGGTCTCTGAGCAGAGGGAACAGCACAGCACCGGTCAAAGGACACGGCCAAGGGATGGTGGCTTCTTTCCATCCCAGTCAAACTCCTGGGTCGTGCACCTTCTCTGGTGCCATAAGACAGAGCAAAAGGATCCAAACCAGACCCTAAAAGTTGGTAAAGCTCTCCCTGAGGCTTTCAGGTAGGTTCAGAGAGCCCCTGCCTCATTGGAGTGCTGGCAGGCCCATGGGAGATGTTTGTTGTGGCCACCAGTGGGAACATTGTCCTCGCTCCGTGTCCTTGCCCTGGCCTGGCCCCTTGGCATGGAGGGCACCCTGCAGACCCCAGCCACTCGTCCTCCTGGGTGGATAGAGGGATAAGGACCCACGGCTACCCCCAGGGCTTGTGAATAAAGACAACGCAGGGGCTCTGCCCTGGGGAAGAGCCGTTCATGGCCACGAGCAGGGACTGATTCTGGATTTAAAGCAAGATAATTTCAGGGGTAGTTTTACAGAGTGTGGTGTCCCACGGAGGGTCCCTACTGTGAGCAGTCCTATGGCTTGAGTTTTAAACTGAAGGAGGAAGGAAATTGAGAGACTTTTTAGTAAGCTGAAGTATGGGGTCCTTATACAGTACTCCCTTTTGTTATCTATCACCTCAATAAGAAGGTAAAACAATTAGGACAACGTTATAATCAGGTTAAAAATGTGGCAGAGCGTGGGTTTGGGTTTTTTTCACCCTTTTCTTTCCCCTGTTCAGCTGGACCCTTGGCGTAAATAGCACATAAACATCAGTTCTAGTGTGGCACAGTATTTGGAGAGGCACATTTGGTCTAATGAAAGAAAAAAAGAGAAAAGGGAAAAAAATACTGTGGGGAGAAGTTACGTGTTGTATTTTGTTGGGAGCTGAGTTTCTGGGGAGCAAAGGGGCAGCCTAAAGTGCAGGAGAAGGGAGATGCTGGGCAGAAGCCCACCCTGTGCCTCGCCAGCCCCATGCTGCAGCTGGAGTGGCAGGAAAGCCGCTCTCTTCATCTCTGAAAGACGTGCCTGCAGCCTTTCCTGGGAGCCCTGATTAGGCACCCGACTTGAAATTAATCTGCTGTGTGCCTCAGCTGTGAAAATACACCTCCCAGCTCTTGGCAGCGTTCGGCCCGGCTGGTGAGAGACGTGCCCTGCAATTTGCACAACTCGGATTGCAATTTTGCTGTAGCTCTAGGATATGGATATTTAAGGCTCTGATAAGAAGCAGCTTCTCCACACCGGGGCAGCCAGACTGCTGCTGGCCAAGGTGTGAGAAGGTGGGCAGGAGATGGAGGGGGCTTAGAGGAGGCAGCCTTCACCAGTTCTGTACAGGTTAATGACTCAAACCTTTCAATCCAGGGGAATATTTGCCAGAATGCTTCTGTTTAGGAGCCTGAGCAGGGTTTTGAGTTGCTTGATCATTAGTGACTGTGATCACTGGGAGTTTTGTACATCCCACATCTCTGAATACGAGTTTGCCTCAAGGACTTGGGCCACCAAGATGCTGGGAGGGCTGGAGCAGCTCTGCTGTGAGGACAGGCTGAGAGGGCTGGGGCTGTTCAGCCTGGAGAAGAGAAGGCTGCGGGGAGACCTTGGAGCAGCCTTCCAGGATCTGAAGGGAGCTCCAGGAGAGCTGGAGAGGGACTCTTGGTCAGGGAGGGGAGGGACAGGACAAGGGGGAACGGTTTTAAATTGGAAGAGGGGAGATTTAGATGAGATCTTAGGAAGAAATTCTTTGGTGTGAGGGTGGTGAGGCACTGGAACAGGTTTCCCAGAGAAGCTGTGGCTGCCCCATCCCTGGAGGGGTTCAGGGCCAGGCTGGATGGGGCTTGGAGCAACCTGGTGTGGTGGGAGGTGTCCCTGCCCAGGGCAGGGGGGTTGGAGCTTGATGATCTTGAAGGTCCCTTCCAACTCTGACCATTCTATGATTCTGTGATTCTATGACTTAAATAAAACTGAGTCACCCAGAGTTACCTGATGGCACAACCTTGCCTGCCTGTGGACTCCACCCCAGCCCCAGCCCCAAAATTTAGCTCTTTTTCTGGGGCTGAGCTCAGCTGAAGGTTGTGATCTTCTTCCCACTAGCAAACAAGACAGGCTCAAGTCCATTTTGCTCCCTTATATACCACAGCTCCACACAGGGACACTTGCCCCTTGGCTCCTCCACGTGGGAATCAGGGCAATGTCAAAGTGGGCAGAAGCTAAGAGCTTGCATAAAGAGAGAGCTGACAGCAGAGCTTATAATTAGACTTTTAAATTTTTGCTGCTTTCCTACTTTCATATCAGAATTTTCCATGGATATTAGCAAAACTCTCCATAGCTTGCAAGCTTAAGGAGCTTTCTTTTAAGGAGAAGAGCCTGCTTGCCTGGTGAGATTTCTCCAAGCTAAGCTGCACTAGCTCTACTATAAATCTGAATTCTTGCATTTTCTTTTATATTCTTTGGCGAGGACTCTCTCATATTGCTCGACTCTTAAAGCCAGCCTGATGGAAAGAGCCGAATATGTAAATGGCTCCCTGACTGAAAATCTAGGCCAGAAATTTCAAAGCAAGCATTGTCAAAATCCTTTCAAACTGCAAAATCATAACTCACATGTAACAAAACTATCTTCTAGTGTTTTACTTTATCGCTGAGCGCTATCGTCTTTAAAGTGACTACTGAGACTGACCAGCTTTATTAATGACCTCATAGCTGATAAATTTTGCAGCTAAGTGTCTTTCTGCCTGTGAGGTAACGCTGGGGAAGCAGATAAGTGTGTCTGCCTGGCCAGCGGTAAGAATTGCACTTTTGTGAGCTTCCCTCTTAATCCTTTCCTTTAGAGAACACTACGGCCAATGTTTTTTTATCTGCGCTGTTAAATACAGTTCTCCAGGGCATGTAATAAACAGAACGTATAATATATTTAGTGTTCTGGTTGAACTGTGGATGGGCTCCCTCATAAATGTAAGAAGGCACTCAGCAAGTTTTAAACAAGCGGAGGAAACGCTGCTGGGAGGACGGAGCAGGCTCGCAAGCCGTGACATAAAAGTCATCGGGATAAGTAAACACAGTCAAGAGAGTACAAAGACGAGGCTAAACCTGTGTTGTAGAGGAAACTGGGGACCTCTGGAAGGGGTTCAGTGGGAGCTCTCTCCAGAAGAGCCTAAGTGGGGTGTTTATGGGCAAGCGAGTTGTTGGATGGTGAGCCAGATTTTGGATGATTCTGAGGCAGCAGATGCCAAGGTTTGGGGACAGCAGGAGGATGAAATGGGTCTTCCAGGAATGAAAGTTTCAAAACATCTTCTCTGCTTCTTCTAGGATGGATAGTAGTAGGGAGAGGGCCAAAGAGCAGCAGGGCCATTCCAATAATACCCATCTCCGAGGGGCACCACAAACTACAGAGGAAAAGTAAACAGAAAGCTTCTCCCTCACCAGTCAAGGTTTGGCGTGTGCACTAGGTGGTATCTTTCTTCTTCTGGTAAATGTTTTCTGCTGCAGCTCTGCCCGTGCTCCCTACCCCTTCTAAGGGTCTCATCTGGTTTTGATTCCTATGGAGACTCTGGGTTCAGCTGCATCTTACGGCTGTCCTTGCCTTTATTGGTGTTAAATATTTTGCCTGATAATTTTGTTGGATATCCTTCTTCCTTTTATTATTTCTTTTTTTTCAAATGAATGAGTAGTAGGAGTATAGTTGGCCACGGCTCTATTAATAAAACCAAATTCAAGTAGAGAATGTATTTTTGCTGGAATGAAAATTGCTTTATAAAACTGTCAGAATCACTATAATTTTGTTACAAAAGAAAATTGGAAAAAGTGTTCCAGAAACACACACAAAAAAAATCCCATCTTGCATTTCATTTTGAAATCTTGTTTCATTTCAACATTATTTGATTTTGTATTACTATGTTTTTAGAGTCTCAGATGAAATACTCTGATGCCCCTGGATCAAATAGTATTTTCAGAATGCTCATTTCTAAACAAGTTGGAATTTTTCAGTTCTCACTGTGACTCAGAGCTGCAGTTTTGCAACACTCAACAGGGCATCCCGAAATGGAGAGCTTACCCTCAGCTACAGCTTTACTTTGATGTAAACAGAACCCTCTAATATGCACCTTTGCTGTTTCCCCTGTGCCCTTGCTTTCAGTTTTCACTTTTTCACCATGTCACTGGATGGGAATTATCCTGTGTGTTTATTAATAATGAGCACCCAGCTCTGGGTTTCTGTTTTCGCTCTATTATTGTGGTATAAAGA
The DNA here is from genome assembly GCA_013400375.1 of Thinocorus orbignyianus. Taxonomy (NCBI): domain Eukaryota; kingdom Metazoa; phylum Chordata; class Aves; order Ciconiiformes; family Thinocoridae; genus Thinocorus; species Thinocorus orbignyianus. The sequence goes on along the minus strand of VXBW01001639.1, from coordinate 233,798 downwards.
GTCCAGAACCAAAGCAAGTTATTCCAGATACTAATGATGTATAAGGTTATTCAGATCTCCATAACTTTCTGTCGTAATTTCTATACTATCATTTATTGATTTGATCATATAAGGTAATTTGAGCTTATAGACCTTCATTGAATAAGCCACAGAGCATGCACACACATACACACAACTTTATTCTGTAGTGTTATGTCCCTGGAGAGAGGGTAAGAGATTTTCTTCAGATGCTTATTCATGGATACCTTGATTTTGGTCTTCTTGGGATGCTACTTGACATTTACCACCTCTCACTCTTCTATACTGGGGTGGGAATTTTTTTTCCAGTGTTACTCCTAAAGAGCAGTAGGAGGATAAGAAGGTTCTGGCTACCTGTTGGCTTCCTGCTCAAGAGAAGGGAGTGAACACATCTCTGCTCCTGTGCTGCAGCTCCCACTCAGCCACTCTCCATCCCCACGGTACTGTGGCCTGGTTTGCATTTAGCATTTCTAGCTGTTTTTTGAGGTTTCCAACAACACTCCTTGTTTGTTAGTGCCATGGGTTACCAAGTGGTGCATTATCCCTCTTGGGGAGCTGAGGATGATCTCTCCAGACACCACCACCACCAGCTCTGGAAATGCATACTCACGGCACTTTATCTGACCTAGGTCTGGAGAGCAGGAAAAAGAATGGATAGAACAGCTTGGGACAGCTAATGAGGCTGGCCAGGGGATGCTGACAAAACACAGGTGATGCCTGGAGAATGCCCACTTACAAAGGACCAAAATTATGAAAGGTAAGAAACAGAGATATGGGCTGGTGGTGGCTTTTGTCAGTGTTAGGTTGATGGTTGGACTCAAAGATCTGAAAGGGCCTCTTCCAACCTGACCAATTCTAAGAATCTATGATAATTAAAGTCGAACTGAGTGCCTGTCCCCATGGTTACCTGTCTCAGGTCGACCCTACATCCCATCCAGCAGAGAAGCTGGCTGTTTTTCAGCGTCACTTCTAGTCCATGGCTTGAGCACAGCAATCCCTGGCCAACTACATCTCCCAGATGGACACACAGACCGACACTGGTGTCCAAGTTCTGGAGTGGGGCAGGAGACACTTTCCCTCTCCCTTAAAAAGGTTAGGACTTAATTTTTCCTGTTCTGCATTGAGATGCCATCCACACAGGTCAGAACTTTGGAGGGGAGAAAGCCACTGCACTGTCCCTACTCTTGTCTCACAGGAGCCAGAAGGACAGAGCACTGGGGTGCTGTGGAGAACTCCAGCTGAGGTCGGTCTCTGGCTCGGGCAGAGCAATAGTTTGAATTGTTGCTGGGTGACTGTCCCAAAACCAGGTTTTTGCCTAGTATGGGATGGGCATGAGTGTCTGCGTTGCTCTTCAGCCTTGTGTGTCTGGGACAACCCCCAACTCCATGCCCTTTAAAGCGAGCACATTCCTACAGAAGGTTTCAAGTGGGGTGACTCGAGATTCAAAATATCCCTGGGAGTGTGGCAGAGATATTTCAGACTTCCACTAATTACTCGCTAACAAATTAGCTACTTGCTTATCCTATTACTTACACATGCCACATCCCACATCCCAGCACCAGAGACTCTGTAGCTGCAGCTTTAACTCCTCTGCTGGGTTCAGCAAAGACATTTAATGCACAAAGTGAATCATTGGGAGTTAAATAAGTCATAAGCAAGTCCTGAGACTCCGGGCCCTCCAACCTGAGCTCACTTTGTCCCAAAAGTGTAGACGTGACAGGGCTGCTGAGGTGCTCAAGCATCTGCCTGCCCTGCTGATCAGGAATGCCTTTGGTCTCCCAGCTCTCTCCTGTCTGCTTTAATTAGCTGGGAATCTCACTGGGGAGTTGTAGCACAGAACTGGGTGCAATGGGGCTCCCAGTTTGGGGCTGGGGCCCCACAAAACACTAATGTGACCAGCAGTAATTTTTGGACAAGAGAGCCAGTTAAGCCTCCTGGTCCCTTTCCTTCACAAATCTGCAAAACAGTGGTGACACTGTGCTGGGGATGACCAGAATCCTGCTTTTTTTCAGGGTTCCATGAGAAAAGCAGCGGCCAGGAGCCAAAGGGGACATTTCTGGGCACATCTGGAGGGATGTAGAAATCGGGCATTCTTCTCCCAGTCCTGCCAGGTCAGGCTAGCTTTGTTTAGAAAGCTGCCGAGGAGCTTTGCTGAGCTGGTTTAGGATTAGTAGAGTGCTAACACACCAGCATGTGTCTTCTGTGAGCAGTGTTGGTTGCACACATGGTCTGGAGGCTGCAGAGCTGCAGCCAGGAGAGGACCCAGCCTGGGATAATCAGCCCCGTCTGGCAGCACGGCGTGAATCGTGTGGACAAGGAGAGGCCAGACCCAGAGCTTTATGAGATCGGCACCTCAAAAGCTGTTGTTTTTTTTTTGTTTTCTGCTTCTTTTGGAGATGACTCCGTGCCATGGTAAACACAGCTACAAGTCTGGCTGCGAGTTCCCAGCGCCGGCCAAGGCAGCTCACATCTGCCTGCAATCGGCCGCCTGGACAGTCCCAACCTGGCTCCTGCTGGAGGTGGCTCCTGTCCCCAGCCCTGGGGACAGGCAGATCCCACCCCTGTCCCCTTCACCTACAGACATCCCCAGACCAAGGGAATGCAGGTTTGTGGGCACCAGCCTTCTGCCAGGGTGCAAAAAGCCCTTTTAGGTCCATCAGCCATACGGATGCGATGTAATCGGCTGTAATTGGGCATGTCCTGGCTTGTTTGCACTCTTAATACAACACAGCGTTCCTAATTTGACACAGATACATCCCATTCTGTCACAAGGCTAGTTTACCAAGATTTATTCTTTTAACAAGGAACACAGATTCTTCTAATGTCTTAAAGCTAATGAGAAAGGCTTTTCCAAGTGCAATGTGTTTATACAGAAATGCCAGCTTGTTCCCTTCCCTTCCCTTCCAGTACAGCTACGTC
>VXBW01001639.1:39540-230798 GCA_013400375.1 Thinocorus orbignyianus | reverse complement strand
CCCTTCCCTTTCCCCTCTCCGACAGCACAGCTATGGCAGCAGGACACGTTTGGTCCCAGCCCCCTCTCTCGATGTCAGCAATAAAGCAGCTCGCTTCCTGCACTTTCGGTGAACTTTCTGACAAATAAATGAAGCCATATTTGATAGGAACTCATAAACGCTTCTTATATTGCTCTTTGGAAGGGCCGGTAAACCGGCACACAACAGAGACCTCAATGATTTCCCAGTTTGTGTTTCCAAAAATAATCTTTCATCCAATACTCCAGAAATTGGACTTTATAGCGTGGAACGGTGCCCTTGATTGGAAACAGCGAGTCTGCGACCTTCGTTGCTGCAAATCAGGTATCGACAGAGACACATATGGGTTATGGACCTGTTCCCTTCTTTTAAACACTTTACTCTGTTTACAATGCTATTACATGTATCTGTACTGCTTTGAAAGTCCTCCCTGAATTTCTGCCTTTCTTTCTCCGGAAGTTCTTCTCCTACCTTTATCTCCCTGCCATCGCTGTTACTCTTTTAGGCAGGCTACGTCTTGGTTTCTTGGTTCTTTCCAAACACCACGGGTCTGAGAAGCACCTTCTCTTAAGCTCCTGCCATCCAAAACAGCCTTCTTGTATCTCTGCTACGCTGCCTCACCTCTGATTCCAAACCTCAGCTGAAAGCACAGCTTCTTTTTTTGGCCATATTAATATCAGCTCCCTCAGACACTGACCTGAAACTCCGTGCTTTGATATCCTCACCATGCAGCCCTACTTAGCAGAAACCATCATCTTGTCACTCAAATGAAGACTCTTTTTCTACAACTGAACTGAATTTGAACATGTGGCATTTGGTTGAATATTTTTTTTCTTTTCCCATGTGATTTTTTAAAAAAAAGATACGATATGTGCATTTGTTAGAGGTGTTGTGATAGGAGGGGGAAAAAAACTTGGCAAGCTCTGGACTGTTAGGTACGCTCCAAAGCCTTTTTCTGGGGAGATTATCTGGCTCCTTGCTTTTTTGCTCTGTCAGCAAGTCTGAAGATTTTGGAAAGAGCTGTACCGTATCCTGTGCAGGAGAAAAGGCAACAGAATTTCTGACTTTATGGGGGTGACGGAAGATTTCTTTTTGGTTAATGAGAAGAAGCAGGACCTTCTGGTGCCACAGTGAAATTATCCAGCTACAGTGGAAGGATAGTGGTGGGACAAGGAATGATACGATGCTGTGTCTAGGCTTGTTCCCTTAACATCTTAATACTAAGTGCTGTTGTACCAAAACTCCTTGTTCAGGAACTGTGCATGGATTTTATTTAAATATGAGTAGAAGATTTATAGAATGAGTTAAGTGAAAGAACAGACAATATTGCACAAAGCAGTGGAAACATTCAAAGTATGAATTTTTGAAGGTCGTGTGTGATGGTAACGATGATAATCTACTTAGGCAAAGAATGCCTGTTCACAGAATCATAGGATCATGGAATGGTTTGGGTTGGAAGGAACCATAAAGATCATCAAGTTCCAACCCCCTGCCATGGGCAGGGTCACCTCCCACAAGACCAAGATGCTCCAAGCCCCATCCAGCCTGGCCTTGAACACTCCCAGGGATTGGGCTCCCACAATGCTGGCATTGGGAAAAAGAACTTTGGTAATTAGAAATAAACTTTGGTTCTAAAGTCCAGTTTCAAAACCTAATTAGGTCACCTGGGAACCCAAATTAGACAGGGAATTGATCAGGCTTGTGTTTCTTGGAAATGTTATGCACCTTCCAAATTTCATCCCATCCTTATTGGAACAAAGCTGAATTCCAACAGAAACTCAGTGAGGGGAACTTCAATAACTTAACTAAAGATATTTCAGGGTGGTCTAATTAACTTGGCAGAAAAACACTCAAAAACTAAATGAACTTGTTATGAATGCTGGAAATTTCACAGCCCTGTGTCCATTGCTTCTCAACAACAAGAAAACTGCAGCATTTCTGCAGCAGGCTCCTAGGACTAAAAAGTTGTCTTTGGAAGAGAGGAATGTGTGTGATGGGATGAGAGACAAAAGCTGCTGTGCAAAGAACATGGTTTGTGATGACCCTGAGCTGGTGAACACATTTTGGAGGTGAGTTTAGAGGAAACTAACACCTCCAATCTGTATCTGTCTCTCTTGGAAGACCTTTTCTACTGACTTTAACAGTAGGGTCCTTTGTGAAGCAGATGGTGTTCACCCTTATCACACTGCCCTTTTCTCCTGTGGTTCGGAGCAGATCCAGGTGACACCGTGGTGTAACCATCTCAGAGTGAATCTATACCTGATGTCTCAGAACGTGAACAGGAGCATGTCCTTAGTCAGTTGTTTGTGCTGAGGTGGTGACAGCACAGATTATTGATAGTGTGAACCTATTGATAGGGAAAAAAAAGAATACTTTTGTAAAAAAATGAAAACATCTTGCAATTTTTCTTGGGAAGAATCCAGATATTGGCATTTTTGGTCAGCGAATGCAGTTTCGTAGTTGTACAGGCTGTGTTTGGTTTTGAAGGTGATCCTGGGAGCACTGTGTCCATCAAACCACCACTGGGTGCCTCTTCTGTGGGTCAGTAATGTCCTCCACCCTCTGGAGGGTTTAGATGGAGGTTTTCTTTGGGTTCATGTGCCCATGTGTGGTGTGGTCTGTGCCAGTGTTAGCAAGCACGCTTTCTATCTTGAGAGAACCCCAACAAAACCTCGTATTTTTTTTTTCATACAATTTTTTTCCGAGGTAAATGATCTGCAGGCATTTACCCAGAATATCATTAGCACAGAAAGGGAAGCTGAGTTTATTGTGCCCAAATGTTACACTGGTGTTTACAGGAATTCTGATCTTTAAATTTCTTGCTAAACATAATCTATTTTGTGTATGTTACAGTAACCCTGTCTGGGAGTTTAAATAATAACAGAAGACTATAAAACCCCAAATTTATTTTTTCAACTCATTAGATGCATTTATAGATTTAGACTATTCTCCATACTCTATTTTTCTACTTCAATATATCAGAATCAAAAACCTTAGAATTTAACTAGAAGCACAGAGCTAAACAATGTTTTGTTTATGGCCTGTGTTGTATTAACATCCTTGCTTTTCATTATGGGATGATGCCTGGGAAATGATGAATTTTGTTGACAACATTGTCAATTATGTGCTTTCAAAATAAAGCTTTACATTTTATTACTAATAGGGGGGAAAAACTGGGCCAAATTTGAGTCATGTAGCTTGACCGAATTACTAAAGTCATCAGATTTCTGTCATGGTTGGGCTGGGCTGAGTGTCCCCTTGCTGAGGAGGAAGCTCAATACTCTTGGCACTTAATTAGGAGAAACACACAAACATTGGAACGCTGCTCTTAAGTAGGATTAGGCAGGGAGTTCAGGACTTGAGGAGGCTCCTTTTCCAGGGGTTAGTGGCTGACCAGACCCTGGAGATGTGCCTGGTGGGGCCTGGCCAGCCTGAAGCCAAGCCCACCTCAGTAGGATGAGCTAAAGCAGGGTGTGTGGAAGATCTACCTTGCCTGGCTAGCTCAGGAAAAGCCCAGATTGCCCTCTTATTGCAAGGCTTTTACCTCAGATGAATTATTTTGCAGGATGGGAAGAGGTTTGCAACCTCAACCCCACACCTTGATGGCCAGGACTGCTTCCCAGCTCCCGCCCAGCCACACCAGTGAAATACACACAACGCATGAGGTATCTCCATCCTGGTGCCTCTCATTCCCTGGTTTCCAAAGGAAGAAAATGCAGAAGCATGGTCTGGAAGCATACTCTGGACTGATTCACAGTCCTGTTGGCTGGGAAAATTGTGGGAAGAGCTGAAGAAGTACCAATGCACAGAGTGTCCTTGGCCCATTGTGCTCTGCCATGTAAAATCTTTCATAATCCACTGCAAACTAGAGGCAAACCCTGACCCCACCGCTCCAAAAAGGTGGTAGGTCCAGAAATTTGCCTTTCTGGGAGCTGGAAGCCTACGCCTAATTTCCCACCCGAATTTCTTAATGGCTGCCTTATAACTCTTTGTTCTCATGCCAAGATATTGTCTTTAAGCTTAAAAAGCTCTTTGCCTTTTCTGGTGTTTCTCCTCCAGCTGTATTTATAAAGAGTGACCGTATCCCCTCTCAGGCTTGGATCTGCTTGGCTAAATAAGACACTGTCTTTTAATTTCCTCTTGTAAAATAAACTCTCCATTGCTTGGATCACCCCAGCAACCTCTTCTGCACCTGCTTCTGGTACGAGCTCCCTTTCCATCAACGTGGGTGACCTGAGTGACCAACAATATGGGAGGTTTCATAAGGGCTTGGTGGAAGCATCGGTGGCTTTCACACTCCTAGAAAGACCTTGCTGGATTCATTCTCAGATCATAGAATCACAGAATGGTCAGAGTTGGAAGGGACCTTCAAGATCATCAAGTTCCAACCCCCCTGCCCTGGGCAGGGACACCTCTCCCTAGAGCAGGTTGCTCCAAGCCCCATCCAACCTTGTGTGCTTTTCCATACCTCACCCTGTGGCGATGCATGGGCACCCTGTGACTGACTGGGTAGATGTGCAGGTTTTTCACTGCTGAAGTAGCCAAGGAGTTCAAGACTAACACCTCATGGTTGCCTTCAAGCTTTTAAACTCCAGTTATGTGACCCCAACTTTCAGAAAAGTACGGCTGAATGCCCAGCTGCAGAGCATGAACCAAAGCAGTGGAAGAGCAGAGGTCTTGTTGATGGTATCAAAACAGCTTCCACCGTGTCATGTTGGACCTGGTAGCATCTGGATGTGTGGAGAGGTCATTTTTTTCCTCTAGCCACAGTGTTAGGCAAAATCTAAGACTATGGTATTAATTAAGCAATAAAGCAATGCCAAATCTGTGTGGGACGTAGGTAGTTTTAAAAGGATTAAGCGTTTTATAAATAAAAGTACATCTGGGAAGTGAAGCTTCTGGTGCCCCGGCGAACTCCCTCCCACCCATCGAATTCCTTCTTGGCCTTGCTTGCCCGCCTCCACCAACAGGAGCCAGCAGCAGGGTCACCTCCTGCTTCCCACTTCTTCATCACCCTTCTTTCGGGGTACCTGTTTTATGCAGCTTCTCAGGACATTTGGGATTGTTTGGGGTTTGTTTTGCCGAAGGTTTCTCCCCGTGTGAGTGTTTAAATAGAGGACATTTCAGGTCAGCCAGTGGGCTCCTTAACAACTTCAATCTGTGTCTCAGTGGTAATATTGCTAGTATAAAATTGTTTGTTATTGCTGAAAATTTCAATATCTTTCATGTGATGATGGATTTAAAAGCAAAATATTGTTATTCAGTTAAACAAAACATGATCAATATTTTCTCAAGGTGTTATGTCTAGAACAGAGCTGACTCACAAATATCCATCATATAAACAAATCTGGAATGCCTTTTTTTTTTTTTAATTTGCAGGTCCTTCTGGACTTGTACCTTCTTCATAATCTGCTAGAAATCCAAATTCATGCTTAGTACCATATGTACCATAGAAGAATCCTTGTTGGAATTTACTTCCCATCCAATATCACAACACATATGTTACACAACACAGAAAAAATGTGTAATATTTCATTTGCCCCTCACCGTGGCCCCATGCTTGCTTTGCTTTTTTTTCCCCCCTTCCAGAGTGTAACCCTATACACCAAATATTGGAAAAGTAATTGCTGCTTGATAAAGAAAGGCAGCATGAACGAAACCTCCAATATTCAGTCAATTTTGGACATGCTTTTTCAGAAAGGAGTCTTAATATCTGCCGTTATGGCAATGGCCTAGGTGGGAGGGAAGAGTGGGAGCGTGTGTGTTGGTGTGTTTGGCTCTGGGTACAAGTATATAGATGTTAGTGGTTGGGATGGAAGACCCTGCCATTTCCCCGCTGGCTCCTTATTTAGCCGCGGTTGTCACAGACAGGATGGAGTTTCTGCTGCAAAAAAAGAATAATTCAGGTCTTGTTACCAAGAGTAATAATACTCGCTGGTATTAAAAGCTCCTAAAATCTGGTCTGGAAAGAGCAGAAAATAAATAAAGATCATATAATAGGGGTGCTGGCTGCCCATGCCAGGAGGAAATTGCTTGGCAAAGGAAATATCTGAAACCCTGTAAAAGCTGTTTTGTGTACCAGCCTGGGAGCGACGCTGGCCTGGCTTCCAGCTGACTGATGGCAGCTCCACGGAGAGCAGCACCAGTGCCCATTCCTCAGTTATTACCAATAATATATCACTCGGAAAATAAACAGCAAGATAAATGGCAGGACAGATGTCTAATGAGGCAGAGGTTAAGGAGTGTTAAACTGTGCTGGACACCATCCGACGTGCCGGTGTTAAATTATGCTGAATGCCCTGAGCTCTATCCCCCCCCGGGAAAGGTCAGTGCTCCGGGTATGTTCCTGGATGATTTATGAAATCAAAGAATGGCCCACATGCCTATCTCTCTGGGAGGTGAGCAGCTTGCAACACTGTCAGCCACAGCCCCGTAATAAACTGAATTTAAACATCACTCAGATCAATCCGTCTTCGTCACTCGCTCCACTCCGGGCCCTCCTCAGCCTTGTTGTCCCCAGCCAGCCGTGACACGCTCTGTTGTTCCTCACATACATCCCTGTAGCTGTTTGGGAAACCTGCCGTGCTCTCTGCCAAGGTTAGAAACCTCCCAAAGGTGGCTGTTTCATTCGGACCAGGTCTCTCTGCTGTGCCCATGCTGTAGGTGGCTGAGGAGATGGCATTTCCCTGAACTCAGAACCGTTAGTCTCCTGTTAGTAGATTAGGTGCAACTGTGGTACTTATAAATAAATGCATTCAGTATTTCAGAATAAGCTGGCTTTATCCTTCATACCCAAAGAGTGAGATTCCCTGTATCTAAAACCTTCTGAAGAGGGTGGCACACTGTGCCCCCACAGGGATGGATTTGTGCTGCCTGCAGTGCCCATGGGCCGTGAGATATTTCCTGGTGGCAGGGGATGTGCATGGTGGTGGTTTCTGTACTGCCAGCTGGTGCCCATTCTTTCTACTTCCCTCTCTTTTTGCACCTCGGTGTCAACTTTCTGCTGGATGGAACAGGTAACGGGAGTGTATCTTTGGTACTTATGAGCTTGCAGAGCTTTGTAATTTTCTCCCCATTTCTGTTTCTCAAGGTACACCACAGGACTCACCAACCTGTCCGAGGCTTGTGGAGCAAGAGACAGACCTTCGTAAGACCATTTTGGCTCTCGTTCTCCATCTGCAGAGGATCAGCACTTCCACCTCCTTTCTGTCCTGAGGCTGCCAAGGTGACAGGAAGGGTCTGCTCACGGGGTGAGGTACCAGGGGATGGTTGTCACTCTTTCCAAAGAACTCATTTGAGGTCTCACACGTTGAGACCTTTGAAAGCCCTCTTAACTGGAGCTGTTTCACATATGCTGAGCATAGATGTGGCTGAGGGTGAGGAACTTTGCTCCTCAAAGAACTCCTTGATGCTGCCCATTCTCACCCCAAGCTGTTGCTCAACAGAAGGGCAGCAAAACCCTACAGGTTGTGTCTCTTGCCTGGCTTTTCCTCTGGGTTTTAGTCTAGTTTGCCACTGGAACCAGTGTGAATTTTGTACAGAAGGAGTCGTGGTGGTGGCTGGATGCTCCGTGTGTGTTTTCTGCCGTCCAGTGGGACTATCTCATAAACAGGGTGCGGGCTCCTGACAGCCATGGGAAGCGCTTCCCAGAAGGGAGTGGGGACTTTCCAGATGGACAAAGTGATTTATCACCAGAATAACTCAGAGGGGTGTGACTGAACAACTGTTATAATTGAAAAATGGGACCAAAGGCACAGAACTCGTTGGAGCTGCTTGGGCTGAAGTTCTGATAACGCATCGTTGCCAATAGTGTTGTACTTCTCCTTGCTTTCCACTTCATTGCTCACAGGACATCCCTGCCGAGGCAGAGAAGGATGAGGGATGCCTTAGATCTTATCAGGCCTGAGAAATGGAGAGTGTCAGAGAACTGGGGGGGTGTTGGAGAAGACACAAGAAGGACTTAAAAGAATTCCAGAAGACAAAACTTAATTTTCTGCTAAGTCAATAGCTACAGGAAATTCTCTTGACAAACGTGCAGCAAAACTGGTAGAAATACCTTTTAATCTGCTCAGTTACTGAATTTAATTAAAAGTCCTCAGAGGCTGATCTGAGTTGAACCATGATACCAAGTTTACAAAAAAAACCCAAACAAAAAACCACTGAAGTTTTCAAGCTTTCAGGCTTGTGAAGGCCAAGGTGAGTGAACTCACCCCAAGCCACTTTGGCCCATCTCCAGGCAATTAGACACTTTCTTACTCTTATTTCTCTGCTTTTATTCCCCCTGAAGAACCCCTGCAGATAGTGCATCGTTTCAAGTCAGGAGACATGAAGTTGGGTTTATACTCTAATGGCCACCAAGAGGGAATCTTGCCGGTGTCAGAGGTCAAATACTTATGTCAAGAACACTTTATTCAGTAGCAATAAAAAATTCATCCATGCACCAATAAAAAAGCCCTCTGGGCCTTCATACAGCTGCGGGTATTATATGTGTTCCTCTATATGAGAACAATAAGTATTTTCCTGTGTTTTGTTCCACATGGGCTTTACGATTCTGTAACCTTTTGTGTGTTTTCAATGAAAAAAAGATTAGATGGGGCCAGTTGAGCAACAGCAATTCTAGTTGCAATCTCGGTGCTTGAAGTCCTTTCCAAAAATGTGATTTAGAGGCAGTCAACAGATTTGAGTGTCGTCCAGTTTTGGGATACAGGTCGTAAACATTGACACATCATAACGGTATGGCCAGCTATCCTAACGGCGCCCGGTAGCGTGGCTGTAGCTAAAGAGCTGTCAGCAATTTAGAGCTGTGTGAAGAAATTTTGAGCATGAACTACAATGGGTGAATTTTGGCTCTCTGCCTGTGTCATCAAACAGCAAAAAAGCATTTTTTAAGAGTTCAGTCTCTCTGGATGTTTTTTTTTTTCTTTTCTTCTCCTTTGTTTGTTGCCAAAAGGGGAGCTATTATTTTAGTGAAAAATACTTTCCTCTCTCTCTCTTTCTTTCTTTTGGGAAGGGGAGCCAGTGTCATACTATAGCTCTGGAGCTGAGGACAGGAGGGTAGGAAAGGGTCAGGGAGTAGAGTGTGCTGTCTGCTTGGAAAGGCAAAGGTCTAGCAGTGGAACCAATAGCACTCCGAGCACTTGTAAATAAGAGAAAAGGATGCCCTGGATTAAGGATACTGCAGAGAAAGCCTGCTGGAACAACTTGCTAAGCAAAAAGACCAATTGCCTAGTGTCTCACATGAAATATATTTTAATTGCTTAGAGAAAATAGAGTGCGAGATCTGATTTTGACATGGAAAATCCTCATTTAGGAGTAATTTCCCAGAGATATTCAGGTGTGAACTTCAGTGACTGTCCTAGATTGAGGAGCTATTCATTTAACTCCCCAGTATTTCAACACTTCTGTAAAGCAGTTGAGGCCAAGTCCACACAGATACCAGGTTTTTCTCACTGCTCCAGGTGAGCTGGAGGGGCAGGGGGTGTTCACCTGTGGCAGTCTTTCTGTTTAAGAAGGATAAATTACGTTGGGGTGTCACCACTCCTGAAGATCTCAGCGGCCCTTTTGGCTGTTGTTGCCCGCAGAAGTTGCTTGGAAAGGGGTGCAAATGGTGCTCCCCTTGTGTTGGGGCCTGACAGGGGTGCTGCCCCTTCCTTGATGACCCTGAATACACGGCTGTATCTTTGGGAGGTGCCTCCCTTCTCATTAAAAGCAGTGAGTTAGTCGGATCACTGAGTTTTTCCCCCTTTCCATTTACATCTTGAAATCTGATCATCTTCTTCTCATAGGAGTAGATGGAAAAAATCCTATTGACTGTAACACTAGAGGTTTTTTCCTGGGGAGAAAGAGTGCCTTCTTGCTTAATTCTTAACTAGTTTTTGTACCCAAAACTATAAATCTTTCAGTCCCAGTTTCCTGACACAGTCAAGTGGAAACTGAAAAATATCCTTATTTTAACTTTTATTGCATATCAAATTTTGCGAAGGTTTCTCTGCCAACATAAATGACTACAGGTTGGGAAGTGAGACTGTGAAAGGGCTGAAAGCTGGTGAGATTCACTTAATGAGCAGTACAGCCTTGTTCTGAAACGCTTTTCTGATGGCAGAATTAAAATCACATACTTGTAAGGCTGCTAAAAAAAACCAAAAGCCAACAACAAGAAGGAAAAGAGTCCAAGTGAGAATTTTCACAGCTCCAATTAGCATTTTGAGGCGAGATCTACGTTTTTGTGATTATTTCAGATTGTTTGGGCTAAAAGCTGAATCCTGGGCTGTTTATTCGGATTTTTTGTTGTTGTTGTTTACTTCCACACACTTAAAATAATCTGTTTGCTCTTCCGTGGCCCACAACAATCACGAGGAAGGACACAATAACAGCCCTTGGGGCATCTTTTTCCGTGCTGAGCAGCAGCTCAAGTCTCACCCTGGGTTTGTGATGGGACGGGTTTCACGATGACCCAGCTGTAAATGATTACCTGGTCAGGCAGGCTGGGGAGTCAAAGGTGCTTTGTCCATCCTGTTAAACAAATAAATCCCTTGGGATGTTGAAATAAGTCTGAGGATATTTTATACGGGGTGGAACAGCCTCCGAAGGAGCAGGATTAAGACTCCCCACCTGAGAGGACTCGGCAGGCCTGCTGGGTGGTTGCAGCTCGTGTTCCTGCAGGGACTCAAACCTCCAACTTTTTTAAACTTCTCTTTTTATTATTTTTGTGTTGCCTTGGGGAGGAAAGGAAAACAACCCAGCAAAATTAAACTTAAGTACAGTTGGGTTTTTTTCCCCTTTATTTCTCTCCTGAAGCAAAGGATATAAGTGATCCCCAGGGATACCCCTGTGCCCAGGAGAAGGGACCTGTGTGCCATGGTGGGCAGGGCACGCAATTTGCTGAGAGTGGGAAAAACCTGCTGAGGATTTGGCTCAGCAGGACCTTAAAACATGAATTTGAGGGTCTATCATGTACTTGAATTCGAATGCCTGGCTTGATATATTACTCAGTTGGGGCTGCAGCCTCTGCAGGAGGAATATCTTTCTATCTATAAAACGGGAGCAGTGTTTATTGGTTGCATTTTACAGGTGTACCACAGCTTGGAGTCAGTTTGGGATCTGGGAGGGGCGCTGCAGACAGGACAGGATACCATGAAAAACACGTTTTTTGTGATGGCTTTTGGCAGTAGCTTCACTACCTGTTTTTACAGTGTATTGATTTTATTTGCCCAAGTCCCACAATAAGGAACAAGGCGCTGGCACCATTAAATCTGACAGCTCTCTGCAAAATTTGGCGGATTTGGAGGATTTGGAACGGCCGCGTGAATCGAGAACAAATGTTTTTACACCCTGGAGTGAGAAAATACTCAGGGCATTGAACGGAAAGATATTGAATGTTTTCTTTTGGCACTACGTGTTTCCAAATGGGTTGTCCTGCCAATTATTGCATATTAGACCTATAAAAAAGAAATAGAATATTGAAAAGGTGTTAACTTTAATGGCATTGTGGTCCTCTCGCAGTCGCGTTCTGAATAGAAGGGGCTGGGAATGTCAAATGCAAGGGTTTGGCTTCATGTTATTTCTGCAGAACTGATGATTTAAATGGAAAGTAGGAGAATGTATCTTGAGATAGCAGCAGCCAAGGAGGCAGTTTTCTCCACTCTTCTGCTTGAAAGATGTCTGTAATAAAATGTGTGGGGATGCTCTGAGGATACTCCCTCCCTGGACTGTAAACTCCCTTTGCTCCTGATTCACACACCCATCCCAAACTTGGAGCAGACGCTCCATCTCTGCTCCAAACCACCACGACTGCCACATGTTATTCCACGAGCAGCCAAATGAGTGAAGCCTCTTCTGCTGAGAAGCGTGGCTCCTTCCCCGTGCACCGCGAAGTCTTTGCTCTCTCCGAAGCCTTCTCTCTGTCCCTCTGCAATGCCTCCTTCTCCCACACACCTACACCCCCCAAATTATTATTCTGAGGTCTTTTCTACATCACCCCTTGCCTCCAGCCTCACCACGCTTCCAGTCTGCCTCCTCCACACCCTTAAACCTGGCTGCTTCTCACCTTCCAAGCTGTCTGCCTGGACAAGGTTATACAGGAGCTGCTCCCAGCTGGACTCAGACATCAATGTTTTCCCCTGGTGCAGTTGCTGACTTATAAGAAGCTGAAGCACTTTATGGGTTTAGGGTTTCTGTTGCCTCACTGTGTCTGTTTGAAGCGAGCTGCTTTAATTAAAAAAAAAAAAGGGAAAAAAATAAAGAAGGAAAAAAACAGTCTACCCACACTGGGACAAATCCAAAGATTTCCATTTTTTTGAGAGAATATCTACCTTCTCCCACATTCTTCTCTCTTTTCTCTCTGGAATAATGACAACTGTCTGAGTGGACATTTCCTACCATTTCTGAAGCCTCGGGGCTATGGAGTCAGTCAAATTTCCCTCCTTTACTGACTAAACAGACTGAAATAATAATTCTTTTTTGCTCCTTTCTCTCTTATGCAGGTGTGTTTAACTCCTACAGAGGTGGACTAAACAAAGCTGTATTGGAATAACCATAATAAAGTCCGGTGTCCATGGAGCCAAAGTGAGTATATTTGAGGTCCACTACCTATTAAATTGCAGAGATCCAATGATCCAATGACTGCTGCATGTTGGGATGTGAAATACATCAGACGTCAGGACTTAACTTCCCTGTTCTTCTGGTTTTCATTAAAATTAATCTTACATTAGATGTTTGCAAAAAAGACTTTCGGGATACAAGTAAAAACATCCACAAATAAAACCCCAGTTTGCATATTTGTTCTAATAAACTCTGGAAAACCCAACAAATCAAGCCCAAACTTTAACACTCCCTCCTCCCCAGCTGAGATGAAATGAACTCAAAATTAGGCCAGAAGAATGAGTTTAGCTCATCAAAATACATCATTAAGGTTTGCTTTCATGGCCACAGGATGCTGCAGAGGACCACAATATAAATGAGTCTGAAAAGAATTACATGTATTTAGGGAAGATGGGTGGATCCATGGCTATGACAGGTGATGGTTGGGCTTCAGCCTTTGCCTCAGCAGGTCCCTGAGCTGCGGTGCAGTGGAAGGACAACCCAAGGACAGGCTGTTCTAGAAAAACCATCTTCTTATCCTGTGTCCCTATGACCATTACTGGCCGATATGGTACACAAGATACTGGACTAAGGAGACTTTTGTTCTGATGAAATACAACCATTCCTATTCTTAACATAGCTATTAACATATTATGTTAATAATGAACATAATAAGGTGACAGGATAACCATTTGAGCAAGATTTCAAATGTTTTTCTGCAATCAGATGCCATTCTAAGTAATTATGTGTCTGTCGTATCTTAGGATATTAAAATGATTTTATTTTCTGGTTAGATTCAGCTGGATATTGCTGTGGATATTTTCCTGACTTTCCTAAATGCCCTAAAGTATTTCTAAGATTCTTATGAGTTTTACCATTATTCGGTAATAGAGACTTTTTCAAAAGCTAAACTTGCTGCACAAGCTACAATCATTCTATCTCAGAAGCAGAGCTGTGCAGAGAATAAAAATTCTGTTTTGTGGAGAAATTCAGAACTTTGTTCTAGATTCTAGTGCCAAAATATCAATTAAAACAGCTGAAAACTACTTTTAATGGCTTGTTTTCATTTTGACTTTCAAAAGCATGTAGTGTACCACAACACAAAAACACAACATTTGCAAAAGAAATACCAAAACAAACTCCTTTTTTTTTTTTCTTAACATTTCAGAAGTCCTTTCTCCTTCAAGAGAATTCTGCGATGTTTTTATTTGAATAGAACTCTGTTTTCTGACTGCAAACCTCCTATGTCAAAATTGACCTGAACAGCTGTAAGCAGAAACACAAAGAAATCTACAGCCAGATTCAGTGTCAGCTTCTAAAAATGTCCAGATTTTCAGATACCGGTTTGCACAACTCTGGGTGAAGATCCTCAGGGAAAATGGGTGGCCTCTTTGGGAGTCTCAGCGTGTCCCAGGTTGTCTCCTGGTCTTTGGGAAGTTCAGGTAAGTCCTTCATTTCAGATTTTTCCAGATAATGTCAATGACTTTTACCATATCATCATTGAAATTCTGTCACTCTGTTACTAATAACCACTCAAAGTAAGTTCAGACTCCTGGGCAATGCCAGGATGGCCTGCACTTGACCACAGGTTTATAGGATAAATGTTGCCTATGGAGGAATCTCGTTTCTGAAGTTTCCAGACAAAAAAACCTCTCTCCTGGTTGCTGGGGAAGCAGCAGCCCAGAGTGCTGCTTGAAAATTGTTTTCTAGATGCAGTTGTGCTTGTAGAGAGGTGGCTTTTTCCGTTGTCACCATGTTTGTCACTGACCTTCCTTGCCAGGCGGTGGCCGGGGAGAGCAATGCTGCTGACACCAATGGATTAGGGAACTCTCTGCTTTTCCTGTTTTGGTGCTTCTGAGTCCTGCTTAAAGAAGTTATTTACAGCAAGTTTTAAAAGAAATATTTCCTTCCAAATGGATGCTGAAGATGAATGGCAGCTGTTATGTGCTTGAGAGCCTGAGAGAAGCAGATCCTGTACCTTGGGCTGTCCCTGGCTGCCATGCGATAATCTTTGAGAGAAGAAAACACCCCAACACATACAAGCACAGCCCTAGAGCCCGAGGCTTTAAAGGCCAGTTGGATAGTTGATGCAATTTCCATTTTGATTAGGAAAGTTTCTATTTCAGTACTCACATCATGCAAGAAACGAGGAATGTATAAACATCCCTTAAAATAATCTCTTTGTAAGTGGTTTACTCAGAAGTGAATGTATAATGCTATTTCTCTGACATCCAGATTCATTTACAGCCCGTAAGCTCCTGAACTGACTTGTCATTTCTGCTGCTTGGACTTGTGTAAGGAGGCCGGTCCAAAGCTGCTGGAATTGGGAGAAAACTTTTGATTTAGTTTTGTTAGGTTTATAGTTTTGGCCATATATTTTTTTCTAATTCAGTCCTCTTAGCCTCTTTTCTTTTAGGATTCCAATTGGTAAAGTGGGCAAGTATCCTGTGCCCAAAGTTTCACTAGCAGAAAATGACAATGACACATCTTCTATCCCTCTAATGAAGGATATACCTGTTCTAAATGCCCTCCAGTTTATTTATGTGCATTCCTGCTAAAAACACCAAAGGTATGTGCCCATATACATGGAAGAATATTGATAGGTGATGGAATTCATCTTTCATGGTGCTGGTAGGAAGGAAATATCACTCTGTGACCAAATGCCAGTTTTGGAGACAGAATGAGAAGGGGGCAGGCAGTTTTGGGTAAAAGCAGTAGCTGTTTCTGCAGCAGTTCCTGCCCTGATGGTCTGATCTTGTAATAAATTCAGGACCAGCACATAGTGCTAATATTTTATAAGTTAATGGGTAAAAAAGCACAAATATACAGCAATTCCAGCAATATCTGCAAAGTTTGGGTATAAATAAGACAAGAATCTGTCAGCACACAACGCTCGTGCTTTTTTAAAGGTAATGTCACAGGCAGGAGCCTTTCAGAAGGAGGGCTGGATTCTCACTTTAAATAATGTTCCATATATCAGGAAAGAAATGTTGCTCACTCGGTGGTTTCCCAAGTGAGGGTCGTTGGCAAAGTGGTGTGAGAGAGGCAGTTGATCAAATTTTCCTTTGTGCGTGAACAGCATGTCATCAGGAATGCTCATTTCTTGGTGGCGGGACAGATTCTTGGGCTAAGGAGACATTTCCAAAGGGTCGTCAATCTGACCTTTTGCATCACAATGATGTTGTGACACAGCAGTGGTCTGAGCCAGGGCACCTTCTCAGGCAGGAATTCATCAGGTGTCTCTCTGCCAGCCACAGGGAGAGGGATGTGAGCCTGGCACCCATGGAAAACAGCATTCCCTGTAGGGCACTATTAGTGTATTTAAAGGAGAGAAAGGAAGTATTCCCCCTTGAAAAAATTTCCTAAGGTGTAAGAAATTGGATGAAATGAAACAGAGGGGGTCAAAGTGGCAAGAAACAGGTTCTGACCTAAGGGCTCGTGAAATATTTAGATAAATCTTAAAGGAAATAATCTCGAAGTGCTGCTCATATTTGATGGAGGTGAACAAGCCACGTTACCCACATATGATCTTGAAATACAGTTGAGGGGATACGAGCACTTTGTACTTTTCTGGTGGTCTGGGTATGAACGAAGATTAACACAGCAAGACATCCTCTTGGAGGCCAAAGCAGGGAGAATGTCGGGGTCTGTCCTCTCTTTCATTAGTTGCCATTAACAGCAGAATATGATTCGGAACTGGATTAGATGTGCAAATCTCTGGGACTCTACTGGGATTTTTGACCGACTCGCTAAACCCGACAAGTTTATTGAGCTCTGAGTGTCACATGTCAACATACAGTTGTGGAGGAGCTTCCCACTGGTCCCTCCTGTGTGGATCACTTCCAGATGATGAAGGTGGGATGCTCTGGTGGTCCCAAATCATCCCGTGTCAGGAGGCATTTCCAGTGCTGAGAACCAGCACCGCAGCAAGCCGCTCTGCCCCCTGCTTGGTGCTCACCAAGGACCCAAGCCTTTCTCCTCTGCTTTCTCTTTTGTTTCTGAAAAGAACTAATCCCCCCTCTTCCCCATTTCATTTGGCAAACCATGGGAAAATAGAATTTCTCCCTCTACATTTTTGCGTGCCTTAGGGAGTCTTGGTTTTCTGTGTTTTTAAAATTCAAAAATTCTGCACTTCCCCTGCTTTGGGTTTGGAAACTCAATTCAGGCTTCCTCAGTAAAGGGAGCCATGAGCAGAGGGCACTTCTGCATTGGTTATATCAAGATATTTTAACATCAGCAGGCCTGTCAAAGTACACTTAAGAACCAATAACATTTCTGAAAACCAAGTGTTGGTCAGGTTTTTTAAGCCTCTTTTCTGTAGATAATAAGGAATCTTTTACACACACACAAAGAACACCGTTGGGGAGACATAAAATTTTAAAGAATTATTGAATATGAGTGCCAGCTGCCCCTCTCCTCAGCCCTGCCCTGGATCTCTTGTTTGTGTTTTGCTTCTAGCCTTCAAGAATCACATCTGCAGGGAGATTTTCCATAAAGCCCTTGGCTTTTTTTCAGTGCAATTCCAAAGGATGTAAGGGCAAGGGGGAAGAGGGAGCACAGTGTGAAGCACAATTTTCTTTGGAGTCCATTGCTCAGAGATGGACATTTATTATGTTGCCCACTTTTCTCTCTCCCCTCCTCACCACAAACTGTTCTTCCCTGTGGCCCCTGCTGTATAGATACACAGTCATGTAAAGAAGTCCCAGGAAGCAGAAGGATCTGCTTTATTTATTCAAGCATGGACTTTTGGAGGGATGTCTGCTCCTGGTCCACCTATTCAGCCCTAGAAGGACTCCATCCTGAACCCATTCAAGACAGTGCCAAGTCTCCTGTAGACTTTTGTGTTTCAGAAAAGGGGTTTACTCATCCTTGTTCCGGGAGGCCTTCAGTCTTCCTAAGCCCAGATTCATCTAGGTCTTGGCTGTGAGGAGTGAGAAGGAAAAATGTGTTTCAGTGGGATGCACAGTGTGACAGTATGAGGTAGATAGTTGGTGTGTGTGTCTATATAAGTGTCACATGCATTTGAAATGCAGCACAGATGAAGATGCATGGCATAAATGAAGACAGGCTGAGAGAGCTGGGGCTGTTCAGCCTGGAGAAGAGAAGGCTGTGGGGAGACCTTGGAGAAGCCTTCCAGGATCTGAAGGGAGCTCCAGGAGAGCTGGAGAGGGACTCTTGGTCAGGGGGTTGAATGACAGGACAAGGGGGAAGGGTTTTAAATTGGAAGAGGGGAGATTTAGATGAGATCTTAGGAAGAAGTTCTTTGGTGTGAGGGTGGTGAGGCACTGGAACAGGTTTCCCAGAGAAGCTGTGGCTGCCCCGTCCCTGGAGGGGTTCAAGGCCAGGCTGGATGGGGCTTGGAGCCACCTGGTGTGGTGGGAGGTGTCCCTGCCCACGGCAGGGGGTTGGAACTGGGTGATCTTTTAGGTCCCTTCCAACTCTGACCATTCTATGATTCTATGATAAATCATACACATAACATTTTAACGCATGCACACAGATGCACACATACACACCTATTATACACACATCTCTATTTTTCATATGTGCATGATGATGCTGACTGTGCGATCCTGCAATTCCTGTCCCTGTGCAATCTGCCAAAATGTGGTCCTTGAAGACCACAGCTCCCTTTGCAAGAGGGAAGCTGCTGGCCGTGGTGACTATTGCTAAGTCCTAATTTGGCACCGACCTTTTTTCTACTTCAGAACCCTCCCTCCCACACATACGCCTTTCCAGTCTGCTTTTCCTTTGTTTGTGTCGTTTCAGTTCCTACCCTAAGCCATGCGGTAATATCGCCGTGTTGAGCAGAGCAGCTGTTCCATGAGTGTCTTCTTTAAGGAGGGCGCAGTCTGGCAAATAAAGAGGAGCAGAGGAGGGAAGCAGACTGTGTGGGTTGCTCCTTCTGGAGGAGACAGGAAGGGAACTCGGTAAATACAAAACAGTCGGGATGAGCCTCCATGAAGAAACTCCCTGGCGTTGTCCCAGCCACTTGTGCCGAGCGGTGGGAGGACACCTGTCTGGTGCCCTGCCTGGCTCCGAGTGTGAGACCTGGCAGGATCAAAGTCATTAATGTTGAGTTTTTCTAATGCACACCGAGACCACAGCCCAGTGCTTTTGGTCACCAGGCATGTGCCATGGTTGCTTTGGCACCAACATGTGAAAGGTGCCTATGGGCCACTGCTCTGATTCTCTCAGAAACATGCTTGGGGTTTTTCTCTGGTGTTCCTTTTGCACTACATTTCCTCTCTTTGTTCCCAGCCTGTAGCCATCCTTTACTGCTTAGCTCTTCTCTTTCTACTCTATTTTAATTTGATTCACTTATGGATCTGATCCAGAGATGGTTAAATCCACAGCCCAACTACTCCAGCTTCAACAGACCCACAGGATCAGGTCTTTAATAGGCATTTAAGAAAGGTGTTTAAGAAATTGCTCTGGGGCCTAAAACCCATTAGACATCCATGAAGCAGATATAGGGATTTCTATTTTTTTTTTCTGGTCTGCTCTACTCTGATTAATATGCCTTTCACTTCCCAATCTGCTTTATTTCATCAGAGGTTAATTCTGCAGGACATTATAACTCAGTAATGGCATTCCTTCTTAATTATTTTACATTATCTATGATGTGTGAACAGTCGTGAAAGTGTGGATTTCAGGGATTAATAGGTGGTTTTTTCCCTTCTTTTCTGCCTTCTGTTTCAAAATGGGAAGGAGGGAAACGTGAGGTTTCCAGAGTGGTCAAGGTGATGGAGGTCCCACCTCCAACGACTGGAGCGGGCAACATGGCAATTGCCCAAAAGGCTACTCTCATGATCTCATTAATCTACCCCTCCGGGACCCGCAACAATTACAGCAGTCAACGAGACCCAACTGGAAACCTCACAGAGGAGGGGGAGGCAGCAGAGGTTTTGGGGACGGCGTATGAGCTGTGCCGTAAGTGTTCCTCCACCTGCAGCTTGGGCTGAGAGGGCTCGGTGCTGAGTCTGCAGTTGCAGCGAGTGGGTCCCTTTACATATTGTGTGGGATCTGATAAATTTTTGCAGGATTTTTTCCAGCTGTGCTCTCATCACGTTGATTTAATGGCCCTTAAGAGAAACCATAAAAGTGCTTTCTGGTTAGTGGGCCCCAGCTGTTCCGCACAGGGTTGCATAATACGGCAGGCTGAGTTAACTATAGATTAATGATTATGAAACGTCTTGCTTAACCATACCATTTTTCAAATGCACAAGGCATCGGATGAAATGCGGTTCACTGAGGTAACAGGATGACTTTGCTCATGGAGGAAAAAAGGCTTAAGAGGTGTGGTATATTTTAATTTGGTGGAGATAAGGCTCTTCACGGGCCAGACGTGGAGGTTTGGTGAGATAAGCGAGCCACACGTGTGCCGGCGTGCACATGGACCTGTGCTGGTGTGCTTCTCCTCACATGTGTGTTTTCCCTCAAGGGCTGCGGGGTGATGGCTCGCTGCTGGAAGCCTCTCTCTGTTTTCATTACCAGGCAACGGAGTGAGAAGCCAAGAGTATCATTTGAGGATTATCAGGCTCCGCGACGGGGCTGAGAGCATTGCAAAGCCCTCTGAAACCCAGGGCTCCCACGTCACGGTGTCACAGGAGCTCCTGCCCTCCCACCAGCCCCAGGGCAGCCAAGCAAGGAGGTAACTGGTGAGGCCATGGGGTCTCATCCTACTCCCCCTGAAATCAGTGGCCAAACCCCTGTTGACCAGACTGGGGAGGTGGGGTCATGCTCTGAACGTGCCCCGTGGGGTGTTGCTCTACCAAGAGGCTGATTTATAACCTTTCATAAGAGCTCAAGGTCCCCTGTGGTCCCCCATCACCGTACAGGGAGAACAAGAGTAAAGGAAATTTTAAAAAGAGGTGAGAGTCAAGTGCTTGGCTTTTTTGGGAACTAAACCAAAAAGTTATGTACGGGAAAGGTAAAGTGCCATTCGCAGGTTAAAATCAGAGGAAAAATCTGTGTAATAGTAAGGGACAAGGACAAGACACTGTTTAAAGCAAAATAGACCTGATGAGACCCTGGATTGCTTCTATCCCTCTGCTTCACCCGCTACCAACCACTCCAGTGGCTCTAAAACTTACATGCTCTTTTCTCAAGCTATAGGCAAACTAGAAAATGAAGCGTAATATATAAGCTCCTATAAAACAGATTGTGAAAAGTCTACAGCAATTCCATTTGCAGGCATAAAACCACAGAAACCCAAGGCTGCCTCTGGTGCCCTAAAATGCAAGAAAACCTGAATTTGATGTGTAACATCCTGAAATCAGGTGCAGATTCATTCTGTGCCGTTTTTCCCCAGACGTGGTGCAGTCTGCGAGAGTTTAGATGGGGTTCAGTCCAAGCATCTTATTTTTTCAGGTGATCCTGAACAGTTAAAGCAATATAAATAACGTGGGAAGAGAAATGGTCAGCAATATTAAGCAATCTAAATTAAAGAGGGATATTAAATGCTGAAAGCATAGATTTTTTTTTTTTGTGGTTTATTTTTTTTCAAAGCTGTTAAAACGCAAATGAGAAAGCTCTCTTCCAAGTATCTGCAGGTCAGCAGATGAGTGTCCACAGCTGGGACACTGCAACATAGATTCGTAGAATCATAGAATCATGGAATCAAAGAGTCATTTAGGTTGGAAAAGATCTTTAAGGTCATCAAGTCCAACTGTTAACTCAGCACTGGCAAGTCTACCACTAACCCATGTCCTCAGCACCACGTCTGCCCGGCTTTTAAATCCCTCCAGGGATGGTGGCTCCACCACTGCCTTGGGCAGCCTCTTCCAAGGCTTGACAACCATTTTGGTAAAGAATTTTTCCCTAATATCCATCCTAAACCTCCCCTGGCTGTTGTCAATCACTTGTTATGACAGTGTGGATCATTTAAAGCAACTGAACCATGAGGGCTTTTGCTTGGATCTGCCAAAGGTGGATAGTGAGGACATGCAACATGTCATTTGGAGGAATATCTTTAAGACTGGTTGCCTAAGTCACTCCCAAGATTTTTAAAAAACTTTTCAGTATACTCCTAAAACCAGCTAATGAAGAAACAGCAGCATTAGAAATCGAGCTGCTACTAATTTTTTATGCATCTTGGCTGGGCTTTTCATTTTAAGCAGAAAGTGATCTCATTTTTTTGAAGATGCAGCATAAAAATATAAATATTTCTTATTGTTACAAAAAAGATTGTATGGCTGAGAACTACAGGGCATAGAGAA
Organism: Thinocorus orbignyianus; assembly: GCA_013400375.1. Lineage (NCBI taxonomy): Eukaryota > Metazoa > Chordata > Aves > Ciconiiformes > Thinocoridae > Thinocorus > Thinocorus orbignyianus. The sequence continues at coordinate 208,980 of VXBW01001639.1, read as the reverse complement.
GAAACAGGTATTGTTCTCATCTCCATTTGTTGGTATTATCAGGATTTGTGTTTTTTCCAGGTGAATTTTACGTTGCTTCAAATAGAGACATAGTAAGTATGTCAAGAGCTGCAGCTTGTTAGCAGTTGGGTATAATTTTCATGTTAGGTTACTTGAGCCTGGATTAATTTCGGATACACGCAGGGTAATCTCGGTCTTTTAGGACTGAGCTGGCTGCAGAAGGACGTACGTGGCTGACACACCTCCCCCTGTGTTTTCCTACAAAGCAGCAGCCTCTTTCATGCACTTGTGGGAAAAACCAATTGTTTCCTTCCCCTGGAACAGGAAACCACAGTCTGTTCACTCTGACTGGGCTTATTCCATCAACACCTTCCGCTGCTGGCAACGGGGGAAAGAGTTTGCTCTGGGTTTCTTCCTAATGCAATTAAGAAACAATTTAAATTACAGGAGGTGCAGGGATTAGCGCAGAACCACTTGAAACACAGCAAATTCACAGACTGAATGTCAATCCCAGCTGGATGCTTTAGGGGTGAATATGGGGCAGCGACACCCTGGGATGGGCTTCCCAGCTGGGTGTGGGTCAGGGTGTTCAAGGGATCTATTTGCACATCATCAATCTCTGTGCAGGTATAATCTGAACACCAGCACAAAGGGGCGTAGATGTTAGAGGTGTGTAACAGCAAGAGAAGTTTGAAATGGGACGATGGAGGTGGAAAGAGTCTCTTGAATTGCTTTTTTTTCTCACTCAAATGAATAGGAATGTAAGGAAGGGTCAAAACTGGAAAAGAGGAAGGATTAAATACTTCACTGGGGGCCTGGAACATGGTGTATGTGTCTCAGCAGGACTGTTACACCCTGTCTAGAGGAATCTGTAAGACAGAACCATAGAATCATAGAATGGTCAGAGTTGGAAGGGACCTTCAAGATCAAGTTCCAACACCCTGCCCTGGGCAGGGACACCTCCCACCAGAACAGGTTGCTCCAAGCCCCATCCAGCCTGGCCTTGAATCCCTCCAGGGATGGGGCAGCCACAGCTTCTGTTTAAAAATATGTTTAAATATAATTGTTGCCCATTTTGTGCATAACAGTCAAAATCACGTTGTAAGTCTACCAAGAAACTCTGTTTTGGCATATGCATATAATACTATCGAGGGGAAATCCCTAATTCTCTCATATGATCATAACTTTTCCACTTTCTTTGAGTAAAGAAAGCCATCCAAGTCTGTGTTTCTTAATGGAATATTAGAGACATGGGTTTGTGATGGTTTTCATCAGAGTTAGGTTGCTGGTTGGACTAGATGATCTTAAAGGCCCCTTCCAACCCAGACAATTCTGTGATTCTAGGATTTTAAGATGTTTGGGGGGGTGGATGAACTCAAGCCCATAGGGAAGAGGGTACCTCAGCCTTTCAGTCCAAAACTGGACAATGAGCAGCAGAGAACTAGTCATAAAGCAGCCAGTACTGTGTCAAAGACTGTGGCCAGAGGATTTATGGAGTCATCAGTGTGGCCACGGACAAATAAAAGAGTGCTCTAACAGTGCTAATTAAGACTATGTTTAGTCTTAGCACTGCTGGACTGTGTGACAAATTTAACTTGCCCTCAGGTCAGTAAGAAATAAGTTGTTTTGAAGATGAGTCATTCTGGGGAAATGCTTTACTGGTGGTCAGGATCTTCATCACCTGATGATCGATTCATTTACCCTTAAGATTTACGAAAGCAATCTCTTCTATCAACCTGCCCAAGCTGGATGCCACAAGATTAAACACAGGTGTGAAAGGCACAAACGCCATCAATCTTGCTATTAAATAAATTGAAACGAGTCCTAAGCTAAAGATTTCTGATGTGAACATTTACATATTTTTTCAGCCCAGCTTTTGTCCATCTATTTCTAACACTTTTGCTGTATTAGATTTCCCCTGCCATAAGAGAAAGAATTGTGAGGGTCCCAGCACAGGGGCCTTGCCGTGCTCTGCCTCCCCTCAAAATTAAACAGTCTAGTGCTAGCTGGATGCTAAAAGGCATAAGTGAAAGCTCCCAGTAATTGTCCTATCACTTTTAATTGCTTTCCAGAATGCAAAAATTCACATTGAGCTGTACAGAAAAGAAAGCACCAGCATCTGTTTTGTTTCAAGGACAGCCACCGCCAGCGAAATTCATTGGGATTTGTAGATTTACCCTCGTGCCAACCTTCCAAATAGCAGAGGTTTGGAAAATTAATTTCCACCTTGAAGAACGGGCTGGTTCCATTTTTTTATCAGTAAAACATATTGCTTTTTGGTAAAGAAAACACCATTAAATGGATGGTCGGGCTAAAGTCTTCTCAGGAACGGAGAGAATGATATAATGGTGAGAGAAGGCGGCTTCATTATAGTGTCAGCATTTAATGACGGGACAATTTGATATACGGTCAAGCTCCTCTGAAAGAATTAAAACCTGCTGAATAGGTGAATTTTTTGTTATTAAAAGAAGTGATTCCTTTAGCATTTTAGGAGGGACTTTTCCTATATGACCAGCCACGATGTTTTCCTAGATCAAAACCACAGCCCTCGGGAGAGTGTGTAGGTTGTTCCATCCCTCTCGGAGATATGTGAGCTCGTAAAATAAGATCAAGCAGGGGTGCAAGTGGAACGTGCAGGCGATGGCACACCTGATGGACACGTGCAGCCGAGACACCACGTCCCAAATAGCTGGGCTTGCTGCAAGAACAGTTCTGGGAACAAATCTCACTGGTTTTTTTTCCAGTTTTCTACAGAAAACTTTTTAATTTTCTGGTTTTTTGAAAACCTGACTCAAAAGGAAGTGCGGGGTTTGTGGATTACAGGGAGAATGTCCCAACCCCAAATCATTATTTTAAATGTAATTATTTTTTTTTGAGGATTAATTTTGCACTTCTGCAGATGTCCCAGAACAAATAATATAATACAGTGGAAGCCACGGCAGTCCATGGAGTTTCAGCAAAATAGATCATTACAAACTGAAACTTTGTCCAAATTAATCAATTAATCCTTAACTAAACCAGTTTCATCTGGTTCTAAACGGCATCACAGATATCTCTAATAGGTGTAGATTTTTTTTTTTTCGTAATTTACTTTGTACATAACACCCATTTAACCTATGGAATCAAAAGGAGACACAAGCACAATTTAGTATGGATTTTCTTCTGAGCTGCGAGTAACACAGTGTGAGGACTCAGGAGCTGCATGAATGTAGGAGCTAACCCTGCCAAACGAATTTGCTGAATATGCATTTTAATAATGTTAACAAAACAACTTCTACTTAAATTTTGGCTAAACGTGCTTCCAAAGATTTTTTTTTTTGTGGAAAAAGCAGTACAAATCATCCAAAAAGCAAGTATACAATTAGTTTTTCAAGTCTTGCAGATAGCAGGCATGATCTCAAAGTGACTTTAGTGATGATTTCTATTAAAAGGCTTCACATTAAAATACTTTGCATAATGTAAAACAGATTGGCTTGGCTGAAGCCCGATTTTCAGGCAGTTTTAGAGAGCTATTGTTAACAGAAATGATGACTTTGGTAAGCTAACGACAATTGTATGCAAATTCTGGAGTATGCCACAGACTTGCTATTTGCGGTGAAATTGTGGCAACTTTCTTAACAAGACTGACGGAAAATTGCCAGTAGCAGGAATTGCTGGCAACCTCAAAACTGCAGCTGTGGTTATCCTCTCAGATTACTGAGAAATTATAGCAGAGTTTGTAACAAAACTTCAGCTTATTACATCCAGCGAGAAAGTGAGAGAAGGGACACAAAAGATAAATGCAAAGGCGCAGAGAGACACCAATAATGAGCAATCCTCTCAGCTCGGTGAAGACAAAATGGCTGTCATCTCAAAGCTTGATAATTATAATTAATTTTAACCTCTCATTTGTTATCTTGTCACGAGACTGCAACTCAGCTTTCTTCAAAATGAGCTAGAATTACTTCTGGCATTCTGTTGACCGTGGTTGAGCTTTCAATGGTCTTAATTCATCAGGAGGTTCTCCTCATCCTCTCCCTTACCCTGACCCACCACCGAGATTTCCTCTCAAGCCAACTACATGCAGGGATGTGTCCATGTCCAGCGTCTGAGCTGACTGAGGGAAACTAGAAAAGAAACCTGAAACAGTGAGGAACAGATGGAGACTTCCACATCTGAGTCCTGCCACAGCAGCCACGGTAGGTGCAGCTCTGAAGAACCTCCCTGCACTCCTGAGAGGACCAGCTGGAGCAGAGGTTCAGCTCCACAGTTTCTACCAAACCTGGTCAGTCCCTAAGATTTCAATTCTCTTTGGGCTTTTCCTTGTGCATCATGAGTAAGATTTCATGGACATAACAGACCTGACTGAGAGCATGACTGCAAACCCAGTAGAGCACTGAAGTAATTGGTTTACAGGGGAATGGACGCCAAGTGACTTGGAGGGAGAATGAGCTTGAGAGAACCAAGAAAAACAAAAAATTAACAGGATTTATATTAGATTACACACATCAACTTAATTTTTTGTAAGTATAATGTGGTCAGCATTTAACCCCAACATTTCTTTGTATTACAGTTATCTTTAAAGGTGGTAGCCAGGAAATTCCGTAGACAAAGATACCAGGGTTTCTTTTTTTTTTCTTTTCTTTTATTTTTTTTATTTTTTATTTTTTTTAATCAGATGTTTGATTTAATTTCTTCTCTGGCTAAAGCTAATTCCTGTTGTGATTCCAAGAAGACTGAGATGGCCTATTTTTTTAACATTAGTCTGTTTTCTGCAAGAAAAATTTGCAACTTTACCCAAGTTCTGGAGCGTTGCTCATCTATAAAGATTATCTAATTAAATTTGGAACTTCTTGGTGCAAAAACACAGTGTCAAGGAAACCCCATAGTTTAACATGTATGTACAGCACCAGTTTCAGTATGTGTACAGGAAGGAAGAAGGAGAAAAAGTTAAAGAACAAGTAAATCTGGGCTAAATCCAAAGTCTTGGGAACTGGTGAGAAAACAATCTCTGAGACCTCTTGCCCTGAAAGAGGGGGTGGTGGTGGGTGAGAAGCTCGACATGAGCCAGCAACATGTGCTGGCAGCTCAGAGCCAACTGCATTCTGGGCTGCATCAAAAGCAGGGTGGCCAGTAGGTTGAGGGAGAGGCTTCTGCCCCTCTACTCTGCTCTTGTGAGACTCCACCTCGAGTTTTTTGTCCAGCTCTGAGGTCCTCAACACAAGAAGGACATGGACCTATTGGAACGGGTCCAGTGGAAGGCCATGAAGAGAGCTCAGAGGGCTGGTGCACCACTTCTATGAGGATAAGCTGAGAGAGTTGTGGGGTTCAGCCTGGAGAAGGCTCTGAGGAGACCTTCAATCCCCTTCTAGTCCCTAAATGGGCTCCAGAAAAGTTGAGGAGGGACTCTTGATCAGGGAGGGTAGCCGTAGGCTGAGAGGGAATGGTTTTAAGCTGAAAAAGGGGAGGTTTAGGTGAAATCACAGGAGGAAATTCTTCCCTCTGAAGGTGTTGAGACCCTGGCCCAGGTTGTCCAGAGAAGCTGTGGCTGGCTCATCCCTGGAGGGGTTCAAGATCAGGTTGGAGAGGGCTTGGAGCAACCTGATCAGGTGGGAGGTGTCTCTGCCTGGGACCGTGTGGGCTTTAAGGTCTCTTCCAACCCAATCCACTCTATGATTCTATGACTGTTGTTTGAATTCAGAATTCTTGTCAGTTGTTGCTCTTTTTCTTGCTTCACAGCTTGAGAAGGAGAGTCTGGATATGTTTTTTCTTTGAGCTTGAGTCAGGGCAGGGATGTTAAACTAGGCTCTGTACCTCCTGGCCACCCAGATATTGGGAATTTCAGGGTGGGTTGAGACAAATAAACTTCCATAGGGACAGAAAGGACAAGTCAGAATGACTCTCTTGTTCAAAGGTGAGTGAGTGCCCTCTCCAGGAAGACAGGATGTTCAAAACGCTCCTCATATTCGAACAGACTGCCCAAACTATGGGCTATATGCCATCATTTCTTTCTCTGGCTGGTTTGCTTTGTTTTGTTTTTATGGAATATTGTTTAATGTGCTTTTTGAATCTAATCCAGAAAAGCAAAACACTTCATTTTGGAAATGCTAAAATGAACTGTTTTGAAATTTCTGCATTTCTTTCTTATTAATCAGAAACTCTTTTTTTCCTCTCGAATTTAGCTATAATCATCAAGCAGCTTCAGCTGAAACAGAATGACCATTTTTGGTGAAAAAGCCAGTGGTCTTAAAGCAAATCGGGGGGCACATGGGAATCCTTCCCCATCTTCCACAGGGCCTCAGACAGATGCTCCTGCCATACCACAGAACCATGTCATTTAGCATGACTGCTAGAAGAGGAGAGAAGAATTTCTTGCATCTTTCAGACACTCAGGTGAGATCGGTGGCCTTTCCCTGCGCAGGCTCTGCAAGAGTCTTTGGGGCTTGGTCCATGCCCTTTTTGAAGTCTACGGGAATCATTAATTATCTGCCTGCTTCTATCTTCATTAGAAACCTGTCTGCTGAGCCTGAAATGGGCCACCATAAGACCAGGTGAGCAGGAGGGGACTTAATTCTCTCTGAACCTGAGGGGCTTGAAACCATTTCACTTCCCTTTGTGATGGTCTAAGGCAACAACCTGTGGGGTATATTGTACTGGAAATCATAGAGTCATAGAACAGTTTTTGTTGGAAGGGACCCAAAAGATCATCAAGTTCCATCTCCCCTGCCCTGGGCAGGGACACCTCCCACCAGAGCAGGTTGCTCCAAGCCCCATCCAGCCTGGCCTTGAACCCCTTCAGGGATGGGGCAGCCACAGCTTTTAAGAGGCTTAGCAAATATTTGACTTGCTTTGACAGTCCTGCAGGAAAAGAAACACCAAGGAGGAAGGTGTTGCTGTGGTGACCTCTTCTGCTCCGAGCATAGAGTGCCCAATGGGCCTCTGCAAAAACCCGTTAAAAGAAGGAGCCACCAAATGGTTCCTGTGGTTCTTGTGAGCCAGGCAGGGAAGAGAGTGACCCTGAGCTCTTGGCCCCACTTCTGCTGCTGCTCCAGGGAGGACCATGTGTTGGTTCCTCAGGGCTGGCACCAGGGCTTGCTGGGTGACATGTGTCTTCCCAGATCCCCATAGCGCATCATTGCTCAAAGCCTCACTGTAGACAGATTTTCCTCTTTTTTTTTTTAAACTTTTTTCTTCAGAAATTTATTTTAAAATTCATTTGGTCTCAAGTTCAGGCTTTGTCTGCCAAGTTTCGCCCAGAAAACATCTTTGCAGCCAAGCTGTAAACCCCTCCAAGAAAGGGTACGCAGTGCAGGGATGGAGAGAGCCTAAAGCACAATGGCACCAGTGAGCTCCTGGAGAATGCCACCTTTATGGTTTGTTATCTGTCTTTGCCAGCTTCAGCTTGACATTTCATGAGAGCTGGGTTGGGCAATTCATTTTAAGCTTAGTTTTGGACTTAGTTATCAAAATAGGACAGTAAAGCTCTCAAACATGCTGTATGTTCTTGGAAAACGCTGCAGAAAGACAAATATTTCACTTGGACTGAAAGGAGGTATAAATCTCACACAGAATGCCTGTCAGCAAATTTAGCTAATATGCTAATTGTCTGAGGGGTGGACTGATGGGATATCCTATCTTAAGACCTTAATGTGGAAAAATGTGTATCTGTCTTATGCTGTGAATGTCATGTTCAGAAGATTCATGTGCCCACTGAAATGTTTGTCTAATCACAGAAACAGTTTGGGCATTTATTTATTTATTTTTAAAGGACTAATTTATTGTCTGTATCTGTTGGTTTGGCCCGAGAGCGCTCAGAAACGGAGTTCTGACTGGGATTAACACGGGGACCATTAAATATTTTTGAGCATATTGTTTTAATTGATGACAGCTTGCTTAGCAGAGGCACTATTTATCTAGAGATTACAGGGCCAGCACCGGGGCAGGGAGAATTCTGCAGCCCTCTTTCCACCGACTGTTCAAATGCATCCCCAGGGACATAATGATCAGCGCTTAATCGGTCCCTTCTGGTGGAGCTGGAAGCCAGGACTCCTCCAAAAGCCATGGAATAGGCAGCACGTGCAGGTTAGCTCGGAGGAGATGCTCTTTCTCCTTCCCTGGGAACACCCAGCGTGGCTGCCTGCTTCCAGCCAGACCAGTTGCTGCTCTCCCAGTGCTCAGAACCTGTTGCCTTTTCACCACGGGAACCCATCTGAGATACCTGTAACCACACCTGACCCACCTTCACACCACATCCCAGGGGATGCCAGGGCCTGGGACGGATCCTGCTGGCAGTATGTCTCTCAGGAAGCACTGGGGGAGAGGAGGTTAGGGCAACACACACAGAACAAAACGCAGTTGTGGTGTTTTTTCCTGTGGTGTTGTCAGCGTGATGCTCACCAGCACCTGGGAAAAGATGGCTGGGAGCTGCAGAGCTAGTTAGCAGGATATCATATTTTTCAATCACTGTGTACCCATTTTAGGGCAATTTTCAGGCACTCTGGCTGCAATAAGTTTTAAACTTTTTAAGAACCGGTCAGCATTAAACATGGAAATGCCATGAACATACTCAGGGATTCAGGAACAAAGATGTCTTGTGTGGCAGAAGTTCCCAGAAGGTGTCTTGTTTGCACCTCTTTCCTTTCAAGCACTGTGGGCCAAGGACTGTTTGGAGAATAACCTCCCAGGAAGAGTCTGTCACCTCTGTGTGCTCCCCACAGGTACGTCTGGTGTGATTCCCTCTGGCAGAAGAAGCCCACACCCAAAGCTCAGGTTTCTCCCAAAGCTCCGTGGAGATCACCACTTTGCTCAGGGGGAAGGTGTTCAGAGCTCCTAGGAGGTGTGAAAGCCAAGGCAATCCAGATGATACAGAGGTACCCTTCTCCTTTGGTTTTTAGCTCACTGGTGCCAAACAGCCGTGGTCAGAGGCTGCTGGCTTTGCCCTGGGTCAGTCCCACTGGTTTTACAGCAGTGATTTCCAGGCTGAAATGGTTCGGGATCACCATTCCTCCTGCTGGCTCCAGCATGGCTGAAGCTCATCTTCTGGTGACACGGTTGCACACCTGAAGGAGAACCTGCAAATAAAGCCCAGGAGCCTCCCAGCCATTTGGTAACCCCTGGACTGGCTGCAGATGTTTTGCACAGCTGTGACTTAGTTACAGACGGGAAGATTGATCGTAATGTCCATTAATAACAGAAGAAAAGGGTTCAACTGTCATACAATGAACTTCCAAAGTTATTTTTTCTGCTCTGTGGACATTAGAATGAGCTACAGCAGTGTTACTAGGATGTGCTTTCTTCAGAGATACATGAAATTTGGGGTATTTGTGCCTCTTTCATAAGGAAAACCCTTATCCAACCAAGCTTATTTATGTCTCTCAACTTAATTGACCAGAGAAGCATTCTTGAAGTCAGGAGGATTCTGACTGAGGATGCACAGAACATGTTTTCAATTGCTTTTATGTTTATCATTTAAAATATGCTTTTCAATACTGCAGTGGCTGTGCCTCAGTGGGGAGCAGATAAAAGTCCATCTGAAAAACACGTACCTTTCCCAAGCCGCTGCCGGGACTGTTTCCAGGTCAGGCCAACAGAGACACAGAAGAAGGCATTTCCTTCAACCATGGGGTGAAAGTCTCTGGTTGTGTCAGGTGTGGACACTGTCCATGCAGAAAAAAAACATGTTCTGAAAGTTCTTGGTGCAGTTTGTGTTTGTGAAGAAAGCAGTAAGGGCAAAGTCCCGTGGGGCTGCCATACGTGCTGGACATTTTTCTTCTCAGCAGCCACCACAGCCACCAGAGCAGACAGTAGATGTCAAATCCTTTTCTGCTGCTTTTCTTTCCAGAACAATAATAGCCGTGCGGAAACAGCACATGGTTTTTCTAAAGTTATATTAGACATATCTGATCTTCATGTTTGCAGTAATCTGACTTTGGCAGGCTTTTTAAAGACGGGTTAGGGAGTATTACATTAGACAGTGGTGCCGGGCAGCCAAACTTATGATATTTTGCAGTTCCAGAAAAGAAAGTTCAACACAGCCAAGATCTGAACAGAACAGATATTGTATATTAAAACAGGCTGGAAAACCTATGAGAGAAATGTCCAAGCGTTGCCCAACCGAGTGCTCGCGCTGGCAGTTCATGGAGCTGAAAGTCTAAAGTAGATACGCATAAAACAGGGAGATTGTGATCCCTTTAGGGTGGGAAGGGTGCCCTGGAGGGGGGAAACACCACTTCTCCCCCCCTGCAACTGCAGAATGTCACCCGTCCCTTAAGCAGGGGGGCTGGGAAGCGTGCAGGCTTGCTCTGACACAAAGAACCCTGCACGCAAAGTGGGGGCCAGTGCTTCGGCTGCTGCTGGAAAAGAAATCTCCTGCCCGTGTCCACCAGAGATGGGAAATTGTGCTGACAAATGTTTTTGTCTCGTTGTACACCGTTTATGAAGCTGTTCTGAACTCATCGCTGTTACTTGAGTTATGATGCACTGAAGGAGAAATTTATTGGGAAGGTACTGAAGCCCGTCAGCTGAGAAAGTAATTTTTGCTTTTGGCAGGGAGATGGTTGTCAAAAATGGTATATTCTAAAAACAGAGACAAATAAAGGAACTGGGCAACTGCTACACTTTGAAATGGAAAACAGGCAGAGTTTCTAAATAATAAATGAAAAATTAGAAGATGATGCAACAAATACGATATGTTTAAGGGTATGGCTTAGCAGAATAAACTAAAATAAGTCAGAAAGGCGAGAAAACTTGGAGCTGCGTATCTTCCTTCAGCTGAAATGTTTTACCGATGTCACCTTGCCAGAAAATCCCAGGGGCAGACACCAACTTCGTGCAGGCAGAGGTGTCTCAGGGGCACCTGGCTGCAAAGGGAAGAGATCACAACTTCACTTGGACGCTGCAGATCTCTGTCCAGATCGCCGTGGGGCCGAACGCACAGGCATATGCCCGGATAAAATCCACGCTGAGGCTGCGAGTACATGCCGAGCAGTGATTTGGCATGGGATCCTCTTATGAGGCTGTTGCGGTATTCCTAAAACAAACACTGCAAGACCAGAAAATATTATGAATATAAGATTAAAAAAACCTCCCCAATCTAGAAACATCTATACGTTGAGATGAAAAGCGACCAAATGATCCTACCTCTGCCCCAGCGCAACATCATCTACCAGGTACATGTTATTAATTACAGTCCAGAGTTAGATCAGAGCAACTTCGTTAAAGATTCTAATTATCTCCTCATGGTAGTTCTGGAGGATGAAGTTTGTATTTCTAGGTGTCCTCACATAAAACAGGCATAATCATGTTAATTTTAACCCACTTCTGTAAACTGCCTGAGTTTGTAATGTCATTCTTCTTAACTGATTCTTACAGTAATCCTAAAGTAAAGTACAATTTTTCACACACAAAAGAAGGAGGCTAAAACCAAAACAACTTTAATTTACATGTAAGATATTTCACACTGTAAATATGAAATATTTTGGTGATGAAAAACACCATCAGTGAGATATTTTACCACGGTTCAATGAAGAGCCTTCCACACGGAATGACGCTGAGAGCACCGTCAAACCTGTTCTTCCTTCAGGTGCAGAAAGGACTGGCTGAACCTGGCCAAAATATCTTTTGTGCCTTAAAAACACGGTGTGAAATTGCAGCAGTGTCAAAGGCAGTGACTGTCTTTCCTTTGACTCTGGTGGATCAAATTTTAGCTCAAGGAAACTTGTCAGATTGCGGTCAGCTTACCTGAATAAGCTGCAAGATAAAGAAAAAAGGTTCCACTAGATATTTCTGTTCTCTCTGATAAAATGTACCCCAGTTGCAGGTGGAGATCCGAAGTTGGGTGTCCACAGAATCCCGGGATGCTATGGGGTTGGAAGGGACCTCTGGAGATCACCCAGTCCAACCCCCTGCCACAGCAGGGTCACCCAGAGCGTGTCCCACAGGAACGTGTCGAGGTGAGTTTGAATATCTGCAGAGAAGGAGACTCCACCACCCCTCTGAGGAGCCTCTGCCAGGGCTCTGCCACCCTCACAGCAAAGAAGTTCCTCTTCATGTTGAGATGGAACTTCTCATGTTCAAGTTTGTGCCCATTTCTTCTTGTCTTGTCCCTGGGCACCACTGAAATGACCAGCCCCATCCTCCTGACACCCACCCTTCAAGTATTTATAGGCATTGATCATAATCCACCTCTGTCTTCTCCACACTAAAGAGACCCAAGTCCCTCAGCTTTCCTTGCAAGAGAGATGCTCGAGGCCCCTCATCATCTTTGTAGCCTCTGCTGTCTCCTCTCCAGCAGTTCCCTGTCCTTCCTGAACTGGGGAGCCCAGAACTGGTCCCAGTGCTCCAGCTGGGGCTTCCCCAGGGCAGAACAGAGAGGCAGAATGCCCTCCCTCCACCTGCTGGACACACTCTTCCTGATGCCCCTCAGGATTCCATTGGCCTTCTTGGCCACCAGGGCTCATTGCTGTTTCCTGGGCATCCTGTTGTCTACCACGAATGCCAGGTCCTTTTCCTCAGAGCTGCTCTCCAGGGTTGTTCCTCCCGGGTGCAGCACCCCACGCTTGCCCTTGTTGAATTTCATCAGGTTCCTCTGGCCCAACTCTCCGTCCTCTTGAAGGTAAATTTCCCTTTCCAAGGCAAATCAGTAGGAATGTTGCCAACACAACCATTCCTGCTCATGGAGATAATAGTAAGGAAAGAAAGGTCACTCCTGGATATATTATAGTTTAAAATACAGCTTCGTCTCTCCTGACATCTGCATAGACTAAATGAGTTGTTGAAGGATTTGAGCAGTTTTACAGAGTATATTGAATTTCATGACTTGCACACAAAAAAATATTCATTTGGTTACACGTTGGGAATCCAGAGCCAACAATAACTTTGGGATTTATTAAAAGCAGGCCACTGTTTTAATGGGAAAATATTTTTATGCTATGAGCAGTAATGACTTTTTTACAACTCTTGTAAAAACTCGAAAAGAAGAGCAATGAAGATTCTTGGGGTGGATGGATTTTGCTGCTCTTGAGTCAATTAGTTGCATGAAATATTTGGTTTTAAATGGACGCAGCACCTGTTTCATTAGCTGACAGGAAAACCAGAGCCTTCGTGACTGTTTAGATGGTGGAAATCATCCTATAAAAGCTAAAGATGAGCAGGTGTTAAGTGATGCTGTGTGACGTGTTTCTTGTGGATATCTTGAAGCGGTCCGTTTCTAATAGATCCATCAGCTACCTGGCAAGATTTTGGTAACACAGCAAGTTACAGCTATAGATCATATTTCACCCTGTCTGTCACATTGCATTAGGCTGCCCTTGTAGTGTCTCTCTTGGAACTGACCTTTTGTCTGGATTTCTCCTGACGGAGAACAAAGTTTCCAACCACATGGAGACGGGAGTTTTGGAGTACGGTTTCCTTTAGACAAACGATGACTCTCCCACTGTGTCTGAGAACAGGTTCCCTCCCGTCCTGTCCTGCCCAGCTGGGTGATGGAGACTCCTGCCTGCTCCTGGACGAGGAGAGGAGAGGAGAGGAGAGGAGAGGAGAGGAGAGGAGAGGAAAAGAGAACCTCCGTGTCCCCAGGGGGCTGGATAACTGCTATCTTTACTTTAACATCTTGTACTCAAGATGTGTTGTCTTCTCATTTCTCTCAGAACTCATCCATGCAGTACTCTCCTATTGGGAGGTAGTGTTTCATTACTTTGCTTTCTAGCGCCTATGAAATTTAGGCTGTAATGGGATAAGCTTGTGTTTAGCTTTCCCTGGATCACTTCCATGGCTTTGTCCTCCATCTACACCATAGCAGTAATATGACTGAACCAATGTGGGATTCTGAAATTGGAGAAAGTTACATTGTTAGGTTTGGGTTTATTTCATATTTGTTGAAGAGAAAGATACTGAACGTTGAAGAAGGTTGTAGTTGTGATGGGGACACATATAACAGAGCATTGTCTATGGCCTCATGGATAGAATGTCCTAGATTTTGTCTTTAATGCAATTTCCTACAGACTCACTTAAACTATGGCAGATCTTTAACACACCTGAGTGTACCAGCCTAGGTCCATAATGGTTAGTACTGCCATAAATCCACCTACCACTCATGGCAAGCTCTCCTCCTAGTTTTTATTTCCATAATCTTTGTCTATTTGATTTGACTGTAAGCATTTTTTCAAACATTTCTTTCATATTCTGAGCTTCTTATGACACCTATTGCAATATGCACCTGTAACCCCCTCTTATCTACCTGCAGCTCACCAGGGTAAACCTTCCACCTCTCCATTAACCTCTAGGTCATAATTGTGCACTTCTCTCTTCCACCTGAAACAACCACAAAAAAAATTGCTTTTTCTTGAAAAGGGGCATTGAGAAACTTAGACTGATGCACATTGCTCCTAGAATCCCCAGAGGGACTTAACTGGGTAAATTTATGTCATCACATCAGATTCATCAAAGGATGAATTTGCTGTTACAGCATTAAAATCCTGTTAAATCTTTCTCCTTTAGACTTCTACAGAGAATTGTTTTGTCTGCCTGTGGGGATGAAGTTAGGAATACCTTCTGGAAAAAGTGTGTAATTTTTGTACTAGCCCTGGTGTATTTCAAAATACCCAAAGAAACAGGGACATTGAAGTTTGCCTGCCCATTGCTGCTGAGCAGAGGGAGATCCCAGGCCTGCTGGCTGGGAGATAGATGCTCTCAGAATTCCTCTCGCATCAGGATCAGGTTTTACAGCCACATTTTAAAGGCCATTTGTACATTTACAGTTGCAGGCAAATACTCTGTGCGCAAAATGTCCCCAGGCACATCATTTATATTCATTTCGTAGAATCGTAGTGGAAGTCATCTGTTTATCCCCACCCCTGATGAGAACATGCATTTGAATCAGCCTCATGTCACTGGGCCAGGGGGCTGCGGATGCACCTACTTGTCATCTAACCCTTCCCATGACAAATTAAAATCGCAAACTCCCCTAATATTCCACTAGAATGTGTGGATCTATACAATGTATCTGTATATATAATTCACATAAAAATACGTTGAATGTTTTTCAGGTTGCAAAGTCACGAAATATAAAAATTAGGGGAAATGGGTTGTATTTGTATTTTTGCTCTAGACAATCGTTACAGCTTGTGGTTGGAGCCCTGCGTATCCCACGCAGAATAAATCAGCTCCTGCACATTCTGCAGTTCTCATCACCCTGAACCTCACAGACTCAGATGAGGTAGCAGAATTATTATAATATTAGGTTACGAAGAGAGAACTAAGATGCTTCTTTCTTTTCTTCTTCTTCTTTTTTTTTCTTCTTGCAGCTCAGTAACACTGGGAAAAGTGAAGCTCTTTTAAAGCTTCTCTTTCTTAATCTGTTACCACAAACACTGGAATACTTTTGTCACGATTGTATACTACAGCGTGTGCAGGTACTCAATCTGAAGAGGAGAAAGTGTACACAAAAAGAAGCGTAGTAGAAGCCGTAAGATAAGTAAATTTACAGTTGCTTTGATATCTCCCCTGTATTTCCACATGATAAGGTATTTGGAGTTCTCAAGCCGAACTTTAACTCTGTATTTTCTGTGTCTAGGAAGCCAGTTTGCAGATAATTGCATCATCTATGGATTTACTTTTTTTTCCCTCCCCCACTCTGTGTAACTGGTGTTTGCTTCTACCCACACATCTTCACAAAAGAAAGTAGCTAGTTATTTCCTGCTTTTTGTGTAAGCATATATATGTGAAAATTAGCACTCATCCAGTGTCAAGACAGAGTTAAGGTAGGCTGCAGATATGAGCAAATATAAAGCAAAACTACGTGCTCCAGGATCACCACATCTTTTCAAAGCTAGTAAAGAGCTGCTGCCAGAACCTCCAGGCTGGTTCCCGAGGGAGAGGTGTGGAGAAACTTCTGGCTCTTGATTGAGACTTCAGCTCAGTGAAAGTTAAACCATTGAAGCCCACAAGGAGACTATTGCCAAAACCACAAAAATTGGACTTTTTGCTGAATAGAGCCCATAGAAAGTAATCTTTCATTCTGAGTTTAGAATGCAACAGATATTTCATTTCAGCTGAGCTCAAAATTGGAGTTATACACTTTGCATCTTTTATCTGCTTGAAAAAAGGAAGATCTTAAATGACACAAAACCTGTCAGCTGTGAGATGCATTTTTCTGGGAGCTGCTTCCCACAGATGAGGAACAGACAATAAGTTCACCCCACGGCACCTGTACAGTCCCACTTATTGTTGCACAGGTCTTTGTGCCTCCACAAAGGCCACAAGTGCAGGAGTGATTTAGGAAGAGGAGCGCAGCCAACCAAGGTGTGGTAGCAGCCTGTGGCTCACCAAACCCAACCATCTCCAGCAATTCCAACAAATCCTTTTGCCGGGACCTTCTGAAGATAAATACTCATCCATCCAGCTCCCTTCCTGTTTTGTAATGTCTCCCTGTCTCGTTTAATAAATGCTTTCTTGCTGTTTCTTGGCATCTTCCAGAACGAGGAATGTAAACTGAAAAGACTGTGGAGACCAGCGCTGGCCCAGGGTTCCACGGTGAATAATACCAGGAGGAGCAGAGATGGGTCCATCAGCCCCTACCTCTGGCCACGGCATCTCCCAGGGAAAGCTACTCCCTGCTTCATGAAGCAGACTTTTGTCACACAATAGTTAACAAATGTGAAAGTACAGAGAAAAAAATACACACTCTAATAGATCAGCTGCTGAGACTGCTGTGGCGCAGGAAAAACTATAAAAAAATAACATCAAGAAAGGGAATATCAAGGGAAAATGATACTGCACAACAGTGACCGCCAAAGAATTGCTGGAGATGTTTTCTGACACCTTAGTCAGGTAGGACACGCCAGGAAAGAACAGTAGCTGCTGGATAAATATAATTTGTTTATTTCTAGTCTACGGCTGTCTATTATTATCCAAATTAATGAAATAGGATTTTTACCGTGGCAGTTGTTCTGCAAAATGAGCACCTCAACTTTTGAAGTCTAAATTGTTTAAAGTTGGGATAATTCCTTTTTAAATAGTATATCTCAAAATATACATGAAATTCATCTCCCTATGAAGTGGACTTTCTACAGTGAGCCCGAGATTTATTTTCTGTTCATTTGCGGAAGAGCCATTGCTGTAGATGCACATAAGAAGGTGCACTGAAAGCACTCATTAATTCTGCTTCTGGGTGGCCTTGGAAATCTGTGAAGTCTCTTCAGACTCTAATATTTTGGCTCCATGTAGATTTGCCCTGCAGAAATAGATCACTGTTGTCCACACGTTCATACACCCTATTCTTGGAACTTTGAACTATCACAAAAGAGTATTGTATTCATTAAAATTCAACGCTGAATGGCATTCATCTGCAGGTTACAGAGCCCTCTGCAGAAAAGGAGAAGCTTTAAGGGGAAAACCAGCACAATATAATGTGCAAAGAACAGCGTGGTTTCTACATTGCCCCTGGGGATTAGGTATCCCTGAATGAGATGGGTTTGGTGTAGGTTTTCACCTATTTGTAAAAGAAAGCAAAGCTCCTCTTATTTGAGATTTATGAATAAGGACTTTTGCATTCTTATGTATTCATATAATTCACTCCTTTACCCTCGTTTTTCCAGAATTCTCTTTGCCCACTTCTTTTAAGGTCGCTGCAGGGTTTTGTTTGACAACCAGAGAACGTTTTGAGAGAGCACAGCCCTCCCTAGATCAAAGTGCTCTTCAGGGCTCGTGGAGGGTACTCACCAGTTCTCCTTGGCTTTTGTGTCCCCTCCATTCACACACTGCACCCTGGTCCTTCTCCTTTTGACTGTAAAATTCAAGTCAGTGGAGGAATATCCTGCTGCTTCTTTGATAGCTTTGGTCACGCAGCAGGAGACAGGGAAGACGCGAGCAGAGCAGCGGTGGATTGTCACCATGGGCTGCCAGTCCTTTGGGAAATAGCCCTTTGGATTTTCTGAGGCACCCTGAAGTTACTCGTATGACTCGACAAACGTTGAGATAAAGGTAACCAACTTATTTAATTAAGATGCTATTTATTACAATAATAACCATTTTGATAAATAAAAATAAAATCAATTGAGCTCCATACAGCTGGAGACCAAAGTCTGGTGGGTCAGTATTTAAAAATTATTCTTGTTTTCCTGTATTCCATCCATCCACCGGTGTCTCCCTGTAGCACCAGGCAATGGGGCTGCGGTGATCCCTTCTGCAGACCCATAAATAACTGCACCAAAACCATGGATGGTAACAGGTCCTGGTTCTTTTCAGTTATTTGATGTCTTAAGTTCTTCCCAGGTCATTTATATCTTTTGGATGTTGACCTTATTACTCATCACCCCTGCTCCTGAGCTTAATTTTAAGAAACTCTGTCTTGTGGCTCAGATTTTATTGAAGTATGAACACTTTATTTTCTCACCTTGCTCTTTCTGACTGTGTGGAAAGGTGCCAGCCTACTAACCAGTTTCTGATGAAATGTGACTTTACAAATTGGATTGTATGTAATAGTTTCCTCAGAAAACAATGACCCAGGTCATCTCCTCCAGTCCTGCTGTATCCCTGCGGGATGGGAATGGATGCAGCTCACCTTGAAAGAAAAACTTTATTGTTTATCTAACCTCAGGTGTTCATTTTACATACAATTCAAGATTTTCACAGCCATGTGCTGGCCTCTCAGCTTTCCTTCCAAAAGCTGGTTTCAGAAAATCAAATAAATAAATAAGAAAATACAAAAAAAACCCCTATGAAACTGAAACTGGGAGCATTTCTCAAACTGTGGTAATTTCCACCAAATTGAGGTTTCCTGAAGCGTCTAAGGAAATTTGAATTGCACAAGATGAGGCTCCCTCATCCAGGCCCTGATAAGCCAGAAGCAGACACAAGAGCCAACAGATCAAGCAAATGCCCAAATTTTTCCTAAGGGTGCTAATCAAAACCTCCCAGATCACACCATCATGTATGAGGAATAAACAAAACCCGTTACAAGTTTTGCTTTTAAAATTCCGCTTCCTGAACAAACGGCTTTGGTTTTCAAAAAGTTTGGCTAGTTTTATTTTTCATTATTTTCAAATCAGGATTTTAATGCTTCGTGAGTGTCGGTAGAGCCCTCTGGGTACAACGTAATATGACTTAGCAATGAACAAAAGTAGACTTTAATATCTATTTAAAATGCAAGCCAGAAATAGTCTTTTAGGTTTTTACTTGTTTCTGCTGGACTCCACCAAACCCCTGTAGAGTTCATCTGCATTTGCTGTGGAGTTAGTGGTCCAGAACAGTCCTGTCTGTTACACAATGAAATTGAAACAGATTTTAAGAATGAAAATTAAAAATTGGAGCTTAAACAGGGGGATGTCTTTATCAACCCTTTTGTTTTATATGAGTGGATGTTGGACCTGTTCAGGATGCTCTTGTGTTGAAACAAATCTGCCATGTGAGAAGTGGTCAGCAGCTTTCACCTAACGCTGAATAAGGATCCTGGGAATTGGACATATCCAATCATTTCTTACGCAGGTAAAATTATACCTGAAGGAGGACACAGGTGTGGCCTGGCGGGGGCTGGAACTAGATGATCTTTAAGGTTCCTTCCAACCCAAACCATTCGAAGATTCTATAATTCTATGATTTTTTGTACTTTACCTGTACTTGTACTTCAACACTGAATCCCATCCAGCACTTATGAAAGGTTCCAACCTATTGCAATTCTTCCATCATTACTAGTTCTAGATTAACGTGGTTGCTAGAGCATCTTTTTAGTCTCCTCTTGCTTTTTTTTTTTCTCTGGTGGGAACTGCCCATTGTTGCCAGCTACCTGGCCAGCATCTTAGTTGCTAGGACAAATAGCTGTGCTTATTAAACAAAAGAAAGGGAAAACAAGAAGTGTGATTCTTTTAACCAGCTGTGAAATACTTCAGGCATTCTGCCACTGATGATGGTACAAATTTGGCCAGTTTCTCAGCTGGGAGCCATCCCAACTGGGGAGAGAGCTTCATGGAATTTCCATGCTTTGTATCCTGGGAGCCCACCGTGTTGGGCGCATCAATTTGAGCAGGATAAAGCGCTCCAAGTAGGGCTGTTGCACAACTGTTTGCATTTGCAAGATGCACCATCCCAAAATCCCTTTCCATAAGCCTGTATCCTGGGCAGTGCAACAGCATCCGAGCTTTTCTGTGTGCAATGTCACACCAGCCTTCCCACACAGGTGGAATATTAATCAGGGCTCAGACTCACAAAAAGAAGAGCCACCTTGGACCTCGAAAGCTCTTCTGGTCTTTTAAAATACAGTGTGAATGGAACAGCCCCAGAAAAACTCTGCTTCACTCAATTCTTAGCATTAGTGCAAGCCTCTGGGTATGCTTTGAGAAGCAAGCAAAGATTTAGGCCCAGGCTTATTGCCAAAGTGTGGGCCCAAGGACAAATAGGATGTGAGTTAATCAAGAAAGACACAGAGCTGAGACTTAAAATACATTTTGAAGCATAGCAATTGCGTTTTTGGAAGAACTATCCAGTAAAAATAGCAGGGCTGAACCCAAGAAGCAATTTCAGGGAAACTTGACGGAGGTTGGTAATGGTGATGGAGGTAATGGTGCCTGTAGGACTGTACACGGGGCTTTCCTGGAGCTCCCTTGCTCCAGGAAAGGTGAAAACTTTCATCAGAGCAGCTGTAATGTGGTGCTGAGGCCAAGTGGGCGTATGCGTGTATACACATGTCAAACATTTGTCTGTTTGATAAGTAGTTCGCTGCAGCCCATACAGTTCTTTATCTAATCTTGGATTGTTTAATTCTGCTGTTATAAATTGTAACCAGCTTGTGACCAGACATCGCATCCCATTTTTCATCGGTAATTTCCATTGTGATACTCACTTTTTCATGGACAACTTTTTTATGGTCATAAATTCAACCATTACTTAAATCCATCCCCAACACTTTGTTAATAATTTTAACCTTGACCATTCTTTTATTTTCAGAGTTCCAAGACCCTGGGTTTTTGCTGAATCCTTTCCCTTTGCTGTTATTTTTTTTTTGCTCTCTGTTTACTCCCCAAATCTTTTCTGGGCTACATTTTTGGGCAGGTCAGAAGCATTTCCATTTATGTTTTCCCACTACTGATGTGGTTACTTTTACAGGGGGATGGATTCTACACCTCTGTTCAAGAAAACACCAGGTCTTCCAAGTCCTCATGGTCTTCTCATGGAGGTGGCTGGAAGGGCAACTGTAGAACAGCTGAGGTATGGTTAGTGGGACAGCTTTCCTCTTCCTGGCAACAACTATAGGACACAAGTTTCCCTGTTCCCTTTCCGAGTGTGTCCTTTATGGTCTTTCATCTTTTCAGGTGGTCCCAGCTTCTCTGCTCCATCATACCCTTTGATTTCTTGTCATTTTCTGCTCTAACCTTTTGTGCCACCTAAAATAAATCTTAGAATAAATCATAGAATTGTTTGTGTTGGGAAAGACCTTTAAGATCATCAGTTAACTCAGAACAGCCGAGTCCACCAGTAAACTTTGGTTTATTTTCCCTCGGTTTTCCCTGTCTCCCAGCTCAGGGTCTGGGTACCTGGAACTTCCTTCTGACACAAATCGCTGGGGATATTCTTCCTGGCCAGAGGGAATGGCTGAAAGCATAAATGAGCTGGGAATAGTGCATTTTTCTATTCTATGTCTGGCTTTGAGCAAATTACTGCCAAATTGTTCTTTCACAACCTGTAAAGCGGTTGATTGGTGAACAAATGACACTGGAAATCTACATTTTTTTTCCTCAAATAAGAGGCATATCATCAGGCAATCAAGCGAGGGGAAATACAACCCCCGTGCATTCACCACCTCTCCAGTGGTTCTTCAAGGTATAGATCTGAGCCTTCTTAAATCCCGTGGCTTTAAAACAGAAGTGCTTTCACTCTCTGCCACAAAGGTGGTTGCACTCTAGAGTCTCTGGGAAGGCTTTCTAACTTTGATATATTTTTTTTTTCTCTCAAATGCTTTCAGATTTCTAAGTCTGACCTGACAGACACGCAGGGGACCTTCTAGGCAGTTCTGCTCGGGATGTGTTGCTTATCTTTCTGCTTACGACAAGGGTCAGTTTATGAACCTAAGTCTGTGGGAGTTTTACCCCAAATATGATTGTTTCTCATTTCTCTCCTTCCCTCCCTCCAACCCTTCTTTTCTGGTTTTTGGCACTGGCTTTCCTGGCTGTTTAAACAAGTGTAATGTGCCCCCGGCTCTTTAGTTTTGGGTTCCAGTAGGTGTGAACAGATAACATTGGCAAAGGGATTGCTGAGAAATCCCTCACAGGTTATTTCTGTGGGTAAACTGTTAAAGTGAGGCACAAACTGTGTCTGATGAGGCATTAGAGCAAGTATTCTTGTGGCAGAGCCTACTGTGGACCTTCTCTCAAGTGAGGACTGCCCAGCTAGGGATGCCAGGGCACTTAGTTCTGTAACTACAGGTATCTTCGAGCAGGGTGATTCACAAAAAGGCACTGCTGAAATGTAGGCTTTGTTATTTCTAGGGTGATGGTACCCCATGAACTGGGTCTGTGGGAGGTCTCCACAGTACCCAGGTAGTAATGAAGAGACAAGAGAAAAAATACAAGGCAAAGGGACTGAAAAAGAAGGCAGTTCTGCCAATCGTATGAGATTGTCACAAAAAAAAAACCAAACAACTGAAGGGACATAATTGAAAGTGACTGCCTGATTTGGGGATTTATGGAGTTTCAATGGAAAACAGCATGTTCTTTTTCAGTGTTACTTTACTAAGAACATTGCCTTTATATGGCTTGTTTGCAGCGTGACAGTTATTGTTCTCTCTTGCCCTTGACATCGGGAATGGCTGCGCTGGCACCAGGGCACGTGTGTGTCGGTGTCAGCCTAAAATTCCACAGATGTCAATGACATAATCCTGTTTCTCTGCTTCAATACAACTTAAACATTCAATAAAAATAAAAAAGAGAAGAAAACCCCCAATACAGTAGGAGGACTGCGTGGTTAGCTACACAAAAATAGAAATGTTTTTTTTTTGCTTTCCAAATGTTCTGGTGCTGGGGAACAGGTAAGAGCAGCCTTTCATAGGTAAATCTATGGGACTGGCAAACCTTTCCTCTTTTTAAAGTTGTGGAGGGAGGAAGGAAGGGGGCAGAAAACTGGAAGCTTTAACAAGAATACTTCATTTTTTGTAATCTGAAGAATAATCAGTCGGCTGAAACTGTAGAAATTGAAACTCGGAGAAAGTAGTTTCAGCATCTGATTGAAAGTAGTTGAACTAATATGGAGGAGAGGAAGCAAAACAAAAACAGAGAGAGTGAAGTATAAAGACTTTTTTTAATAAACAAGAAACTTTTAACAGCTGTTACAAAATTTTTGGGAGGGGATTCCTTAATTTAGGCTCTAAGTGGCCAGAAGTTTAGGCAAGTAAACGTTCTGTACCCAGCAGATGCCAAGTGTCCTGAGTGGGTGTTGCTGGGTGCTAAGCTGTTCTGCAAAGTCAAATAGATTCTTTTCTATGAAAAAAACCCTAATTTTAGGCATTCATTTTAGGAAACTTCATTAAGATATGTGAAATAAAATGAAACTTCAGCACATATAATGAATGAAATTAAATTAAATCTTTCACTCAGCTGTGTAAAAACTGGGAAATTTCATGTGATTAAGCTATTATGGAGTAAGTAGTGAAATGTGTCTTGTACCAAAACCAGCTAAGAAATTCCAGAGCTGCATTCCAGGGCAAGAAATGATTGATGCTGCCATTTTATGAAACAAACCCTCCAGTTTTCTTGAATTCAGTGACCTGTGCTGACAAATCATATAAACTATCTGGTTAACCAGTTCTGAAATTAATTAATCCACTGACCTTCATTTTGTTTTAATTTGACCCTTAATTTGGTGGGTGGGGTGGGAGGAGGAATTATTAATTTCCAGCTGTGGCTGAGAGTCCCTGTACCGTTGAGACCTGAGGTCTCCAGTTGCTCATGAGAAGGTTTTCAGACAGGGCAGAAGTGGAGGGTTTCTGCAGATAAGGGTGTATTGTCACACCGTGGGACTCAAGGCAAAATTTCTTGCCAGACACAAGTACCAACCCTGCTGCCATCCCACCCCTCCCAAATTTGGGATTATTGTGAAACATTAACTCTGTTCCTTCTGGGAGCAGAGCAGCGCAGGGAAACTTTCCACCTTCCCCTTAGAGAAAACCCAAAATATAGATAGTGTGAAAACAAAGCAAGGGGTAGGATGCAGCAGAAAACCATCTTTCTTTGGTGGTGCCAGGAGGCTCGTCTTGCTGTGGCAGGTGAGAACTTTGCTCCCCAAACTTGACACAGGGGAGGAAAGATGCCCCATCCCTCCTTCTGGTGGCCACTGTTGGGCTTCAGGTGGGATTCCCAGGGGGTGATAGCCCTCCCTGGGGACAAGTGGCCCTGAGCCGTGCCAGGGGAGATGGCACAGGGGTGGCTGGTGGTGGTCCCCAGAAGAGCATCGGGCAGACACCCAGCTGTGCCTCAGCCACGAGGGAAGGAGACAGACTTCACGCAGGGATGCAGAGGGAATGTCTGTGATTTATTGCATCCCAGGAAGCTGTTCAACATTCCTGAGAGAGGACTGGGGGAAAGGATACCCTCTCTGCAACGGCACAGTAGGCAAGGGGACAGGGAGAGATTTATTTTGCTCTTATTTTTGTCATTCCCAGTAGACTGAAATTTTTGCTGCTCAAAAAGTGACTTTTTTCTTTTTTCCAGTATATAGTCAAATAAAACTTAGCTTTAGAGTTTAAAAAACCCCTTGGTGGGCTTGTTTTGAGGAAAAGGTGTAGCTAGAACACCTGAATGCTTTGGCTGTTTTGAGAAATGATATTACCATTTCTACAGCAATTTATTGAGGGGGGATCCTGTTGTTTAGCTTCCCTTGAAACCAGTGCTGATTAGAATTTTTAGGAATACTTTATGAAAAGGAAGACAATTTTCCTTGGATGCTTCTTGTTCTATCAAGTTACACTAAGAAAGTTTGCCAATACCTTCGAAAACTCTTCAAAATCAACTCATTAACCCCTCACAGGAGCAGTTGCATCATCAGAAAGAAAATTCTCAGCCTCTTCTTAAAAAGAGCCAGTGACAAAGATTTCAGTCTTTCACCTCAGTTTGTTCCAGGGCTTCACAATTGTTCCTGCTAGAAAGTTTTTTCTTGTTTTGGACTAAAGTCTTCTTTGTTGTGGGTTTAGTTTTCAACCCCTCACTCTCACTGGAGATGAAGAGCAGTACATTATCTCTCACTCTTCATAGCTGTGCTACATGCACTTGAATCATCATCATATTTCCCCTAGCTGTTCTTCCTTTAGAGTACAGAATTCCAATTTCTTCAATATTTCTGCTTGTTTAAAAACCTCTGGTCATTCTTGCTGTTCTCAGGGCTCCCTCCAGCCAGACCATGACCTTCTTTTCACCAGGCTGCACGAGCTGAAGGCATTTGCTCCTGCTGCGGAATCACCACAGCCTGAGGTTTATGGGTATTATCTTTCTCTATACAGCCTGGGAACAGAATTCCCCTTAATTCCATTAACTTAGGTTCGCTTAATGATCTGATATAGGTTTATCTCTGTAGATATATTGTATATACTGCCCACTGTAAGCTCCTGGCCTGCAGTTCAGCTGCTTTGTAAGTTGTTTTTTTTAACCTATATTTGTGCAGTTGATTATCCCTACGCAGGTGAAGAGCTTGGAAATCAATTTAATAGAAACAAGAAGTGACCTTTCTTTTTATATTGTTTTTTTTCTAGGCAGCACAACTCTTGGCAGCATCCTTCACTCTCAGGCTGAACTTTATTCCTGGTGGGAACCCGACTGGCACGGAAGAAGTTCTGTTAAGCATGCAATTGCATATTGACCTCCACTTGCTTTTGATTGTGTCTTTAGGATTTTAGTGATGTTCTGCTCTTGAGGATGAGTGGGCAAGTTTGTCCCTTGCTCCCTCATAAATGCTATTGCAATAATAGATTGCCAGGAACTTTCCCTCGTGTTGGAGAGCTAATTAGACTCAAGAATTTTGGGGAAGCTGCAAGTTTTCTGGAGAGCACAGTGAGTGAGGGGCTCAGCAGGCACATCTGGTGGGGGACTCCGTGGCAGGGTCTGTGTCCCCAACTCTAAAACCCTAAACATGGTCTGTAGAGGATAAGGGCTCCTCAGATCCGACATTGTATTTACCAGGCTCCCTCTTTCCAGGCAGGAGAGGCCCTTCACCTTCTACTGTAAACAGAGGGAAATCAGAGGCTCTCTCCTGCAGGGTTGTTGGCAGATCACCCTGAACTTGTTTCAGCCAGAGCACACTTGGGCGTCATGGTCAGTGGAAGCCTCCAAGCTTCAAAGGTAAGTCCTGTGCTCAAAGAGAGACATTGCGATGACCCGGGACTCCCGGCAGATTTGGTTTCAGTTACTGGAAGATTCTCAAAAGATTCAAAGGCACTTCAGCTGCCTTCAAGCCCCGGCAAAGAGCAGCAGAGCCCCGAGACAAAGCGCAAAGTGCAGCAGAGCTGTCCAGCGAGAGCCCGCATCTTGATTTCACTAGAGCAGATGTTATCTGCAAGCAATTAACATACTTGTCATCACCAGTGAAATAGATACAGAATTCTTCGAGGGCTTTTTTTTTTGCTTTTTTTTTTTATCCACCCTAAAGAAAAGTGTTTGTGCACAAGGCGAAATTTCCACATTAGTATTAAAATAACATTCAGTGAGGCGAGCAGCATGTGTCGCTTTTTCAGTTCCTTCCAGCTCTGGTTGTTGTTTTTTTTTTTGAAAGAGCAATGCTGTAACACTTAGCACAGAGCTAGAGCACACATTTCATCCCAGACGTGTCTCTTTTAACAACAGAGGGTTTGGTGGCTGTGTTTTTTCCCTCACTGTTGTTATATTCAGATGCTACTGTCTGCTAGGCGCAGAGCCACAGCAGGTACGTGTCCTGCTCTCACAAGTGGCACCAGAACGTGGCCTTGGTGGACTCCAAAGAGCTGCTTTTCGTGTACTTGGGTGTATGAGGGACCCAAGGACACAGCCATCAGCATGTTCTGCTGTTAAAATTCTCTGGGTGTGCTTTGCAGCAGCCACATCCCTGATCATCATAAGACCTTACTAAAATCATTCTTTTAAATACTGTATGCTAACCTACCTCCCAAAGAATCTTTTGATCATCGTGTATGGAAGATGACCTTGGAATTGTTCATGACCAGGCCAGGGCAGTGGGGTTGGAACTGGGTGGTCTTTAATATCTCTTCCAACTCTGACCATTCTGTGACTCTGTGATTCTATGACATCTGCTCCTCAGGTCCTCTGCCCTCACTGTTAGCTGTTCTTCTCTCTAGGGTCTCTGTTTGTAAAGACCTGCTCCTTCAGAAGCACTTCACCTCCCAGTAATCTAAGCCTTCATTTGAGGGGTATGGAGAAGAAAAACTTACTTGGAAGTTTTCCAGAAGCATCGAGTTAGTTAAGAGTCTGAGAAATAAAACACTTCCTTGGCCTGCTATTTTCAGAGTCATCCTTTTCTAAACCCTGGCAGCATAACGAGGTGATTCCCTTTGCGCTGCTCACCCTCACTGAATTCATTCAGGCTGCTGCTGTCTTAGAGAAGTGAAATGATTTCATGAGGATGGTGATGGAGGAGGGGGAAAGCAGTGTCAGGTTTTGGAACTGCCATGGGATTCCGGTATGGCCTTGGTTGAGTCACTTGATCCTGAGTCAATTTCTCTGTAAAAGAAGCCTGCTAATCACTTTCCCCATCTCAGTAAGGCTTTTGGAGAAAAAACTACCTATTGTTACATGTTTCTGATATGCCAGAAACAGAGGGATAGCTCTTGACTAGGGCTTCTATGTGCAACACAAATAATAATAAATAGTAATTT
Organism: Thinocorus orbignyianus; assembly: GCA_013400375.1. Classification (NCBI taxonomy): domain Eukaryota; kingdom Metazoa; phylum Chordata; class Aves; order Ciconiiformes; family Thinocoridae; genus Thinocorus; species Thinocorus orbignyianus. The sequence goes on along the minus strand of VXBW01001639.1, from coordinate 181,163 downwards.
ATGCAGAGAGGTAGGAAACTTGAAGTCCTTCCACATCCCTTATGAAGGGTTGTTTAACGTCTTGGCTCCTCAGCTCAATGTGCTTTTGAATTGAGCAGTGTTAACCTCGTTCATGGTAGGAACTTGCTTTTAGAAGGTCAGACGCAGGCAGCCAAGCTGCAGCACCCAGAGCGAGCAGAAGAGATTGGATTGGAAGCCAAGCTGCTCTGATTCCACTTTATTTAATCTGTTCTCCCTAAATATCCTCCGAGCCCTGCTCGGCAGCAGCTTCCTTGTTGATTAGTGACAGGAGCGGAGCAGAAAGTGCCTATAATGCCAGAAAGACTTGGGGGCACTGAATCTGGAATGAGCCACACATATTTAAATCTCGCTAATGTAGTGACATCTTGAAGCAGCCTCGGGCAGAGACGTTTCCTCTAAGCAGCGGTTTCCAGCCCACAAGCCCTTGAATATTCTTTGTGAGTAAATGATCCTGTGGCATGTGCTCTAATTAAAATCATATCGGGGCTGTTCCGCATTACCCAGCCCAATCTCTGGAGCTTGCTTCTTCACCTTCCTCTGCCTCGCCCCCCGTGTGTGTATATTCCAGCCGCACAGCCTCTCCATGCAGCTGAAAATCAGCCACACGAATGGGGTGAGGAACACCTGAAAGGATGAAGTGGTACTTCAAGCTGTGTCATGTACTACAGTCCAAAGATGCTCTGGGAAATGAAGTCATCTGTACAGCCTGCCTTTAGGTACCGTGGTGAAGGATGGAAACAGGGAAGGTTAAATGATGACTTCAAAATTCTGATGGCAAATCACGCTTTCTCTTCGATTATGAGTGATGCTCAAGTGATGAAGCTGTAAGTTTGATGTGGGAGCTCTGTACAACATCCTTTTGTCTCAGCCAGCGCTCAGAGAACTCCAAATCTTCTGGAGTCATCCAGTTAGAGCAGAAAATGATAATACGAATCAATCACTTGATTGGAGGTCTGCTTATTTAAATGCTGAGATGTAGAAAGCTCTGATTCTCTGGTGGAGATCAAGGCAAACAACTTGGAGACCACCTGCTTTCTTACAGAGCCTACCCTTCTTTCAGCACTTTTCAAAACTTCCCTTTACCTTTTTGACTACACCCCACTCCAGTAAAGCTGGGCTTGACCTTTACCATTCTCTCTCCATATTCCCCTTTTGCATGTCGAGATTATTCTGTCTCTCTAAAGAAAAAAAAAATATAGAGAAGAAGCTATTTAAGCAAAACCAAACTTCTACTGCTTTTTAGTGTCTTCATCATGTATTTTTTGTTAATATAAAAATACAATTAGAAATGAAATACGATTCATATCATCAGAACTCTGCAGATCTACTGAAAAGCAGAAGAAGAGCTTAAAGACTTGTGGGGTTAAAGCCAAAAAAACGAAACCAGGAAGACAAAAATTGCATTTTTGGACAGGCGGTTTTGGAGCCTCAGTGGCAGTTCAGGGGGTGCTAAAGATTTTATAGCAGTGGAAAATTTAATAGTCGCAGGATGCCAATGGAGTGCTTGTTTGATGACTGCAGTCAATAATAGTTCATTCAGTGCTGACAGGGTGGTTTGTGCCAGGAAATCCAGGTTGCCAGAAGCAAGTGGTTAATTGTTATTGAGCAGACAAGCTCCAGAGCGTTTCTGCGGCCCACTCCGTGCCAGTGGTGCTACAAGAGAGAAAATTCATCTGTGGATGTCAGAAATAGAGAGAGAGGTGGGTGGGGGAAATAGACACAGTAACATCAGGACGTTTGGAGAATGATTCTATGGAAGCAACAGTTAGACACCAGAATGAGGTTAAACTTCCGAAGAGATTGCATCTGAGCTGGCAAATAGTTGATGGAAGCAACTGCAGAAACTTTCCTGCCTGAAGGAAAGCTTTTCAGAGCTATGGTTGAGAATTTTGCTTCCAGCCCTTTGCTTCTTGCGAACAGCCCTGTTCTACCCACGGTGACTTGGTTTGCTCTCAAAGTCAGGTGTCACCGAGGAAAAACCGAAGCACTTAATGTTTGTAGGAGATTTGCAGTTGGAGCTCAGATGGGTTTTGTGCTCTTCAGTTATGCTCAGGTTGAGAATCTCCGCCCTGACTAATGACAGTGTCTGCTCCATCAGTAAGTGACTGGCCTCCTGTGCTCCTTCAGAAGCCACTGGAAGAGCCCTCTTCTCCAAATGTGTGAAACCTCTGTGTTAATTCAACGTAGTTTGCTTTTAGGCATAAATGCAGACTGTACTGAGACTGAACCACAAGTGAAACTTCTAATTTGCTGTTTCCTTTAAAGACAAGAAGCAGTTGAATATCGGTTATTGGGTGTAATACTGCAATATGCTCTGCATTTGCTGCAGACACTGCTGCTAACGAGGCTGCTAATCCTTTCTGTAAAAATGCCTCTATCAGGTACCATCTCGCTTCAGGTAAGACCCTAATGAGTTGATTCAAGTGATATTAGATTATAGCACCAAAACTAGTGGTGCTGTGGAAAGCAGAGACCTTCACTTGTTGAAAGCCAGCTCATTTAAACACCAAGCTTGTTCACACAGTTGGATAGAAAGCTTTATTAGGCATAAAGAACATCCTGCAAAAGGAGGGACTGAATTCTGGAAAAAATACAGGATGGAGCTTGACTAATGAGTGCATCAGAAGGTACAATTGCAATGGCATAAGATATTATCCGTAACTTTGCTAATCAGAGAACCTTCCAACTGAGAAAGAAATTGTATTATCTGTGTGAACTGTATCATCTGAATAAGTTTCTGGCTGCTGTGCTTGGGCCTTGGTAGAAGGAAGCTGACATATTAAAGGGAGTCAAGGCAGAGCAACAAGAGCTGTGAGAACCGCTAACAAAGAGATGCCTGAGAAGTTCCACCTATTTTCATTTTCTTATACCTGGAAGCAGTTTGCTCACATCCCACAATTATGGGGAGAAGGTAGAGATTTTTAATAAGAAAATATTTATAACAAGATTAAGTGGCTGAGAATTAGCTGAATTCAGACAAAAAGTGCTCATTCCACCTCTGACACTCACTATGTGCTTTCTGTGGCCACATCTGCGTGTGAGTTCTTGGGGTTCAATGATTCAGGGCTCTTCCTGGGATGGGGTAAGAAAACACAAATGGCTCAAGTGGTTTGGAAGTCTTCTGTTGAAATAGTTCAATGAGAAAACACTGATTTAGTGAGGCGGAAATCTTTTGCAATAACATCCCAGGTCTGAGGAACTGTAATTGAACCGTGGGTAGGATTCCAGCAGAGCAGGAACAGTGGTTTCCCTGGCTAAGTCTGTTCTGATAAATTAAGTGTTCTTGGGGCTGTTCTCTGGCATTAAAGCCAGCTGGCATGGGAGGTCCCATATCTATATTGTAAAGATCTGTCACTCTACATCACAGCATTGTTACCTACCATCTACCTGTTGGTAACATTATGTAGGACATGCTCATCTCCAGATCATGCACTAGAACTGTTTGGGAGAATAGCAGCTGTCTCTGGCAAAAACCTCCCCGGGATTTTTCTGCTGGTTTGTGGACAATCCAGTTTCGGTGCCCAGGAACAACTCCTGGCCCTGTTTGAATCACTAGAGTAGACGCAGTTGTATGTGGAGATGTCGAGCCAGCAGGGTCAGTGGTTTCATGCTTCCTCACCCAGTGGACTGACCTATGAACCAGCTGGCTCCAGAACGAGAGACTCTGGAGTCCAGCAGCAGCATCTCATGGAGACAGCGCAAAGATAACATTGGTTGACGTCCTCCAGTAGTCCTGGTGACGTATTTCACATCATAAACACTCTTCACCTCAGTTTCCACAGTAAAAAACAAACACAAAAAAAAACCCACAAAAAAACCCCCATAGTCTTAAAGCTCTTGACATCAAAAAGTTTCACAGACCACCAAAAGTCACAGCTTTTGTAAAATCAGAAGTTTATCTTGTGAAGCTTGGAGAAAAGAAAAAAAAAGCCTCAGTTGGTGTTCAGAAGAGTCTCACGAGCCAGGCTACTGCTGCTCTGGAGTGTCCAAACAGAGACACTTATGGAAACAAAGTCACTTAGAATCATCAGGGCTTTTTGGAAAGTCCAAGACAGAAAGCATTGGTTTTTGTAGCTTGCGGGATCTGTGTTTTTCTCTTTGGTTGGTGTGACAGGGGCTTTGGGGCTGCTGAGTGCGACTGGAATGTCAAAGGCTCCGAAGAGGACTGTGCTGGTGATGAGGACAGTGAGAATTCGAGTGGTTGGCAGACCCACACAGAATTCCCGAGGGGACGTGTGCCCTCTAGCCTAAGACAAGAGGCTACCCTTGATATTTGCAGTTTACGTGCTATCCCACACAAAACCCCAGCAAGCTGCATTTTTTTTGACAAATAGTTTTATAGGCCACATCCTCACCATTGATCACCCTGTCAGAGGCTGCAGAAAGATTCCCTTAGCTTGTTTAGACTGGTTTCCCTGTTGCTAAACAGCAGTTGTATTTGATGTTTGGTCTTTGCAGCTCTTCCGGCTGAAGTGGCAGAGAGCTTTTACATAAGCATTGTTTAGTTTTTCATTTTTTTTCTCAGTATGGAGGAAGGAAAATTGGGCACAGAAGAATTTGAGGAAATTAAATTTTCATTACCCCAAACTGGGCATGGTAAGCCGCGAGGATTCTGCCTGGAAAATTACCGATATTAAAAACCTCTCTTCGAGTTCCATTGGGAGGGGTGCTAAAACATTTATTAATGTGGGTAATCTCTGTGTAAAAGAGCTGGTACCCAGAACCATGTCCCCTCCCCTCCGGAGCTGTGTGGGCTGCCTCCTGTTAGGCACACTCACATCATGCCCCTGTGGCAATGACAGCGGTTGCTCGCACAGAAAATTAAGACTAGGAAAGTATTTATGCATTTGTACTCTATTGAGTGTGATAAATGTTTTTCCCCTTCCGAAAAACAAAACACTTGCGTTTTCTGCTTTTGTTCTTCATCTCCTCCCATCTGTTTTGTTTCTCCGAGCTGGAAATGAGAATAGCAGCCGACTCTCTGCGGATTGCCAGGGGTCTATGGAGGTTTTGGAGACCTCTAGAACGCCTTTGAAGCTCCTCTTTAAAAATAATTCTGTCCCAGTTCATGTGAAAAGCTGTGTAATTCTTTCATCAGATCATAACTGTTGCAGTGAAAGGACTAGAGCTGCTCTCTGTCAATAGCCAGGGTTCTGAGGCTGTGTGGCCGTGGCCCACTGGACATCCAGCATTTTGTGTTTCCAACCAGGGAGAAAGACCAAAAGCACTTTTCTAAAACGCAAGCTTGATATGAGGATGATATAATGATCTCCTTCACCCGAAGTGGCAGACGTCATATATCTTTTCAGATTGCAGCACAAACACAAACAGAGCCTGGGAAGCTTCTGAGCATGGATCTAACAGAAAGGCACATTCAGCCCCTGTGCATTATTTAAGTGCCCTGAGTCAGGGTGGGACTTACAGCTCCGGAACATCAAGTTTTCAGTGGAAATCCATGGTCTTTGGCACTTCTGCATGCAAAATCAGCCCAGCCAGGTGGAATAGCTGGGTTATGGTTCAGCAGTATAGACCACTCTGTTTTGTCCTACCAAGGGCAGAGTTACAAAATAATTGAGCTGTTTATCACAGCAAGTTAATCACAATTTTTGGAAAGTATAGCGCTGCAACACAAAACTTGTGAGCAACTTTGCCTTCAGTCACAGAAATTAAATCTGCTGGAAAATGTGGAAATTTACAGGTTACTGGGGTCGTAGGAAGAGAGTTATACCTAAAACCTGTGAAATTTCACTAACACTGAGTAAATAGAGCCAAGCCAATGTAAAAAAAATAGAAAAATTAGAGTAAAAACTGTAAGTTCTCTGGAGTGAAGGAATTAATGTTTTTTTGTTGGGTTTGGGTTTATGGTTTTTTTTGAGGGGGATGGGTGGTGTCTGACAGAACTATTTAGGAGACCCAGATGAGATGTTCCTTAGAGTAGCATGTTTTTTACACTCAGAGATGTTTGTTTGTTGGGGTTTTTTTCCGGGTTTTTCCCAACCTTTATAATTTCCCAGCAATGGACTTGGGGTGACACTAATGTACTGCCTCACAACTTCTCTGTGTCTGGCTAAATAAACCCTGCACCCATTACAGTTTTGACATGAATTGGAAGAAGAACCTGGCCCATAACGTAATCAAGTTACCCTGAAACCCTGTGTCCCTTTTCCCTTCTATTAAAACCAGAAGCGGGAAGACAGGTTGGTATATGCCAACTTGGACAAGGTACAATAACTTTTTCATTTTACATTAAAAAGCGTTTTTAAAATTTTTAGTTCTTCATAAAGAACACGGAGAAATATCCCTTCTTTTATTAGTTGCACTGAAGTTCTGTTGGCAAGGGAAGACATAATAAACTAAAGTCTCTTCATGTGTTTCTTATTATACAATCAGCTGGTGATGGAAAGGCCGAGGCAATCATCAGATTCTGAACCAGAAAGGTGTAAGTGCTCAGGATGAATCCTCACCAGCTGATGGGACACATCCCAAGGTGACAGTGGGGCTGCTGTGACCGGTCTTCCAGCACGGAATTCCCCAAAAAAAGGTTTTGTCAAGACTTGGTGAAAAACATGGATGTTCATCAGCCATTACATGGTAATGCACTCTAAACACCTGGCGCAAGGCACTGTGACTTTGCTCTTCGTTAATAAGACAGAATTCAAACCAAGACTTTTCTGAAGTTTCAATTTATTTGGTCAACAGGTGTTTAAATACATTTATTTTTCTAGGGTGGATTATTTAATTCACATGCTTCCGTTGTAACACTGTCTTTCACCAAAAACCTGTAAGGAAACACAGATACCACAGGATGAGAAGGAAGATCTTCACACAGATGGAAAGGGGTTAAAAGTTCGGAAGCATTGGGTAGGAATAAAAGGTCACTTTTTGTACTGAAAGAGTATAGGATGCCACAGTAATATGTGCTCAGGCCCGAGCAACATGAATCACAGAGGAAATTCAGGGAAGAGATGAGCAGTGGGGCAACAAAGTTTGCTGGTGATGCTCAGTTGTTTAAGGTAGCAAAGTTGTCTCCAAAAACCTAAAGGGGATTGTACAGCAGTAAGTGATGGAGAAACAGATAGCAGCAGAAAGTTCAGTATATAAACATAAAGTGAAGCACGTGGAAAAATAACAACCCTAACTTTATTTATGGAATGATAACCTGCATTGACTATTTCCTTTCAGGAATGAGATCCTGAGAGAAAGAGAAGTATCCTTTTGGTGCTTGTTCATGGAGAATGAGGTGAGCAGCTTTGTTCTTCCACTGTGTGGCGAAGACTGTGAAGGTTTAGGTTGAGACAATGAATACTTAGGCTATAGAACAGCATTCTTTCTTGTGGGATGGACAATTGGAGGTGGCAGGTGAAGTGACAAGGTAAGGGTAGTTTTAACTCCCAGAAATCAACTCCTTGGAGCTCATCTGGTCTGACCCTTTGTTTCCAAAAGACCTTAGGACTTAAACTACTAAAACCACTCAAGCATTTTTTAAATAATCAGCATGTTGAAAGGTGAAGCCCCTTTCTTGAGAACATTTGGAACTGAGGATTTTTTGTTGTATGTGAAAAAATCAAAGATAATGAATATTCTGTTGCGCTCTCTTGGGAACAGTCTCCTGTGCTGCAGTTTTCATCAACAACCCTTACCCAAGGTGTTGAGTCCTGCCAAGATTCAGCTACAGCTAAGAACATCTTGCATCTGAAAACCCAGGCCAGACAGTTAAGGTGTAAGTATACAAAATATAGGGTGCTCATTACCATAGACCCTGTTGTTGTAGAAGTCAGCCTGTCAAAAAACTTCCCTTATAAGTGGGAAAATAAAATAGACGTTTTTTGTGAACATTTATCTTCATTTTACCTGCTGTGTACAAGCAAAAATACACCATGGTGTGGTTTTGTTTTCAGTGCAATACAAGTGTTTATAAGTAACCTACAGAATAGGTGTAACATTTACTCACATTTGGACCTCTGTGTGTGTGTATCTCTGTGTGTTCACCATAACACAACTGTGTAGTTTATTATCTTTCACAATATACATACACGTGTATATCTTCAGTGTATTCTGTCACATTAATTAGATGGAATGTATCATAAAATTTAGTAGCAGTGACTCATATTCATGGCTTAAACTATTTAAAGCCATATGTTTTTCATTTTCCTTGGATGTAGTTTTTTTCAGCAGACAGAAAAACAAATTAATGCAACTCGAAAGATAAGTGCAAAAATTCAAGTTTTTCTGTGTTTTTCTTTTCGATTTGAGTTATTTTCAGAGAAAAAGTCAGTATTTGGCTCAATATTTTCTGTTCTGAAAGAAAAACGGAGACATTTGTTGCTCACACCCTAGGATAAGAATCTATAACAAAGAAAGCGCCTGACTTCCAAATGAGAGAAACTCCAGCTTGTTCTATGCAATCATCACACGCCTTTAAGTTTTAATAATGGCTGCAGCAATTCTCGTGTGGATTATATGTGAGTTGCTTATGTTTTCCCCAGGCAGTTTGCACACCCCTCTCCCTAAATCTGATGCCTGTTGTCTGAAACCTCAAGACGTTTTGTTCTGCAGAAGTGAGGTTGGCTGTGGTGGCCAACTGTCTCCCCTCCCCACCAGTCATAGGGGCAGGAAGAAGTGTCCCAGCTGCCTCTTTGTTCTCAAGGAGCCAGAAATTTGTGCTAAGATTTGAAAAAACCACCATTTGATAAAGGTGTTGAAAACAAAGGAGAACATATCAAGAACATAAAGGACTCAAAAGTTCTACTTTTAAGCTTGAGAACTTCTGGATGCTAAAAGATAAAGGATATGTTTTGTGGTTCAGGTCGCTGGCTTGAAACTTCAAGCCCATCACTGACATGGATTCGGAAGGGCTGTCCTGTGTGGTACACAACCACTCTCTTTCCTGACCATGGCCAGCAAAGCCATCTGTACTCCTCCAGCGATGGCGGTGACTGTGTTATTGCACAGCAGCCATGGGGCCTCCTTTTCGGGCTTCAAAACCGCAAAAGCCCAAATGTTAAAGACATTTTGAGACTTGAGTTGACCAATTCTTCTGATTTTTCACTCTTCTTCACTCCCCATGTTTGATCAGGACTGGAAACGGAAGTGTTGAAAGACTATACTTATGTATTATTTATTGAGAACTGACACTGTGCTTGGAGCTTAACGACGCAGTGAATTACCACAAGAAAGACTACTTTTACGGTATTTCAACCCAACCAGAAAGAGAAATTACTGGAAGTTTCACAAGAATACCCGGTTTTTGCAAGACTTCCAAGCTAGTTCTGAAGATCAAAGATGGTCAGGCAGGCTGGATGAAACCCAAACGAACGTTCAAATATTGGGTCCTTAGCCAAACCAAAGTGAACCTCTGAATTGTAAGATTTCTCCTCTCTTCTGTCCTTTAACATTGATAATATTAAGGTTGAGCCTGCCTGATTCAACGGGGAGTTTCTACTTGATGCATAGAGAACGTTTCATGTCCTCTGTATGTGCTTTGTATGGTTTACTAACAGGCTTCCAGATATCAGTTTTAATTGATTTGGTGTGAAATCCAGTGGCTCACAGTCACATACAGAGTTAATTCGTAGCCAAGTCAACCTGAGCTGTTCCTGCAGCAGATGTTAGAAGGAATAATTGCACTTGGGCTGTTAGCAGAAAGAAAAGGTCGATGTCAACATACGGTGAGCAGGGCTCATGCGTTGTACCTTACATGTTAGACTGGGTGTACCACTCCCCACCAACAAAGTGACAAAATTCAAGCCTTTGTGGTTTGTATTTTGTTGTTTTTTTTTTTTTTTTCTTTTAAGTTGTCACTCGCTCACTGTGGAGTAAGAGTTTGCAGGGAGTTACCAGTTTATTTCAACTCACTCTAGTGTTGTGCCCCAGCTTGTCTCATTAGCTGCGCCCCCATTTTTGTTCTAAAAGTAATAAAGTAAGCGCAAAGTAAATAAATAAGTAATTTTTAAAATAAGTAAAGTATTCCTCATGTGAAATGTCACCCTGACCTTCACATTTCCAGCTGTTGTGAATGGTTGTGAGGGAGCCATTGGCTGGTTGTTCCCTGGTAGGGCTTTCCATGTCGCTTCCCTTGTGGACCAGCATTTCCATGATTCACCAGTGTTGTCACCCCTTCAGGGACACCACTGCATGCCTCAACACGTAACAAAGACACGGCTAAAGGTTTTGAAGAGCGTGTTCTCTACATGTATATGGGCACAGCTGAGTCCCACTGGGAGCAGGACAGGCTGTGGGATGCTCTGCTGCTGCTTGCTGTGCGGCGCTTTGCTCTGGGACTTGTGCTGGCTTTGCGCGGCACAGTTCCTCCCTCTGTGAAGGGTGAGGAAAGACACTTACCAGGACAAAATATTCTGAAAGCTGTATTTGCAACGAGCTCGAGGAAAGCTGCCTATTAATATTCTGCTTTACCTTATGAAAAGCTAAAAAATACCAATATTCTGATGTGGCAGCAACACACTTACAGAGAAAGAATTGTACCGGTCAGAAAAAAGAGTGAGATCTGGGTTCCTGACTTCAGAGACTAACTTCAGGAAAGGAGAACGTTTTAAATTCTTAATACTGGCCGGTTTATGATATTCATGAAAGTGAAGTCGAAGACTTAAAAATACTTGGACCAGGCTGTTAATAATGCGCTGGAAATCTACAGCTATAACTCCAGCTTTAATGAAAATGAAGTGTGGGCCTCGCTGCGTATACGTCTCACACTGCGCAATAAAAACTTGCTCTTGCATAAAATCAATATTTAGTGGTCGAATTTCCCTCGTTTCCCCGCTAATAAAGGCTGGAGTCATATGGTTCAGCTGTAAATCCACCAGCTGGAAGTAATGAGATGAACTGTCCGTAGCAATATGGAAGATATACCGGCCTGTTCAAAGCGGAGATCCACGGAGAAGGATGAGGGGAATGTTATAGAGACGTACAGTAAAACAGCCTCCCGTCATCCTGCAGGAGCTGCGGGGGCCTAATCTTTACATTTGACTATTAAATTAGGAAGGGCAAAGCCTACACAATACCAATGGTATTAGTCATGTCTGGAGGGGCATCCAATACCAGATGTCACTTTTCTGATCTTTCACGCTCAGCTCTTACAGTTTTGGCACGTCGGAGTTCGCATCTGAATACAATTTAAGTTATAACAATACAATCAGCATGTCTAACTATTTTTGCCTTTCCCTCTCTATTTTGGGAGCTCTGCTGAGTCTCTGCTGCCTAATCTAAACGCCTCCCTTGTCCCCCCGTCTCCAGCCTCGTGAGGTAGCACCGGGGGACGTCGGAGCTCGGTGCTAAGGAGCTGCTGCTTGACGAGTGCTATTGGTTTTAAACCAAATTACTTGTTTATTGGCAGTGCAATTATTCATCCCCTAGCACAGCATAGAAGAAAAATAATGTTGACTGTAAAAGAGCAGCTTTTGTTGGGGGAAACTGTCCGACCAAAGCGAGCATCTCGCTGTTTGAAGGCGAAGGCAGCGCTGCTCGGTGTGAGGGGAAAAGGTTGGTTTACTTGTTTAACAGGCACACAAAAGCTCAGCGCCTCCACTGCCAGACAAAGGGAAATATATGTAGGGAACCGTGCGTGGAGGAGCACAGCCCGCTCTTCTGACTTGCCATGAGATAAAGTCATCTCCCTTTATGCAGATTATTCATGTTTATTTATGACATTCTTTGAAAGGAAAGACACCCGAATGCCTCAGGGCAAGGGCCCAAAGTAAATAACTTGTCATAATATACCTTGCAAATGATAATGTAAACCACGGGAAACCCGGGGAGGAGATGCACGTACATTCCAAAGCTGGGAAGTTATTGAATGTTTAGGCTTAAGGAGCAGATAGTTTTGATTGGGGATATTTCCCTTGTTTCTGTGTGTGAGATGAATTACTCTGCTTGAGTGATATCCATTGTACTGTGTTTATTCTTGTCCCCTTTTGTTCACCAATCACTGGGACGTCTGCTCCTTTCCCAAAGATGTTCTGTGTAATAAATACGTTAAGTCTGACAAGGAGTGGATGGTAATGCAGCATCAATGCCCTCTGGGGTTAGCGAGTGCTCTGGTTATTTTTGTCTTTCTGTAAGCTCAGGATCCAGGCATCTGTTCAGAGGAAATCCCGACTGGAGTTCAATGCAGAGAAGTTTCCACTGGGGGAGCTGGTAGCCTGGGTTTGAGCCCGGGTGACACCAGGAGCCACATCTGTGCATCCCTTGTTGCGTTCAGGCTTGTTGCTCTCTAGCCAGGGTTTGGCCCAAGAGAAAAAAAGGACTTAATCAAGGAGTGAGATGAGATGAATTCTGTCTGTGGTTTGTTATGGATTCTGTGTATAAAGAAGCCCCGCTCTCAGGGAGAGGTAAGATTGCTGAGCCAAAGGTAAGGTATGTGTCGTNCAGCTTTTATCCTGAGAGTGATGCGGGTGGGATGGGATACCCCAGTTAGTCAGGTTTGGGTCCCCTGTCCTGTCCCCTCCTCCCCACAGGGGTGACCCCTCCAGGCTTTTCTGCTTCCCACCCTCCAACGGGGCAAATTATGCAATTCTCTGCCCTTGGTTGATCCAGTAATGAGTCTAAGAAAGAGCCCCTCTGCACCATCCCTTGGTGTCATCAGGTCTCAGCGTTGGCAGAGCGAACAGTTCCTGAACAATGTGCTGTTAATTTCAGAGTTGAGTTACTTAGAAGAGGTCCAACCAAGCAAGTAAAATTGTAAACCAGAAAATGAGCTTGTTTTGCCTCAAAGCAGGCCAGCATGGCAGAGGTCTCATCCTACGGTACCATTGTTCCCCAAGCACTCAGACGGCCCTCCCTCAGCTGGATGTCTTGCTTATAAGCTTGACCCCTGAGCCAGCTGTGGGCAAACCAGCTGCAGCCAATTTGGCTGCCTCTGCACCAGCAGATTAAGCAGTGCCAGAACACTGGCACGCCATCGCTCCCACTGCTCGCTCCTTATCCTACTTTTTAGCCCAGTTTTGACTCGTGCCAAAGAAACACTTTTCCAAGCTGTTCCCAGGCACAGCTCAGGAGTCAGCAGGGATGAGAGGCTGCTACTGATGGGGAGTTTGGATGCCAAGCACTTTGCTGTAACTGCTGGGCAGAGAATGGTCCCCAGCTGGTTTTATTCAGGAGGGAGATGTAGCTCTTGAGCGGAGCACTGGGCACTGTATCTGTTACATAAAACACACAGTGTATTTTTTCCCTCTTGAGAGTTTTCAACTGGCTGTTCCTGGAAAGGTTTCCCTTCTGAGCCACAAACTTGAGGGTTGTTGCTTTTTTAATATATTTTAAAATGTATTTTCAAATATTTTTAAAAATACATTCAAAGTGTTATGGACATTACCTTTGATTTTCCCTTCAAAAACAAATTCACCCAAAATCTGTGCTAACTCGTCCTTTGATAATTATTTTCATGTATAACGTATCTTTTACTTTTCTTACACAGGAATAATAGTTCTTTGTGTCTAGGTTGATCTATCTTAGGCATTAGGCACCTCTAACAAGCATTTCAACTTATCTAACCCTGAATTATCCCCTGGATGTGCTCTTGTCTCCTACTGGGGGGATGCAGTCCATTGATTCAGTCAGGAGCAATGATTCAAGTTTAGGTGCTGACATTGTACGGGACGGGTTTAATTTGGTTGTTGTTGCCTTTCACTGAAGCAGTCAGCACAACAGCATCTTGAGCTTTGCTGAGTTTGGGGTCATTTCTGCCGTTCTGCTTGATAATAAGAAATATTATTCCTGCAATATTTACCTGAATATTCTCTGTTGCCTTATTTTCTTTTTCTTTTCCATCTTGTCTAGTAACATCATGAGTTCTTGGACCTGGCTGGGTGGTGTCACTGTCTTGTGTAAAGTGGCTGCTCAGCAGGGAAACTACCCTGTTGTCCTTCTTCATAGAATCGTAGAATGGTTAGAGTTGGAAGGGAACTACCCTGTTGTCCTTTTTATATTCCTGTATCACACCTGAACCTCCAGCACTGTGTCATCTCTGCAACCCAAAGGTTTCTATCCTCTGTGTAGAATAAGCATTACAATTACCTAGATTTTTCTTCTCTTCTTGATCAACACCAGTAATTATAGAATAGAATCGTAGAATTGTCTGGGTTGAAAGGGACCTCTGAGGTCATCTAGTCCAACCATCAACCTAACCCAAACCCATGGGTAAACCATGTCACTGAGTATTATGTCAACCCATCTTTTAAATCCCACAGGGGATGGTGCCTCAACAACCTCCCTGGGCAGCCCATTTCAAGGCTTAATAACCCTATCCATGTAAAAAATTTTCCTGATGTCTAATCTGAACTTTCCTTGGTGCAATTTGAGGCTGTTTCCTCTTGTCCCATCACCCGTGATTTGGGTGAAAAGACCGACTCCCCCTGGCTACACCCTCCTTTCAGGGAGTTGTAGAGAGTGAGGTCTCCCTTCAGCCTCCTCTTCTCCAGGCTGAACCCCCCCAGCTCCCTCAGCTGCTCCACACAGCACCCCCATGAAATATACAATGAAGCAAGAACAACACAACAAAACAAAACGGTGTGCTTTGGGAAAGGCAACAGCAGGGGCTGATAAAATGCCTCACAACACAATCGTACCAGGAGAACAACGACACCGTTGGGTTGTGTCTAACCTTCTACAAATCCCAGAGGAGTCTGCATCTGGCGTTGTGACTCAGGCTCCCTTCTGAATGCAGTAAAACAGTAAGCCATAACAGTCAGAAAATACTGTAAGACTGCCCCGGAGTGAGCTTATTTCAAACTCACCAGCCTCTACCTGTATGTTTGTTTGGGTTTTTTTTTCTGACTAAAAAGAAATTACCTCCCTCAGTTCTGAGGATTAGAAGCCAGGACAGATTTCCTCCAGCGTGTTGTGCAATTATTTCCCCCCTTCCCCCAAAGAGATGATGTAGCCTAATAAATTGTTGTGATTACAGAGGCACTGACAGACGGACGCCATGGCTGCTGTCCACAGGTGGGCAAGCGTGGAGCCAGCGGTGGATGAGCACTCAGAAACCCTCTTCCTGAAGGAGGTCACCCTGTTGCATGGAGCAGGGGGAGATGAGGATGTCGACAGCACGGAGGGTGACAGCCGTCAATCAGCTGCTTCATTATAGCAAGAAGGAGCACAGTGGGCCCTGGAGAGGAGGAAGGGACCGGTGATCCCTCATCTCACAGGTGGCAACTCTGAAAAGGCTAACCTTTCACATTTCCCCGGGCAGGAGGGATGAGGAACGGGTTTTTAATGAATTACCCATAACCTCACACACACGCAGACCCGCACCTTCATATATATTTCCTCTTCAGGATAATATAATTCAACAGAAAACTCTCATTATTTATTTTCAAAAACCATAAAAATGTGTCTTTCCTGGAAGCAAATTTTGAGCCTCTGATCAAGTAAATAATTCTCTGTAATAAGACGCAGAGGATTATGTTCTGCATTTCTGTTTTGATTCCAGAGGATAGAAGAGTTGTAGAAAAGAGAAATATGCCAGGAGGTGACAGGAGTAAATGATCACTCATGGCATTTTTACTCATCTGAACTAGGAACTAGATGTTTAATTGCCTCTTGAACTAAGAATTAGATGATTAATTAAATCTCAAGCTTCAGGGACTAAAGTATGAAAGAATCTGGTCTCTCTGCACATTCGAATAAATGCCAGAGTACACGGGGAAGATTTTGCATTCCCTCTGAAATGGTTCTAACTACCAGAGGTAGAAAACAGGATGCATTTGTAAGGGCAAGAAAGAGCACAAAACATTGAAAAGGTGTCTTTAGGCTCTCCCAAGATCACAGAATCAAGAATGGTTTGGGTTAGGAGGGACCTTAAAGATCATCCAGTTCCAACCCGCCTGCCATGGGCAGGGACACCTCAAACCAGATCAGGTTGTTCCAAGCCCCATCCAGCCTGGCCTTGAACCCTTCCTGTAGATAATCAAAAGAACACAACTGACAGCACAGTTGTGCCTGAAAGTCTCTGGAAGGCTTCTAGTTGTCCATATCATGCTACCAAGGGAAGAAGAGGCCTCGAGATCAGGACCCTCCATCCTGTGAGGTGGCCTGCCCGCCTACAGACGTGCATCTAACACAGCAGGCCAAGAAATCTCTGCTTCTTCAGCACACAGCAACTAAAGGCAAGTGCTTCCAGAGGACAGAGGACCTGCTGAATCTCTCTTTCTCTCATCAATTATAGAAGATCAAAGCTAGAAGGGTGACTTGGGTCTTAATCAATTCCTACCATCAGAAAGGTATCTCAACCTCCATCTGCTTCTCTTCCTTGATCATGCAGGGAGCCTGAATTCCCTTCAGCACTGACAGAGAGAGGAGATGAGGACAAGTTCAGATGAACTGGACCGAATGGGTCACAGCATCCTACAACAAGCCTTGGAGTTACCACAGAGCCGGTAAGGTGATGCTGGGCTGATTTCACAGGCACTGCTGTTCCATAATGCTGCAGCGTTCACGAGAAGATGGAATCTGCAGTCGTTACTCTCACTAAACACTCACTGATGTCAACTTTCTCCTTCACAGGGAAATTGGGATTTGGCCTTGCCTGCGGACTAGCTCCCTAAGGACCCAAAATAGCCAGACAAAGGAAAAATATGTTTGTAGGATGAGGAGGACCTTTTTTTCTCACTCCCATCTCAAATGATAGCTGTGCTCTGGCAGTTGTAATGAAGCCAATGAGCAAAAACATTACAGAGAAAACGTTCTCTCTAACAGGGATCCCAGTTTCTGTGTGTCATTATTATCTCAGGGTTCAGCTCCGAGTGTGTGCAATAGATTAGGTTCACCTTTCTGCCTCCAAAAGCATCAGCAATCAATCAGGTTAGAATTGAGAAAGAGCTAACAGAGCCTTTATTTTTGTAGATCATTAAAAATGACCCCAGGGACCAATTTCCCGTACTTTTGCTCAGTTTCCTTCTGATTCCAGTCATTAGGAATGAGATGCACATTGTCGTATGGGGAGACAATGAACAAAATGCTCCTCCGGCTTACGCTGATGGGTTCTCTTAAAGTTGAACTGGAATAAATGAGAGGAACATTTGCCTGGCTTTCTCTCAACAGCTTTTACTCGAGTACACGTGGAACTAAACTCCTTTCTCAGGGAAAGGTACCTGAAGTGACTGAATTAAATTGCACTGTAGCCCTGCAAAGATCAGGAGGTCAAGTTCAGAGCTGGTGCAGGCAGTGGTAATGAAGTTGCCCACACAGAGGCTGCCTATGCTTTGTCTCAGGGCTCTGCCTGAACTCAAGGACGCTGTTAATAAGTGGTATATGCTTTTTTATATCAGCGATGCTGAACCATATTTTAACTCAGTGACTGAACTGAAGTGCTAGGAAATGACCTGGCCGTTTGCCTGCAGATGTGTACATAAGAAATATTGTGCCTCTGCTGATGAAATGTAAAATTGTGTGACTTAAGTAGGCAGCAGTTTTATATCGGCACTTTTCGTTGGCAAAGGAGGAACAGGAGAAAATGGGCCAGCAGGTTTGCCAAGTGGGTAAGAATCCTCTCTCAGGCGTGCAGTCAGCGTACAGCAGGGTCCGTGTGCGGAGAGATCTGTCTGCACATGGCAGTTTGCAAAGTCTATTTATTTAAACAATCCTTAGATTAACAAACCACTCTCTGCACACTGAATCCTGTAACGTTAGTGAGCCCTGAAACGACCCGTAGGCTTGGCCGCTTGGATGAATGCGCTGGCCCTGAGTCAGAACCGATGATACATTGCTCTGCTCCCAGGTAATTTGTCAGAAAAGCAGCTTCTGAAGTAGCATGCCCCGCTAAGAATGGTACCAAGGATGAGGAGAGAGGTTTGCAAAAAGCTTTCAGGTCTTTATTATGTATCTCTGATGACAGTAACACAAAGTATTTCCTCAATGAGAAAGCTAGGCTTTTCTCTTTTTTCCTCTTTTCCTTTCTCCCTCTTTTTGTTTTGTTTTGTTTTGTTTCGTTTATGTTTTGTTTTGGTTTGGTTTTTAACCCTCTCCTTTATTTTAGTAAGAAAGGAAGGGATTGTAACAGGTATACTTGAAATCTATTCAGAAACTTTCCATGTGAATTATATTAGGTGTCCAACATCTATGATTCTATCTAAAACAATTTGCTTAGTGAGAGAACTGTCCTTTAACTACGCTGGATCAATTGCTTCTCACAGGTTTCTATTATTCAGCAAAAGCATCTGCCACGGAAGCTGTTGCAGGTGACAACATGAGGCAGGCATGTGGAGACTCTTCCTGCTTCAATAATCCCAGTTATGCAGCTCCTGATACTCCCGGACACTCGTCTGCTCTCCTGCTCCGTTTTTACACACCATGATTTGATGCCAAGATCTCCGAAGCCAACGCATAAATCCAATGGGCTCTGGTTGTGTCTCCTAAATCCTGGTTAACATGTTTTAGAAGAAGTTTTCTGAGTTGACCTAGTTGTAATGTGTGATATGTGATCTCTCTCCCTCTCCTCTCTCCCTTATTTATTCAGAGGAATAGAGATCTCTGTAACTTGCCAGACATCCTACAAAATGAAATAGTGATGACACTCCGAGGAATCTGAAAACGCTCAAAACTGTCTAAATCTGAGGTAGAAACCAAACTGAAATCGATCCTGAGCGGAGATAAAACCTCTGAAAAAGTTTGTGTTTTCCCTGATCAAAGAGAAATGTCGTATATGTGAACCACGCTTCACGTACAGGGATGAAATACGAGTAATACAAGATCGTGAGCTTTAAAACAGCCGTGGCATTTTCTGTAGATGCTGTTGGGGCAACAGCACACCTCGTTGCTTCAGCAGGGCTGTCCTAAGCCCTGTGGGTTCTACATGACATCTCTGGCAACAGCCGGCCTGCCGAGAGTCTCCCGGGAAGTGAGAAGTTTGCCCACTTCCCTCTTTATCAAGAGATCAAAACTTTTATGTGAATTACTGTCAGGCACTCTTTAAAACCCAATCCCTTGCGTTAATTACTTATGTAATCACATCTAACACTTCTGGAGAGGGAGTAGAACAGCGATAGACTTGGTAGGTGAGAAAGGATCAAAGCGACACTCCAGCAAATTATTATGGTAATTAGTGTCACTCTTGTCGTTTCTCTCCAGGGGGGCGTTTAACAGAGGCAGCGAGAGCTTGGGAAAAGCCTGCGTGCAGGGCGAGCATGCACTTGAAGAAACAAAGCTGGCCAGGATCGCAGGGATGAGTGGCAGGAGGGAACACCAGAAGACACACCGAGTAGGGGAGAAGTGATCTGTGTGTGCTGCCCAGCCTTCGAGATGCAGGAGACCCACTGCATCTCCTCGTTCCCCTTCATCCCTGCACAAACCTCTAATAACCCTCAGGTTTGCTGAGCCTTAGCCAAAAGGGCAGCTGCTGCTGGGGCTTTCATCAATCATGGACTTGCAGATATCCGAGGTGGACAGTAGTTGTTCCGCTCCCCCAGCCCCGCACCCCCTGCAGGATCGTTATCATAGAATCGTAGAATCACAGAATGGTCAGAGTTGGAAGGGACCTTAAAGATCATCCAGTTCCAACCCCCTGCCATGGGCAGGGACACCTCCCACCAGCCCAGGTTGCTCCAAGCCCCATCCAGCCTGGCCTTGAACCCCTCCAGGGATCGGGCAGCCACAGCTTCTCAGGGCAACCTCTTCCAGTGCCTCACCACCCTCACACTAAAGAAGTTCTTCCTAAGATCTCATCTAAATCTCCCCTCTTCTAATTTAAAACCATTCCCCCTTGTCCTGTCACTAGACTTCCTGACAAAGAGGATGGTGTTTAAGGTCCCTTCCCACCCAAACCATCTTGTCATCCTATGACTCTGTGCTTCCCCCTGTGTTATTGCAGGATCTGTAGAGGTCCTCTGAAATGACTTCCTCAGTGATAAAACTATCTCTTATAGTTCCCAGAAGGAGGGAGAGTGCTGTTGTTTGCCACTTTGGAAGGAGGACACTAACGCTGATGACAATGACAGCCCGGCAAGGTCTTCTCGGGCTGGCCAGGGGCCGAGACGGCAATCTGCCCACCCCGGCACCCCCCAGGCTGGCAGGACTTCTCTGCCAGGATGGAAACTGCCTCTGGTGAACAGCTCGTTATTAGTGCTCTACTTTTCGCAGCAATTAAGTCAAGAACCACAGCACCTGTTCATCTCACCTCCCTCACGGGAATTAGCGTGCCGTATGGGAAAGAGATTTGCATGGGGAGGGGGCAGGGGGGGAAGAGCTTCTTTGCATCTGTTGGAAGCAAATAGCAACGCATCTGAGGTTCTTTGGGGAACAGCAGGCTTGATGAATTTACAGGATTTTTGAGGAGAACTGCTTTTACCCCCGGGGTGGTGAAAACGTCCCAGATAATTTGATTTTAAGTGGATGTTCACTTTGTGCTGTTAGCTCCCTCCACAGCTAAGGAGCACTCAGGCCTCGGTGCAAACCGCTGAAGAGACCCTGACGACACCTCAAATCTGTCTGATAATGAGAATATAACTGCCTCAGTTGGGATGAACAGCGTTTTAATCCGTGCTGCTTGTACGTACAAAGCCTCTGAAATGGACCTCGGGTTGGCCTGGGGATCTGCTGCGTGTATCTGCTCAAGCAGTGAACCTGAAAAACAGCCTAATTGTTCATCTTGCAAAGAATTACCTCATTCTGTCTAATCAACCTGACAGGGCAAAACAAACCCATCTTTTAAAGAGATGTATTTTTTCTTTTTTTTTCTTTCTTTTTTTCTTTTTTCCAGGAAGATGTGGATATTAAGACGGTATGTTGATGCTGTTGGTTCCAATTAAAATCAATATCTGTCCTGATTTGCAACCGTTGTCTCCGTGACAGCGAGGGGGCTGGATAAGGGGACCCATCTGCTCGGCTTTCCCAAAGGGGCTCCAAACAAGTGAATGACCTGCAGTGTTTATTATTAAGGTTTCAAAGGGAAACTTGTTTTGGTCTAATTGAAGGAATAATATGAGAGGGGTTATTTCTGGTCAGTTCCCTGCTGTTTTCACTCCAGAGAATATATTCCAGGTGTTAGCTGGGCGATGCTATGATACAGTATTGACTTTCCCTTGTGTTCAGGCATGCCAGTGCCAGTGGAGCAATAAACTGCAGTTATGGATGTAAAGGCAACCCTTTCAGAGGAACGTTTTGCTAACTATTTAGTAAGCCAGATGGTTAATGACTGCATTCGTTTTCAAAAGCTCCATTCCCCAGGAGCGAAGTCATGTAATTTTTCAACCCCCTCGTCCTTCTTTTTCATCTATTTTATTCCCTCTCTTTTCTCTTGCACTCTTAGCAAAATATTGGTCGTGAGAGAGTGTCATTTTATATTAAATCTCACATAGCTGACGGTTTCTTCCCCTTCCTGAGACAACAAACTTCATGGGTAAAGTCTAAATAAAAGGGGAAAATAGGGATCTACAAGTTACAGACGTTTCATGTGGTATCTGATAGATGAATCTTTAAAATAGCATCTGATGTCAGCCCCGCATCACACACCTGTGGGGCATTGTGTGTGCGTGTCTGCAGACCAGCAAACAGAAAAGGCAAAGCGTGTGCAGCTCAAGTCTGGGAGGTGAAGTGACAAGTGAGCGTGACTTTGTGTCTTCAGGCTGGGTCACCCGGAGAGAGGAGGGATGGACTCAGGGAAGCATCTTCAGGAGATAAAGTCTATCGTGTTACACTAAGAGCTGGGGAGAACAAGGGGTTTCCACGCGGTTGCTGGACTGAACAATTGGAGAAAGACCCTCAGTTCAGGTGGAACTGAAATAGAAACTCTTATTACTTTTTTCTAAAAAAATATAAAAACCCTCATTTGAAGTCAATTTGAAATGTTTAGTTTGACTTCTTTTTTTTTGGTCTTTTAAAATATTAATCTCAGTATGTAAAAATAAAAAGGCTGCCATTTCAAATTATGTCTTCTGACTTTTCAAAATTCCTCCTGTATCCTTTTCTCCAGGTTTCTGCATATCTTAAAAGACTGTGATTTGATTTCACAAATGTGCTCAAGTCTTGCATTAGATTCAATATACTTATAATGTGGGCTGCAAAAAAGAAATCAGAGTTCTCAGCATAGGTGGTCTAATAGGAATTTAATCATCATGAAATTTATATGAATGATAGAACAAGAGATTTTTTTTGTTGACAGCAGTCAGTATTCCTTCAGATGTATACTTTTAGTCATCCTAAAGCTATCCAGGAATCTGGGCCAAATGGTCTGTACTGTATTGTTCCTGGGAACATGGATGGTCAAGACATAAAGCTGCAGAAAACTTGCTGTCATGTCCCATCTGTATCATCTTCCTAGTCAGGGCACTCTCCAAAAACCAGCATGAGACCGGACTTCAGTCCCTCCTTCGCTCATTTGACTCTGAAGGCAGCCACCACCCCTCCTCCAGGAAAGTACAGAGGCTTGGAGATGGCCGAGGAAAGAGGTTCTCAGTTTCTCCTGCTGTTGTTTCTCCTTATTATCACTGAAGCAGCTCCTGGAACCCACGGCAAGGGATAAGGTCATCCTGGGCGAAGCAGTGATGCCGCTGTCTCCTTCTTCTCCAGGGGGCTGGTGTGTCTTGAGGTTTGTTTCCATTGCTTTTAACTTCACTTCAAACCAACTTCCACCCTCCCGCTCCTTTATTTATTTTTATTTTTTATTTTTTACTTGGTTGCTAAACTGAAATATTTGTTATTCACACGGACCAAACGTAATCCATTAAATTCTCTGAGTTCTTTATTAGGGGGTGGGGGAGGGTGGGTCCGAGTAAAGCGTCCCTTGGCCTTCAAAGCAGCTTGTATTCTTGCACCAAGCCTGTTGCACTGCACTGAGAAGTCTTTACTAATCACGAAAAAAACATTAAAAAAAAAATAAATCCCTAGTTCTCTGCTGTGCTGGTTCGGGGAGATGGGGAGAAGCTGTGATCCAGGGCCAGCCATTGTCTGGGAGCAGAATGCTGAGGTGATTGACAGTTGCAAATTAATGGGAAGGATTTTTAGACAGGGCTCGTCACATGAGGGCCTGGCCATCCTGGACACGCTGTCTGTGCTTTAACTTCCTAATTCCATCTGGAGTTCAGACAAAGAGGCCTGGATGAATCCTGCTCTCTGTCCATTTGGCTGTCATCGTTTTGATTAACCTGGTTCTTCAGCAGGAGCAAAACGTAGCTGGCATGGGTCCATGCAGACATCAGGAAAATAGCTGCTGTAATGGCCCGATGATCTCCACGCGGGAGATCCTGGGGCTAATCTGTTTTTTCTTCTATGTCTAATTAAAAGCTTCTCTTCCTGTTTACATTAACAATTTTTACAATATTTTGATTAAATAATTCCTTCTTGGAGATGTGGAAAGGTTGGAACACCACTCATTTTTATTCACGCACAGGTGTTTCGTAAGGAGGGAGAAATGGGACAAGAAGAGCAGATGAGAGAAGAGGAAGTTGGGGTGTAAAGAACAGAATGAAAGAAGNGAAGGAAGGAAGGAAGGAAGGATCTGGGATCTGGGGCAAGTTGAATGTGCTTAATTTATTACAAATACTCTTCATTCACATACAAATGTAAAATGAAATTGCTGTGTTTCCATTTTTGCATAGCAGTAGTTTTAAATGCATTTCTATTTTCAACTCTTTGGAGTGTTTTCTGATAGTTTTGGCTAGATTGATCAGGCCAAAGCACTGACTCCAAAGCCTAATCCTGCTCAAACTTTTGCTGACTAGAAACATTGGTGGATCCTTTCTGGTAACCAGCTGAAGGTCAGGTGCTGCACACACCTCATGCCCTCCTGGTAAGCCTGGCAGAAGAAAGAGCATGCGTAGGCACCCGACTGCAGCGTGTGTCCCATTCCAGTTCAGTGTGTGGCCTCCAGGTGACTGTATGTAAAAGGTATGGCCAACCTGGGCTTCTCCTTATCAAAGATTCACCCGTTGAGCTGTTGATGCGTAGAGCACAATCCCCTCCTGCTACTCTGAAGAAGTGACGGCACCTACTCCCTGCCTTGAGGCTGGGTGATGGGTACACAACCCACTGTGCAGGGAAAGGACATGGACACTCATCTTTGGCCCAGGAGATGGGGAATCAGGCTGTTCTAACCAGTCACTCAGCAATGGAAGAAGCATATGTCTTCTTTTGGGGTCAATATTGCTGCCTCCATGCCTTTAGATTCCCTTCAGGTATTTCCTCCCAGCCCCCATGGTTGAGATGAGCACCAAGGCCAGGTGGGACATGCTCCTGGTCTGCAGCCAGCTGTGATGTCTGTGCTCCTGCACTGAAAGAAGGGGGAGAAGTAGAGGTGGACCTGAATAACGCTGACCAGATGTCCCTGCTCTGCTGGTTGCCGTCAGTCCAGGGGAGAAAATCTCTGCACCTATTTAGACAGTTTCTGTGTCTTTCCTTTTTTCCTCTTCTTTTCTCTCCTCTTCCCATGACTCCTTGCTCTTGCTTCAGCCCCAGCAGCCCCTACATTTACTGCTGAAGAGTGCTGTCATTTACCGAGCCTAATTACATGGCAGAAAACTGAAATCCCTCTTGTCTGCTTTGGACAACGTGGACTCATTGTGTGGATCATGCAAGTGGGATGTGGCACGGAGCCAGGAAGAAGAGCAAATTAAAGTGGTCGCTTAAGGTCATGGTCATAAAAAGCCCTAGCTCTTCTTCTGCAGATTTGTCCAGGCTTTGGCTCTTTTTTACAGGTTTTGGTGGTGGGAAAAGAAATGCAACCTATTTTTAGTGAGTTGGGCAATGAGTGTGACACTGCCTTGGAAAGCCATGGGCAGCTTGAAGCTGAGCTGAACAGTCGATGACTTTGGGATGACGTCTCAGCCCTGGCTGTTTGTTCTGACAGGGAAACCAGGGAACTGGGGAGAAGAGAGGGTAGCTGGCATTTTATTCCTATTTATGTCTGAATAGGTTGCCAGTCTCTTTGTGAATGAACAATCTACATCCCATTTCTCTTCTTCTCTTTTGTGTGGTAGGCATGTGTATCACTCTGTGAGGGGTAAATAGCTGGAAACCAGACCATAAGTCTTCTCTTGGATCCTCTTTCAAAATCTGTTATTTCCCGTCAGTTCCTCCTCATCACTGAGACACGTGTGCTTCATGAGTCGAGCTCCAGTGCCATGGCCATCAGCAGCCAAGCACCTCCGAAGGGTCCTGGTTATTGTGTAGCCCAGGCTGGTGTCCATATGGCCACAAGTTCCTCCATATGGTGTCCAGGCTGTGGCTAGTGTGGGCATCTCCTTATGGCAAGGTGGTTGGTTGTGTCTGGTAGGTGCATCCTCACTGCCCACTTCAGCCTCCATAGAATAACTTCCTCTTGGGACCTTGGAGATGCAAGGGACTGTTTGGTGATGTTCTTAGGTAGGCTGGTATGGCTGGCAGAAAAGTCATAGAGTCCATAGCAGTTAAAGCTACACTGGGAGGTTTGTTGTCTTGAGGGGAAAGCTGTTTGAACCACACAGTGTAGGTCACCATGAAGCAGAGCTGTTTCATCTTGACATGGACCTGGATCGAGTCACCATTCAGGACAAGAAGTTCAGCATCGGATTTCTCTTCCATGGATAGCTCTCATGTTTCAGTAATGCACTAGCCCAAAACTTTGGATCCAAGCACCCATCCAGACTTAAAAGTATTTGAGTTTGGGCCAAGGTTGTGTTCCAGCTCCCTCTCAGCCCCCCCCCACCCCATGGGCTTCCACTGTCTCAGAGTCCCTGCTCCAAAGCCCCATGGGCAAACACTCCTGATGTTGGGGACCCTTCGTTCCCAGCCCCTGGCTTCAGCACGCTGGCCCAGGAATGGTGATAGCATGTCCTGATGTGAGGTCCACCAAGCAATGCCACTTCGTAAAAGTCCCATAAAGGTACAATCTGGTGCTCGGGGGAAGATTTTACTTGCAGACACCCAGAAAGCTGTGTGTGTGTGTGTGTGTGTGTGTGTGTGTACGTGCTCTGTAAAAGGTCCATTAGCCAAGGTGTCAGTGAAATGGATGTGACCCCTGTGTCACCAACATGCTGTCTGTGAAGGTGCCACCTCCCCGCGCTCCTGACCTCACCCCCAGCCCTCCGCCAGACCTCAAAGTGAGAGCAGGGTTAGAGGAAGATTATTTTTTTTTAAAGCGAATCAAGCAGTGTTTTGTCTGAGGAGAATAAGGATAAAAAAGTAAAGAAAACCTAAAAAAAAAAAGTAATGCAGGCCCATGATAAGTCTTGGTCTTATTCCAAGTCTTACTGAAGGCTCCAGCCAACAAGTAAGAAACAGTATCTGAAATGTCTGTGAGGGAAGGCGGCTGTGCCAGCACTCGTCCAGCAACATCTGAGGGAAGGGAGAATTTTATATGTGATTGCCTTAGACTTGTTGTCATTATCAATTAAGCTTAGAAAGCTCGTTTGATATGCTCGGCCATCCCGCGAGCCTGCCAAGAAAGCAAGACTTCTCCGCAGCTGTGGCTCTGAAGATCTCCGAGATGCTGCGAGGAGGAGGAGTAAGAGGGAAAGAGTTCAGCCAGTGAGGTGATAGCGGGTGTGCTGATCTTCTCCTCCAGAAAAGCCACCTTGGATGGGGTCCCAGGGCTGGCACTCGGTGCACATCATGGGCACGGTGTGCTGCTTGTCACTTGACACTCCCCGAGCCTCCCGCGGGATGGTGATGAACTGATGCTGCTGCATCCTCCTCTCTAGCTGAGGGCACACTGCTCCCAGCACAGGGAATGTGCAGAACAGTCCCCTTGGGAGCGGCTTATGTCTCATTTACGTGCCAGGAGGTTGGATGTTCCAGGTAACTGTGTCACTGAGGAAGCAGCAGCAGCTTCAGGAATCTGGGACAGGGCTCCTGGAGTTCGGAGCTCACACTCGCTCCAAGACCTGCACACCTGAACATGGGTGCAAGATCAGCCTCTCATTAATAACACTCAAGGATCAATCAATTCTGGAGGTGTCCCTGCCACTCATCCTCTGTTTTTTGTTTTTACTCAGGGGCCTCAACAGGACCTATAATTAGCAGTAAAAAAACCTGTGCAATGAGAGAGGGACAGAAACGTTGTGATCTTGCATCTATGAAATAGTCTGTTCCATTCCTACCCCACCAGCATCTGCAGGCGCTGCTCCAGAAGGATGTGTCCAGGTCTTGGAGTGAGTGTGAGCTCTGAACCCCAGGAGCCCTATCCCAGATGTATAGGTCCTAACGTATAAGATTTGTGGGGTGTTATCAGCAGGCAGCCTCCTCTCTGCTTTTTCCTGGGCAGCAGGAGCAGAGATAAATTCCGTGCAGATAAATGTCATTCGTGTTTTATAAACAGATAAATGGATTCAGCGATACAAAGGGTGATGCTTTTGAATGTCAGTTTTCTAGCACAGCTCCCATCAACAGGATTTGGTGCTTAAAGGCTTCGGCACTAAATCCTCAGGGATACTGTTTGAGAGCTGGAGAGGGACTCTTGGTCAGGAAGTGCAGGGACAGGACAAGGGGCAATGGTTTAAAATTGGAAGAGGGGAGATTGAGATGAGATATCAGGAAGAAGTTCTTTGGTGTGAGGGTGGTGAGGCACTGGAACAGGTTGCCCAGAGAAGCTGTGGCTGCCCCATCCCTGGAGGGGTTCAAGGCCAGGCTGGATGGGGCTTGGAGCAACCTGGTGTGGTGGGAGGTGTCCCTGCCCAGGGCAGGGGGGTTGGAACTCCATGATCTTGAAGGTCCCTTCCAACTCTGACCATTCTATGATTCTATGATTCTATGACATCGGGCTAGGTTCAGGTTTTCATAAAGGCTCAGTAAGTCCGTGGACACTGGTAGAACCCTTTCAACAGCAAGCTCAGACTGGGTTGTGATGCTCTCTGACACTGATACCTGATGTGCAATGGGAAGATCAAATTTTAAGAAGTAATCACTTCGTGACAGAATTCTGGGTGTCGCATTCATTTTTTAGCATCTTTACTCAGAATCTGGTTTGCAAAGACGACGAATGTGATTATCTCCTGGCTCTCAGGTGAGAGGTACGGGCAGCAGAGCACAGTCTGGAGTGTCTCTGTGCCTCAGCTCCTCACCCCACAGGAACCCATGGTACTTCATCCACAGAAGAGCTCTGTCTCTTCTAAACAGAGCGCTTTCAGAGTTCTGGATGAAAAAGCCATGCTCTCCCTGTACAAGAAATGGATCATTACACTTGAAATTAGTACTAACATTGCACTGCATAATGTTTCCCGGTTGCCTTAGATTTTCCTTCTTCATTCCCTTCCCTTCCTTTGAAAACTTTGACACTCACAAGCCCCCAGGTACACCGACAACCCTGCTTTCTTTTTGAAAGTTTTTATTTCGTGCCATGCTTACATTATTGCTAACAATTTCTTTGAGGAGGTCAAAGGAAGTCACTGAGCTCCCCTTAACTGCAGCACGCACCGAGATGGATGGATGAGATTTGCCTCTTTGAATTGCACTTTGGCTTGATAATAGTCAGGCCACTTTTTTTTAAAACCATGTTTTGTTCACAGCTATGTTGAAATGTCAGTGGACAGGAGCCATTTTTCAGTCTCTCAAACCTCTGAGCAGCTAAAAGATGAGGATCAGAAACAGCTTGGAACAGAAGCTGAAGTAAAACAGCGAGAAACCCAGACTCAAATATCTGAAGAAACGGATCTGTGCTTTTTTAGCTGAAAAGAAAAGGTCTCGTGCAGAATTTCCCCCAAACCACTAAAGCTTAGAATAACATCCTTATGCTCTTTACTGTATAACACACCAGCGGGGTCTGTGCTGCCTCTGCCGTGCTTTTCCCTGCTCCGAAGGGAGAAGGGGCTGTGCTGTCAGCCGCTCCCGGGGTCTGTTTAAATCATCTCTGCTTGTTTATGTCCCGGAGCTTGCCACTGGGAGAAAGTTGCAGACAGTTGGCCTGTTCATACACAGGCCAATTAGGACCCTCAACCCCACATTTTCTCCTTTCCCTCACTTTTTTTAATTATTTTTTTTTGTTTAATTTGAGCAGATTTTCCTGCCTGCGAGCTTCCCCGTGGGCTCGGGAGGCAGATTACACTCTTCTCGGAGGGATGCATCCAGTTGTCTGCAAGGAGAGCTGGATCCCGTCTTTATTTCTGCCACTAACCTACTTTGGGCAAGCTGCTGCCTTGCTCTGTGCCTGCCTGCCCTTGCTCACCAGCCGAGATGAGAAAGGGCTCAGGGCAGAGTGTGCCTGTAAAAATCACAGCCAGTTTGTGCAACACTTTTAGCACAGCGGGGTCCCTGGGCCAGCGATGCCCTTAAACCATTGCTAAAGGACAAAATGAGAGTCAGGTCCCCCCAGCAGATGCTTTGGACCTGTATCTCTCACTGACTCTTGCACTTCATCACATATCATCCTTTAATCCCGTTACCCTCCCGTTTCGTTCTTTCCTTTTGTTCATGGAGGGGTTTATCTGCTTCCCCTCCCCACAGCTCTGAATCCTACAAGATATCCCAAATAATGACATGTTTTCACGCTAAATAGCTTCCCCAAGAGATGCAGTGTTGCTGTAGGATGGTAGAATGGTTAGAGTTGGAAGGGACCTTCAAGATCAACCAGTTCCAACCCCCTGCCATGGGCAGGGACACCTCCCACCACACCAGGTTGCTCCAAGCCCCATCCAGCCTGGCCTTGAACCCCTCCAGGGATGGGGCTCTCTCTGTATTGAAAGCTCTTGTCTGTACCAAGACTACACCAGTGCAGATGGTTAATTCCTGGCTTTTTAAACTCTTTTAATAGAGTCGGCTTTTTCTATGGTCCTGATCCGGGCAAGGTCACTTTCTGTTTGCAGAAGGGAGCACCACAGGGTTGTGGAGCACACCCTGAGACCTTAACAGTGGCATTTTCCACCCTATTTTTTGTGGGAAGCAGGGTAACAGGTGGGGTACAACCCATCTCAGCCACGGAGGCTGCCTGTTTACAGATGGGCAGGGACAAGTCAGTGTTTGAAGCCCTGCAGAAGGTTGTGTTGGTGATGTCTTCCTCAGACAAAGAGCAAGGTCAGGTCACAGCCAGAAAGTATGTGAGGCCAGAGGGGAGCAAAGGATGCAGTGACCTATTTCTGGTGTTTATCTCCTCACCTGTACCCTGGCAATGTGTGTATCTGAAGGAGAGCATCTCCCACCTTTGCACGTCTTCTTTGGTGGCCAGTTACATCCTACTCTCTTTTCACTCTCTCATCCGTTTTAGGAGACCTGAGACTGAGCTTCCTAGGATGGTCAGGTAAAGCAGTTTTAAAATAAAGGCACAAAAATATACCAGCAAAAGGTTTTGAAGGTCTCAAAGGTCTTGAGTCAAAATACAGAAAGTTATTTGGACTTTGGATTGGGACCCAGGGTTGGTTTTTTAATGTGTATAATAACGTTGCTGCACACACAGTTAATGCAGCCGGTTGTTCTTCGTATCTAGAGCTGTTCTGCAAATAGCTCAGGGCCTCCTGACAGACAGCATGAGTAAAAATTAGCACAAGATTATTGGAGGCACCAAATCACGCCATGGACTTGTTGTTTGGATAATAAAGTTCAGAGGTACAGAGGATAATCTCATCAGAGAGACAGGGTGACCAGCTCTCAGTTATCATCCCTCTGTACACTTCCTTTGGAGCTAATTAAACCTTAATTCTTCACAGGAAGCAGTTTCTGCAAATTCTGCAATAGCTTGGCTTCGTATTATTTAACATATCTCTCTCATTTTTATCTGGAGAAACAGGAAAAGTGAAGTTCCAGTATGTAGACCTAAAACAGTGCTTTATCTTTCCATTAGTGTATTAGCAGCTCTCATCTGACATAGTACGTGCTCCTTTCTCCGAGAATAAAGATACATCTTTTTAAACAACCACTCTAGGATAAAAATGTGGATGAGCTTTGAAGCCGGGGAGTTTTACTACACATGCTATTTCCTCTCCAGTACGATAGGGAAAGCACTCCAACTCGCTAGATTTTACTTTCACATCATTATTCACTGCCTGCTTTGTTTGAATAATGTTACTTCAATGTTTCCAGCTTCAGGCCTTCATAAACCTTCATGTTCCTTAAAACACCAACGAAGCCGGTGTCTTTTTTGTCATCTGGTGGCCCCGTCCATTGGATTTATATTTGCAACTTTTCTTCACAACCACAAAAGGTAGAAACCATTTCTTCTGAAGGAATGAGATGTGACAGCTTCCTGTAATCGTATCACGGCAGGAATCAGGGCTTTGAGGAAAAGCCATCTCTCTCCTAATAAAATCCCAAGTGTTGGCACTCCTGCTCCTGCCTTGCACCACTCGGCTTTTGGAGGAGGGTCTCACAGCGCGGTGTCAAAGTGTGGTGACTTTGCTTCTCAAAAAGAGAATTTAGTTTCATGGTAGGTGTTAAAACTGGTGGTGGAATCAAGTCCCTGTTGCTCACCCCACTTCAGCAACACGTTTGCAAATGCTTGTGCTGACATGAAGAATCCACCTCGAGCAACTCATGAGTCCTGCTGGAAATTGTGAACTTGCTGCACATGTGAACATCAGGCAGGAACTCCTTCTTGCCACTTTTTTCTTTGTTACTCAATTTTACCTGCATCTGTAGCAAAATTCCCCACACTGGTGGGGCAGAGTAACACATCTAGCAAGACTTTTCTGGTTTGCATAATTTGCTCGCATCACTAATTTTGCTTCAGAAAGGAAGGTATCTCCCCTAAGCAGAATAGTTGGTTGGAGAGAAGATTCACCTGCTGGTTGTCCCTGAGTGGCACCAGAGGCTGACTGGAAACTGATGAGAGGAGAGGGATGTTTATGGAGAGCAGGTCCTTGCTGAGGGTGAGTGGTGCCAGGGCAAGAGCTCCTGACTCCAGTGTCCTACCCAGGTGGATCTCCAGAGAAGGAATGAACAACAGAGAAAAGGATTTATATTCAGCTTCCTCACTTGTTGGCTCTTAATCTCTCTTGTACTTTGCCTTTCAAGAGTTATATTGCATTTAGGAGCTGTGCAAAGCCTGGAGGTGTGTATGCCACACACCACATGTCAAACAGGGAAGAATCATCTTGGTTTCTAGGAGGGGATTTGTGTTAGCTGTAAGTGTCTGCAAAAAGTCCACATGGAGCTCCAAAGACTGGCTGCTGGGTGGTGGTCGCAGATCTCAGGAACGAGGATGAGACAGGGATCTGTGCTGCGGTGCCTTGGTTTGCCATGAGCTCTTCCAGAGGCTTCTGCATCTCCTTGAGTCTGAGGTGGACTCTTCACACGACGTGGGAAGGTATCTAGTCGGCAGGGTAGCACAACTAAATCTGGAGTTCAAAGAGAGTCACCTTTAAAGCTTTGTTAAACCAGATGTTAGAGGTTTACTACAACTTTAGCTGAAATAGTGGGTGTTCTCCTCATGACTTCAAAGGCGTTGTTAACTGAACCGAGCAGGGAGTCCATGTTCACCTGAGCTGTCTCCTGGTTGTGGCTAAGCTCCAGCTCCACGCTGCTGGTAAAAGACAGTTTTGACTGAGCAGCAGATGTCAAAAGCATTTTTCAGATACGGCGTGTGTAGGTAAAGGGGAAAGAGGCAATTTTCAAGAAGTAGTCTGCTCAAAGTCCATCAAACCCGTAAAGAACCACAATGAAAATTCATCTGTGGCAAGTAAAAGGAAAACTGACCATCATCTAATGCATTATTGGACCATCCTGCATACCTAAAGGCTGGAATTTCTTTAGACAGTCATTGAGAAGAAGCTGATAAACAATGTCTTTAAAAATGTCAGTATGATAAAAGCATAGATGTGGCCTACTACTTGTTTTATTGCTACTTTATAGTAGCAATGCTCAAGTGGTTTGAATGTTTCATGTAAGATATAGGTCTTGTTCAGAGAGTTCAAATGACGTGTGTGGCAGAACCGTAAATTGAGGGACATCACGGGGAAGTACATGTGCAGTGACTTCATTTGAGCCTCATCCAAATTGTTAAAAAAAATATTCAGGAGGAGCTTGGATTATGCTTTTTCATGTGTATACACCAATGGATTGGCTAAACTCATCCATAAAAGTTGAAATCCTTCTAATAAGAATCATATTTTCAAAGTCTGCTGCAAAAGGGGCTCTTCAGAATGTGTTCTGTTGCCAGTCGGTTTCCTCTCTGGTCTTTCAACTCTCCTTGTGCTTCTCTACCAGTAAACTGGTAAATTTATCTTCCTTGAGGATCCTGTGCTGGAAGCTGTCCTGGAAGGATATGACCATGAATCTCATTCAGCCACTGGAACAAGATTAGATTAATCATAAAACAAGTTTATTATGGAATGACTGTTATCTTTCTTAATAAACACAGGTTATAAACACAGTTTTGGCTCCATTCTATTATTGAGCGGAAAAAAAAATCACATTCTGGTCTAAAAGTTAGTAGACTAAAAATGTAGTCAAGATAAGTAGATTCTTTTAGGAATTTTGAAGGAAGTAGACAGAATATTCTTATATTATAGGTTAAAAATAAAACTGTTCAAAATGCTCTCTTTTTTCCATGAAAGATCAAAATTAGATATGATGCAAGACGTACTGATGTACACGTTGAGATTTTAAAAACTCTCAGGATCTAATGTTGGATCTGCTTGGATTCTAATGATTTTTTAGGTGGCATCTTATCCCAGAGCTCCTCTTCAGCTCCTAATCGAGTCAGGACTAATAGAAACAGGACCGAGTGCTGCAGGAAAGGCTCTGGCACACCTGCAAGGAGAAATTGCCGTTAAACAGGTAAGAGGCTGTTGCACCTTGAACCTGCCAGAGGGAAGCCATGAAGGAGATCTTCATTTTTATTGGGAACAGATAAGCACGATTTTCAATCCCATCTCTGTTACGGTAAGTCCATGAGGTGTGGACTAATAACATCCCTGAAGTCTTGTGTGTCTGTTAGTTTATGTCTCTAAAATTAACATATGGAGAGTAGGGCTAGACCTAGTGC
The DNA here is from genome assembly GCA_013400375.1 of Thinocorus orbignyianus. Classification (NCBI taxonomy): domain Eukaryota; kingdom Metazoa; phylum Chordata; class Aves; order Ciconiiformes; family Thinocoridae; genus Thinocorus; species Thinocorus orbignyianus. The sequence continues at coordinate 147,319 of VXBW01001639.1, read as the reverse complement.
TGTTTTCAGTGTTCTTCCCCATGACCTTAAACATTATGATCCATAACAAAAAAACCTTAATAAAGTGAAAAGGCCGAGGTACTAGACAAGTTGAATGCCGTTTCCAGTGCGTTTAAAGAATGTAAATAGGAAAATAAGAATAAACCAGAAGATTGAGACTCTTTTTCTCTTGGACTACTGAAAGTTTATTCAGCTGTTTCTGATGTCTTTAAACTAATTTTTCCTTCAAACATCTGTTCAAACGTTTTTTTCCCTTCTATGAAAATAGACTTCTCTCGCTTGCTGCACTTTGGTGAAATACTTATTTTAACGTCTTGTTGATTTCCTGCAAAGAGAAGGCAGACTCTGTGTGAAATAAGCACGTCAACATCTTCCTCCCTGGCACATCACTATTCAAAGGCTTTGGGTTTGTGGGACTGTTTTCTTTACCCCTTCAGAGCTGAAAATATTACTCCTCCGCAAGCACCATTTAAGACCCAAGTGTCAATGAACCAGGCAGCGAAATGACAGTTACTTAAACAGCGCGTGATTCCAGGCAGTTTTAGGAAATTCCTAACACTTTGCGTCCCGTTTCTTTCCTGGATACAAAGGGACAGATTGTGCCTGACCCTGGGGGGGAGCACCCGAGGCGGCGGGGGAGGAGGGGGAGGCCAGAAGAAATCATTCCAGTTGTGCCACTGGCTGCAGCAGGGTCCTGTTGCATCCTCAGCAGAGAAGGGATAAAACCATAAGGATAAAAGTGATGGATGAATCGTAGAATCATAGAATGGTCAGAGTTGGAAGGGATCTTCGAGATCATCCAGTTCCAACCCCCCTGCCATGGGCAGGGACACCTCCCACCACACCGGGTTGCTTCAAGCCCCATCCAGCCTGGCCTTGAATCCCTCCAGGGATGGGGCATCAACAGCTTCTCTGAGCAACCTGTTCCAGTGCCTCACCACCCTCACACCAAAGAACTTCTTCCTAAGATCTCATCTAAATCTCCCCTCTGCCAATTTAAAACCATTCCCCCTTGTCCTGTCCCTCCACTCCCTGACCAAGAGTCCCTCTCCAGCTCTCCTGGAGCTCCCTTCAGATCCTGGAAGGCTGCTCCAAGGTCTCCCTGGAGCCTTCTCTTCTCCAGGCTGTCTTCAACCTACCCTGAGGTGTTTCCTCCTGACACATCCTGGGTGTCTCCGCCATGCTCACCATGGATTGCCATCACACGGTCTGGGCAAAATCCTTTCTAAGAGGAGGAGTAAAAAGAAGCTGGCTCTGTGGGCTGGTGGCTGAGGGTGGTCGGGCAGCCCCATGGTCGGGCTCATCTGCCCAATGCACAGGAAGAACCTCTGAGGTCTGCTGTCTGTGCCTTACTTTGGGGGGAATTGGTTAAATCCAGAGGGAATCCTTCACCTCGCTTTAATTTCTTGGCTATCACAAACTTTCCCATTCATTTTCTAACAAAACCCTGAATGTTCTGGAACTTTTTTGTAAGATAGAATGTTTTCCTCTCTAGTGCTATAGGATGGCTTTGCCTGGACCTTGCAGAGGCAAAGAGAATATCCTGCCCACTATCAGTCACTCGCAGCCAATTCCTTTGGGTTCCTCGGTGCTCTATTTTAGTTTAATTAGGAGGACAGGAGAGTTTGCTACGTGTGCTTAACTGTGTCTGCAACATCATCTTGCTGTGATTTGCACCCTAAAATCATGGACCACAGTAGTTTCTGTATGCAATACGTGCTGATTTGCTGCCCTTCCTTTCATGAAGCTGGATCAGGGTCTATGGAGTCGGGACCACCAGTGCCCAGGGTGTGTGACCCTGAGCCGGGGTGTCTGCCATCACCCACTCTGGTTTTGCATCAGAAACCGGCTGGATTTCTCTTTTCCTACCCAGGCTGCTGTTGATAGAAATAATTGTCCTTCCCTTACATAGAAACAGCTCTGGAGCAACTTGCAGCTGCCAGATTTTATCCAGTGAGCCTGTTCCCTACCACACTGTGAAACCCACTTCTGTGAGTTTAATAAAACTGCAACTGATACAAAACCCACATCACTTGTTAAACTTTCACATTTGCCTTGTGGGCAGTTTCTTCATGTTTTTTTTACAGGGTTTACTCTTTATTTTTTAATTTTTTTTCTGCCTAGCAGCTTTTTCCATTGAGTTAAAGACCGTTCACCTGATTTTCTGGATGACACATAGAGCCAGACAAATGGCATGTCTGCAGAGCAGGGAAAGAGAAATAATAGAAATAGAAATAGAAATAGAAATAGAAATAGAAATAGAAATAGAAATAGAAATAGAAATAGAAATAGAAATAGAAAGAAACCCCCACTTTTTTGGCTTATGATACAAGGGTTTTGTTATCCTCCATGCCTGCCTGTGGGAATCCGAAGGGCACTGGCTTTGTCCTTTCACACCTGATAGAGGGTGTCTGGGGTCCCCCTGCCTGAGGTGAGATGTTGGTGCCACAGCTGCTCCGATGTCTGCCGAGGGGACACCAGCGCGAGGCGCCTTCATGGTGGTCCATCTCCATGAGGAGACTGTCAGCTGTGGAATTCCCACCCTGTCTCCCACGCTGGGAGGTCTGTGGCAACGCAACGTGAAGTGCAGAGGTGCTTTTCTTCGGGGGAGTGTGATATAGTTTGATTTAAGGAATAATTTTTTGGTGGATATTCTGGCAGCTGGGCCTGGGCAGGGTTGCTGAGTTCAGAGACAGAACCTCCTGCCTCTGGTTCTGCCTGTCGGTGGTGGTTTGAGCTTTAAAAGGAGTCTCGGTCCTGAGATAATGGGGATTTGTGTTCTCCAGTGCTTGGACAAATACAGGTAGTGCGGATTGAACAGTTAGTAGGGAGTTTGGTTCCTACCCAAGACGGTTTCTTTCACCACGGGAACACAAAACAGATAGCGTGAAAATGGTGAGGTCTCCTCTAACTGGCCATAAACCAGTCCAAAATACATGCAGATAAGTCTTTGATGATTTAATGTAAGGAAAAAAGACTTTAAAGCCTTAGAATTTGCTATGAATTCCCTCTGCCTTGAAGGTCCAGTAATGAAAGGGGAATATGCTTTGATTTAAAGAGCGGCTTTAAAACATTCAGCTTTGTGTTTAGATGCAATTAGGACCCCAGCATGCCTCCCGCCTAGTTTTCCCTGTAATTATTATCTTAAACACAGGACTCTCTGGCCTTTTGTTCAGACGCTGCTGCTCGATATGATTTCCAGGATGCTGCAGGTGTGCACCCTCCCCGGCAGCAGCTGATGACTGGGGACATTTGCTCTCTGTGACACCCCAGCTCCAAAACAGTTTTTCTTCTTCTCTACGAGGTAGTTTTCAGTTTGGTTTCTCTTATGGAAAACGAAGTCAAGCATTCACAAACCCCGTCACGTACACAGAGGAGCCTACGACTAAATTAGCCCTCGTGTTCCTGATAATCTACTGAAGTGCCTAAGTGGGGATCTGAATTAAATGCCTTCCCCCACGCCACCCCCCAGGCTTGATAAGGTCGGCCTAATTGCTTATCTAAAACAAATAGCTCTAAGATACTGACCCCCTACCCCAAGGCATAGCGCTCTTATCAGTCTCCCTGAAGTAACACTCCAGTCATCACACTTTTAGCTGAGAGATTAATAAGGAGTGAGTGTTCTCCAGAGGAGAAAAAGAAAGGCAATTGTTCACACTCCAGCTTGGCCTTACTTATGACTTACTTAGGAGTGTAAGTACAACGCTTGACAACTCTTAAGTGGCTGAAAGCCCAGATAAGTTTTAATCTAAAGCATTATTAATTGGGACAGTTCTCTCTAGTGTATACAGTGAAGAATAATAGTGAGTTGCAGCTTTGAGCACAGTCATTTCAGGTGGCTGGTGGTGCCGAGTGGTAGGACACGGAGGACTGTAGAGAAGCTTCACAGCAGATCGTTGGAGGGAGGTGGGAAAAGAGAAGCCAAAGAACAGAGGGAAAGAATGGATACGATGGTGACAGAGATACCATGTGAAAGATGGATTAATGTCTCCGTGATTGCAAGGGAAGGGGAGACCATTGCCTTCTGGTATGCCACAGAACTTCATATGACTGCTCCGTGCGGCTCTTATCAAGTCACCCAGACTTACTCACAGCTGGTTCAAAGCACTCCCTTCCTTTATCTTCTCCTACCAGAAATAGAGCCTCCTTGGCTGTGTTGGTGCGAGGCAGCGCAGGGCTGTGGAAGGAGCCTCCAGACAAAGTGGTGTGTCTTTGGGGCAGCACAGAGACACCACCATGGGGCAGGAGGCTGTGCTCCTGTGCCACAACACCACTGCCACCCTTGGGAAATGTGCTCTCGCTGCCCTCTGTCCACCCTCTTTCCAGATCCCTGCATAGCACTGACTTGTAGCACAAACCCAAACCTCTGCCTTCTTCCTTCAGCCCTTCAGCTGTGTGTCCATCCTTTCCTACAGCCTTTTCCAGGGTGGCAAATGGCACAACCTGGAGTCTCACTGGTCCTGGGACCTGACTTACTGCTGCCAATAATGTGCTTAAATGGGTGGTACAGTACAACATTGGGCTAGGTTCAGGTTTTCATAGAGGCTGAGTAAGTCCATGGACACTGGTAGAACTCTTTCAACAGCAAGCTCAGACTGGGAGCCAGTCCGTAGCTGTTCTTAAAACAGTGAGGGTTGTTCCGTGCTTGTAACACTCAATCAACAACAGTGAGTGAGCATGGGGTACAGATCATTTTACTCTCCATCTCATCTGCTGGCAAGAGGTTTGGTCCTATCATTCCACCTCTTATCCCCCATTACTATTCTGTTCCATAGTTTCCATGGGCTGTGCCTAGAGGGTTGCTGCTCTGGGCTGAGGCAGCCTCCAACCAGCAGACTCTGCCAGACAGCCTTTCTTTTCCCAGGAGCTTGGCTCCCACATCCAGACTTGAGACTTCCCTCTCTTGTCATCTACATCCCTCCATCTTCTGTACTCCCATCACAAAGCTCATATTGGTGTCAGGGTCCCGGGCAGATGTGTGGCTCCAAAGCCTTTTTTCTGGAATTCTGTCAGATTGCAATGAATAGACAAATCCTTCATCAGATTCTGGTACCTGTTGGGGGATAATTTCCCTTCACAAAACCGAGATCTGTTTGAAACTCACAGGTACATATGTGTCAGCTTGGAATTTTTCGGACTGAACTCAACAGTACAAGCCATCCCAGGACTGACATGTCCAACAGCTTTTAATGGGGATAGTATAAGGGCTTTTTTGGCCCGAAGCTTCCTCATTTCATTTGTAACTAATATTAATGCTGTCTGGGAGAAGTGCTAGCAGATTCAAGCTGGGGAATTACATTCCTGCTATGAGAAAACACCAGCCAGAGGCTTGTCTCCACGTTCCGTGGTTGAGGCTTGCTCTGGCAGAAGTGTCCTTGGCTCCACCATGGGCAAGATGCCCATCAGGCGGCTCCTGACCTGAGCCTGGAGGAGTGGGAGGGATCCTCTGAGCAGGGGGAAGACGTCTAACTTTCTCTGAGAACCCAGCTCCTGGCTCTCAGCTGCTGAGGCTGCTGAGTTATGCTCTCTGTGGTTTTCTGCTGCAGACTGCCGTTCCCCCAGGAGCGGAGCAGAGACTCCTCATCTAACGCCGGGCTGGAGCTTCGGCTGCAAACCTGGGTCCCGGAGGAAGGGAGCCAGCTCTCTACTCGACACGTCACTTGGCCTCTTCCCACAGGCTATATCGTTACAGCGTGAGCTGTTTGGTTTCTTGGCAAGCAAGACTCAACCCCACCATGTGGTGGAGGAATGTCCATCTAGTTGGATGCTGAGAACCGAAAGGAAAAAAAAAGAAGTGGAGAATGAAAGAGCACGTCAAGATTTACAGCCCTGCTTTTAATGCCTCTGGACGTGCTGATTACCAGCAGCACTAAATCAAGCTTGGGCTGCCTGTCCGGGCAGGGAACACCTGGGACAGGAGACCTTAATCTGCAAGGAGGGGTGCAGGATGCTCCTCACCTGCATCCCTGTGGATGGTGGCTCTGGAGCTGCTCTGTGTCCCAGCTATCAGCCAACTCTCATCCCGCAGTGAGACAGATACAGCAGTGACCTGATAGTGCCATGGCCGACCTTTGTTTTATAAAGAAAGGCAGATACTTTGCAAACACAAAGCTGCAGACAGCCTGCGAAAGCTGTCTGCATCCCAGAACAATGCTATTGCACAACAACAGCCCCGCTCCCTTTAAAGCAAACAAACAAAAAAATTCTAACCCAGTTACTCAACAGCTCAGGGGAGTGCCAAATAGTTTTGGAGGAGAAAAAAAAAAGAGGGAAAAAAAAAAAGAAGGCAACCAACATTTTAGGCTGGAGCAAAGGGGCCTACCTAGATGTTGCTGGCTTCTGTGGTCACTCTGCCGGCCCAGTTCTGATGTCCTCTGTGATGTGCTGGTGACCAGTGGGACCACATCATTCCAGCAGCATCCTGAGTCAAGGGAGACAGGCTCTGCGTGAGGTCTGTGTCCCTGGGTACCAACCCAGGGCTTCTTCTGGTGCTCAGCCTGGGAACCAGCTTCAAACACCAGGACTGGTTGGTAGCTGTCAGCCCCCTTCTTCTGAAGTTTGTTGAAACATCATTTTCTGGAATCCTGCTGTGCAGTTATCAGGCCTCATGATTCCTTTCTTTCTTCTGCTGGCCAGAGATGATGCAGAACTGTTTTATTTGAGGGTCCCGCTCAAGGGAATGGAAAAGAAACCCAAGACATTGCTGGTGCTGAGATGAGCTTTGGAAGCACTGGACACGAAATGGAAATGTACTTCATAAACCATAGAATTTCTTTCTTCATCTTTGTAAGTCAGTTCTATCACCCCTAGAAGTCAAAGTGAGGATAGTTATTACCTTTGCTACCTAGAGGAGGCTTCAAGCCTTAACATTCTTTCAGGATTTAGATTCAGACACAATGCTGGGAGGTGGGGACCCTGTTACAGGCTGGTGGCCCAGTTTGACCCTGTATGGTAAGTGGCATAAGGCAGACCCAGTCACTGAGTCTAAATTTTCCCAAACTGGAGGGAATTCAGCATGCAGTTTCATCACAAATCACCAGTGTCACTCCTCCAACCCACTTTTGGCAAGTCATGCCTCCTGGTGAGCCTTTGAGGGTGCTCACTGATGGTCTACAACCGTGACACCACCCTGGTGTGCATCTCGCCCAAGGAAACACGGGGGCTTCAGTTCTCACAGGATGACTCTCCCTATACTTGCTTGTGATCTCTTTTACCTTAGCCAGCTCCGCTCCAAATGTTGGTGGAGTTTTTGCGGAGAATCTTTGGAAAGTGATGACGGATGTAGAGAGGACGCCTCCCTCTCGATTCAGTCCCTCACCAGCTGATGTCTCACCAAAGCAGCCGAATTTCAGAGGTTTTCACTCCCTGCTTTGACTTTTCAAGCCAACTTTTGGATCTCTCAAAGCAGTAAACTGAAGAGGAGACATGAAGGAGGCATTTGTTCATTCACACAACCAAATATCTCTGAATTAGAAGATACCCTAAACGAAGCTATTACAAAATGGAAGTGATTTTCCCACCGGTGCCCACTGTGGTAACAGAATTTGCAGGATTATCTTGCTTAAATACACCAGCCAATCACATTCTCTAAGATAGACAGGATTTTTACTTAGTTTTAAAACAAAGACTAGTGTTTATACATTTTTTTTTTTTAATAATTTAATTTCTTCTTCATCTTTTACCAAGTAAGAACTCTGGTTACCGTTTTTTCCCAGCAGGAACTCTAATCTGATCTCAAAATGAAAAGGGAAGACATGCCACAAAGCACTGCTAATGTTAAAAAAGAAAAACGCTTGGTACCAATTTGAGCTGTGTTGATATATACAATTTGTAAGAATTTCATAGTCTAAATACCCCAAAGAAAAGGCATTTTTGTGGTATTTCTATTGGAAGAAGCTCAACAACAAATAATGTGGCAATATTTCTAACTGCAATAGTGCAAGGAAGCATTTTTAGTTGGGATGCTAGAAAAAACATGATTGAAATCTTTGGCCTAGAAGTCCCGTCTGGCATTCTTTCTGTTGAAAAGCAGTAGGTGGGAACATTTTAATGGGAGATGTGGGAATTTATCCACAGTCAGCCGTCAGGAGCGTAACCTTCACTGAAAAACAAATGGGTTAAAACTTGGTCTTAGCCATTTCTCTGCCAGCCAGTTCATTAACCTCAATGCAGGCCACATCTTCCACTCTCCAAGGAGTAGATGATGTTTAAATGAGGTCTGGAGATGCGTGAGCATTTCCCATCAAAGGCACTCACAGAAGATATGAAAACACTCGAAGAGCCACTGTCAACATCACAAAAACTCTTGCGAAAATATTGAAGAAACCATCATCAACAATGTATAAAACCTATATAGAAATATTTAAACCCATTTAAAAATGTTCTCAGTGACATGTTTGACCTGAGCCACCCTTCCCCAGGACTGTGTGCACAGTTGGTTCAGCACCATCTCACATACAGTGAGTATTAGCTGGGAGAGCAAATGGATGCTCTTCTCAAAAGCTACAGATGCTCTTCTGAAAGCCTATAGATGTTTTTCTAAGCACATCTCACACTGTCCACAGAGTTAGTTCATCCAGCACCTCCTGTGGAAAAGCAGTGGACTTCTTTTTCACTCCCTGCCACGTTCTCTCCTACGTTTTCGTGACTTCCCCTCTTTCCTGTACTTTGTGTGTGCAACCAAGCAATGTCACCTTCTACAGGCACCAAGAATGTGCCAAGGGACAAGCTGTGAGTTGTCTTCTCCTCTCCAAGCCTTGGAGAAAAGCATTTGCAGTGGTTGCAGGCAGTGTTGCTTTGTAGCCTTCTCCAGGGCACTTGCAGGCAAGGCTCAAGACTCCTCCATAGCTCAAATTACCTTGAGAACTGATTTGTCAAAGAGATGTGTTGAAGTAGAATCCACAATTATGTCTGATTTCTCTCTTTCCTGGATTGTAAATAGCAGAAACTCATTCTTTTCAATGTGCTGAAACAACAACCGAGACTGGAAGGATGACAGCTAAGGTGGTCCAAATTCAGTAGGACTTACTGGGTGTGCAAGCTAAGCAAGGCTGTTCATGATCTACACTTGGTGGCATTTTTTAGAAATCGATAGCACATTGTTTTATCCATTATTTACAAATTTCCAGAGGAACCCACACTGCTGTAGAAACCATAGTTCTTCAACTTGTTCAACTCAGCAACAATAAGTTCTGCTTTAGGAATCAGATGTTTAGCATTTTGCTAGTGGAAGCTCCTTGCACACATAAGCTCTTTACTTGAACTTATGTACCTGGATGCTGCTTTGTATTTTGCATTGCTGGCTTTCAGGACCCGAGAAGTCAATTTGTCTTTGCTGCAGTCACTTAACAGTCTTGGTCTTGGGCATGTTGAGGCTGATGGTGAAGCTTCCCTTGACTGAAATGGGGAAAGATTGGACTTTGAGGCAAGAGAACATGTAGACGTAAGTCCTGCTCCCTCTTCATCTCTGGTACAGTTCCTGAGGTGTTGAGATGGAAATTTTATTTCTGGTTTTTTTTTTTAGTCAGAAACATCCAAGGTGCAGTTTGGGCTGACTCCTATCAAGTCTACTTTCCAAAAGTGCTGGTGCTTCAACGTATTCAGTGTTTGTCTATAAAATATAGAGATGATAGTCTCAGTCTATCAGACAGCGAAAGCTTTGGCTAAGCACTAGTGAAGGGCTTATTGTGAGAAACTCCTGTGAAGGAAAGACTGGAATGAAGAAAATGTAGTCATTTGACCCAGAAGAGAAAGCAAAAAACCCTCAAAGACAAGGCTTTTATAGGAAAAATAGTAAAGCCAAAAAAGAAAACAAAAGGGATGTTTAAGTATAGATGAGACAGGTATTGCATTAACCTGAGAATCAGAAAATGTGAAGAAGGTTTTGATAAGAAAGTCAAGGGATGTAGGAATTTACTAGAATCTGCTGGAGGTGTTCGAGAAACAGAAGTGGCAAGGGCTTGATTTTCACAAGAGTAAATTTGATTTATCAGGGTTATGTACACAGCAGAGGGGAGTGGGATGAGACGCAAAGGTCCATATGGCAGAGGGTGCCGTAGCCGAGGCCAAAGATTACCAAGGCACGAGTGGTGCAGCTGTGAGCAGAGCAGAACAACCTAATTTTTCAGATTTTTTTTAGAAGTACAAAAAAGCCATGGTTTCTATACTAGATGATTAAAAAGGGAGAAAAAAGAATGATCTTAAACGTGATATCACCCCAAAGAAGTTGAGATCATGTTGAGATCGAACTTCCCGTGTCCCAGCTTGTGCCCATTGCCCCTCGTCCTGTCACTGGAAACCACTGAGAAGAGTCTGGCTCCATCCTCCTTCAACCCACCCTTCAGATAATTTATAAGCATTAATTAGGTCTCCCTTCAGCCTTCTCTTCTCCAGGCTAAAGAGACCCAGCTCTTTCTGCCTTTCAGCCTTTGCTTCTTAACTTTCTGTTGAGGAGTTGTTCAATTAAAGTCTGTGCTAAATTCCACAGGCAAGGCAGTTTATATAAATGCCTGGTTGATGACACTGGGTCATCTGGGTCTGAACAATACGGCTATTGGAGATCTGCAAAGTGATTACGCTCCCGAGAACATAAACAAGGCTGGAGACTGCCCCGGCACACGGAGGAGGGAAAGCTGAGACACACAACCCACGCGACTCAGGGCCGTTGATGTCCTTGGAGGTGATTAATACAAACACTGAGTCACACACAGTTAATAAGAATGATGATTCTTTGCTAAACTGAAACAAAAAACCCAGCTAAACTGGAAAAAAAACAACAAAAAAACACCACCCTTGGAAGACAGATTTTACAAGGAAGAGTGAGGACTTTATTTTCCAGCCAGTCTGCATTTGCTGCTCTAACTTGGGTACCAACAATTAGAGTTGGAAGGGACCTTCAAGATCATCCAGTTCCAACCCCCCTGCCCTGGGCAGGGACACCTCCCACCACACCAGGTTGCTCCAAGCCCCATCCAGCCTGGCCTTGAACCCCTCCAGGGATGGGGCAGCCACAGCTTCTCTGGGCAACCTGTTCCAGTGCCTCACCACCCCCACACCAAAGAATTTCTTCCTGATATCTCATCTAAATCTCCCCTCTTCCAATTTAAAACCCCTTGTGCTATCAATACACTCCCTGGCAAAGAGTCTCTTTCCATTTTAATCAAAATGCTTCAAGTCATTTCATCCCACACTTCTCAAAAAGCCAGCATCCCTTCCAAGGGCAGAAGCTGTTTGCTCGTGGCTTTGAAATGGCATTTCTCTGCCTGGGGAGAGCAGAGCAGAGTGAGGGGAAGGCTCCCGAGACTCCATCACTCTTTGTCTGGGCGCAGACAATTTTTCAAGCCATGTCCAAAACCCGGCTGTAAAATACAAACACGGGGTTATTTAGATTGAATGCCAGAACTTAACCTATGAAGCCACTTAGCTTGACCTAAACAAAATGCCAAGGTGCTCATTCTTTAAAAAACCCAGCGCATGGGAACAGGGAAAACTTCCAGCTTTCCTCAACTGCAGCACGCTCCTTCCTCTGAAATGAAGCCAAACATTAAATATATCTTTCTGTGCTTTAATTTTCACCTCAAACTGCAATGGAGTGACTCTGTCATGACGAATTCAACACTCTGTGTAGTTCCAATCTATCCACCCTCCTTCTTCCTTCAACAAACTTGCCTGTGAAGAGGTTGGTTTTCTGGAAATTACTCACAAGTCATTTAAAAAATAATTGTTTCCCTTTAGCTTGTCCATAAAAATTTCCCTGCAAACAATTCTTCTTTCTCAAAAGTTTTATTAGGAAAAAGAGATATAAATAGAGCAGATAAACAGACACAATTCTTTCCTTTTTTTTTTTTTTTATATTGTGTGATCTTCTCATTAGGATACCAGGCATGGAGACACTGTTTCAGGGAATGTTAATTCCTTGTACAATTGCCGAGCGAGTTATCAGATATCTGGGTTACTGGAAGACCCACTCTAGCTTCTGCTGATTTAATCCTGTAGCAGTAGATTTAATCCTGCTCAGAAAATAGCTCGTTTTCGGGTGACTTCAGCCCATCATTGCAAATCTGACAATCTGGTGCTCAAAGGGACCTGATAAAGCTCCCAATGGGCTGCCCTGCAGGCGACTGCCCGGAGTGGCTGGGGAAGGGCTGGAGAGGCTGCCTCTCCCAAGTTTCCTGGAGATTTGGCTTGGATAAGACTGAAATGCTTGTAGACAGCTGTAAAAGGGTGTTTTCTCTCATTTTGGCCCACTCAGACCATGAGGATTAGGGACACTTTTTTTCAGGGAAGCCATGTGGTCACCCACTGAGACATGGGTGGCAGTTGTAGGCGAGTGGGATCCCCCCACAGTTCTCCCCCTTGGGACCGAGTAGATAGTTATTCAACTACAGCTCTTCATGGATAATTTTTTTTTTTCATTTTTTTACATTTCTCATGAATTTTCATCACAGAAATCATACGGCCCAAGAAGATGGGTAGGAAGCAAAGAAAAATTACAATGTGTTACCTTGCAATCTAGAAATGACACATCTTGTACTGAAAAAAGCGAAAGACTCCAAACTCTTTGGGCCAGTTTAACAGTGGGTTTTTTTTTTTTTAGTTTGACACATTTCTTCCCTCAAGCACAGCCACAAAAAGCCTTTGAGTGTTTTTCCTGAATTCCTACGCTTGTGATGTCTTCTTGACAGCTGTCCTCAGGGAAGCTAGAAAGCAGCAGAATTACACTCCTAGACACTCTCAGGAGTTTTACTTCTATTTTCATTTCGTTTTGCTAATTCGTGACAGTTTCAATAATGTACTGAAACGAGTCCTATCAAAATAATGTCGGACACCTGGAAACGAAAGCATAGATCTGACTTCCGTCAGTGATTTTATAGACGTTTTGAAAACTGTGTTCGGGAGGGAGTGCGGGCAGTAATACATGGATCTGCTTTCATACATCCAGCACAACACGGGGCAGCAGGCAGCATTTTGGAATTTTTACCACACGGAGAAGTCTCCATCACTTTCAGAAATAATTTTCTTCTAGTGGTGAGAACTTGAAGGAAGCAACCATTCCTGAGACTTTTCTTTAATATTGAGTTATTTTTGAGACTCCATATGATACTCTTCTCTTTTGATTATTTCGGAAATAATAAATAGCTTTAAAATGCTCCTCTCCATGACTTTTATACAGTCTCCTCTGCGCATGTTCTTCAGTCAGTTAATACACAGAGTAAGGGAGGAGTTTTGCTCAGTCTGACCCTATAAAGCAGCAAGGATGGGAAATTGGGTTTTTCATTGGGATTAAACACTGAGATAAAACTACTTAGTTTACTATATGATTTGATGTAAATAGTATGCTTTACAACCTGTTTTGTTAGGACACAACCAACAAGCCTCAGAAGACAATAATTGCTAAAACACCAGTTTTTCAGTTATTGTATTTCCACAGGAAGCAGAAAAGCAATTTTGGTCTTTGAAGATTTTTTCCCCATGGCTGATAAGATAGCTATTATAAAATAAAGTATTGATAAATGGCAAGGTGAACATATATATACACACATATCTCTTTAATATTTATATATATATGTGATGTTAGTATAAAGAAAGAATATTTAACTCTGTAGTGTGTACCTCTAGAGACTTTTTACTTACCAAACTCACGTTATAAGCACTTCATTCTAATATATTTGAAACCCCTAAATTCTAAAGTCTTAGATAAGGCTTTTAAGCAGAGGGAGACGAGGGGATCTTCTAGGGAGAAGAACTTTCACGTCATTCAGTGCAGTGTCTGGGATGGTGTCTCAGAAGGGTCTGGGGACCAATTCCAAATTTTTCCCTGTTGCTTGATCCTCATGCACACCCTGGGGGTGGTCCCAAGCCCACAACAGTTAATATACAGTTTCCTCAAAACTGCAGGAATTTTGGCTGGGAAGTCCCTGGCGACCCCCAGCCCACCCCATGGCCAGGCTCTGGCACCAGGAAGCTCCTCCTGGCAGAGTGGGACAGGGCAGGGGATGGTACTGGGGCTTGGATGGTCCCTTGGGGCTTGGGGGGTCAGGAACTCCAAGCTTGCCCAGCCCACGTGCCATGGCATGCAACCCATCCTCCTCTTCCTCTTTCTGGGAGGTTTTTGACATCTGAAATCTTCCAGTTTTGTTACTGGAGAGCCCCAGCTGATTTCCTCCTTCATGCATGTTCCTTGTAATGCTCTGTGTCTTGTTGTATGGCTGTGTGTGTTTACTCAAAATCAGGGCTTTTCTACTTATTTTATGCTGTACATTTCTCCCTCTTTCATTTGCAGTTGTAGAAACTGTTCTTCAGAATAATCCCAAACTCCACCTATTTAAAAGGCACGGGTTTCATAAGCCTTTCTAATGTTCCTGAAACCAAATATTTCCTCGTACCTCCTGACTCCGGAGGAGCAAGGGCACAGGTATGGATGTATTTAACAAAGCACTAACACTAATTTTCTGCCACATGTGGGGGCTGTGCCCTGCCATGCTATTTAGAATTGACCTTGTGAGTGGTGAGGTAGGGGTGTTTTTTCTTGCAAAGATTTATCTCCATGTTTGTTCCCAGGGTTCTGTGGAGCTGTCTGTCTAGAATTTCCACATTATAAATGGCTCTTGTTTTGGTAAAGTTTGAATTATTTTCATTAGCTGGTCACCTGGGGCCTGACCAGAGTCAGGCTAAAGACTTCAGACAAGCTCTACAGCTTTTGCAATCAGTCTCAGTCTCTCTCTCCTGTCATCCCCAAGGAAACGAAAGGCAGAAACGTTTATGCTTCAGGTTAATGTTTTAGAAGCGTTTGAGGCAGGAAGCAAATGGGCTTATTCATAAGTTCCTCGAGGATGTTTTGTTTCAGTGGTGAGGGCTGAAGCTTTCCTGAATAAAGGCCAGCCAGCGAGAAGTGACCAGGGGCAGGACTTGCCTTTGGGACCTGCTCCAAGACCTGGGCTGACTCGCCCTTCTGAGTCCTTCTGACAGTTTGTGCCCAGCTTTGACATGGATTTGGGGAGCCAAATCTTGCATTAGACTTGTATAAATCTCATGCTGAAAATACAGGCTAAGATGTAGCAAGTTTATGTGAGATTACGAGGGACTGGGAATGTCTAAAACCATATAAAAATCATTATATGGACCTGAAAGGGAAGAGCTGGGGAAGAGACCTACCTCATTTCTGCTAAGAATGAGCCACGCAACTTCCTTGCTCGCAGAAATTAGGGTCCTCCTGGAGGGTGCTTACTTTTGAGTATCACATCATGCTTCTCAGCACACTAAACTGAAGCACCCACTTCCCTCACTAATATTTCCTGTGAGAAAGTGAAGCATTTTGTCTTTTTTGGTCTTTGACAGGGCTCACAGTGACAGCAACAGACCTGAGATTAGGTTTGGGATCACTTGAGAACAGTGGGAAATCTGCCACAGTTTTCCAGCGAGAAGGTGTTGCAACTTTTCAGCCACTGAAATGAATCGGGCTAACATTGCACTGGACTTTCAGAAGCACATGCACATTGTGATGTCTGTTCCAATGACCTTGAAGACGTGCTCTTCAAACATCTTTCCACTAATGATCTACAAGGCAGGGGTTGCATTTTAGGAAGAAACATCAAAATATCGATTCTATTGACTGAAGCCTATTTTCCTAGTGTTTCATAATGTTCTTTAGAACATTATGGTAAATGGGATCTGTTAGAGATAAGGAAGGTGAGTCAATTCTGACTGCATCAACAGTTTGGTCTATCCTTCTCCTTCTCATATTTTTTATTCTGATCATGTGTTGCTCTTGTAGATTCTAACTCTGTAAGGTGTTTTGGTGCATTTCTCGTTAAGTGAAGGCACAGGCAGCAAAGTAAGGTCAAAAAAGAATTGTGCTCTTTCATTTTTGCTACCTCTAATTTCAGTTGTAGTGAACCCTTTTCATTTCTATTACAAGCCTTCAAAAATTAGACTTGAATCAAAATTTCCATAGGTAAATGTATCCCAATGAAAAAATGGCTCACAACTGCTTTCTTATTACATGTCCTGTGTGCGCCAGAGCCAAATGCTGGAGAGCAAGGGGCACATATTGCATGAGGAGCCCATATGAGGGAGCCCTGCAGCTTTCTCAGAAACCATTTTGTCACTCCTTTCCTTGGAAGAATTTTCTTTTTAGCGTGTTCACCCCTCACGATATTTTGTGGGTTGACCTCTGATGTCTAAGTCTGGTTCTGCTTTGTATCGTTTGTCTCTCTGTGTATTGCTCTCTGTGTCTGCTCCTTGGCTGTACTTGTTTTCCCTGCTCACTCTGTGCTGAGGCACCTATAGGCTTGTTTTGGTCCTTAGGGCTATGTTCCAAGGCAAGATCTAAGCACTTGAAGCGCTATGAAAATATAACCCTTGGTGAAACGGTCACTTCTTACTGTCATAAAGCACCCTCTAGTATTAAAAATCCCAGTAAAGCAGAAGGATTCTGCTCACAAATTCATGGTTTCAAAGGGAAAAATTTGCATCTCTGGAATACGATTGTTTTTGTTGTTTTGTTGTAGATTTTCATTCTGATTTGTTAAACCCCTCACTGGCCTCCCATGGCACCAGCAGTATGATGCTCCTCTTCCACGCAGCCAAATGTGAACACGAAACTGGTGTTTTCTCAAAATGTGTGCCTACCCAAGCCGTCCCCAACAAATGGGATGTTCTTCATGTGTCCACACTGGTGGCCACCATTGCCACCTTTCTTTTGATGCGATGATACACAGAATCTACAAAACGGAAATCCACCTTTTGGGAGGAAATCTCTTGGTGTGTCAGAGACAAATAACAACTTTCCAGGCTGTTTGCAGGATCTGGATCAATTCTATTAAGAAAAGAAGGTCAATATATCCTTAATTCTAGTTTTTAGCCATGTAAAAAAGTCAAGCCATCCTTTACATTTTTAAGAATGCTAAACAATATATCATATCTCCATGAAAGACAATTTTTGATGGAGGATACTTTTTGTCTGAGTGAAACCCTTCAGCGAGTATAAGTAGGTCTGGAGGTTGGCAAGGCAGGGCCTCCAGCTCCTCCACCTTCAGAGGTGCATCACGACTCTGATGCCTTTGGTAGAAAGAGCAAGGACCACCTGGCCAAGGATGGTGAAAACATGGGGACGAGCCTTATCGCTACCTTGTCCCAACTTCAGTTGGTTAAATAAAGTCTTGGGCTACAGCTGGCGCCCAACCTCCCCTTCCCTCAGAAGACCAAAAGCATCATCTACTACAATGCATGGAACCCATCCAACCTACTCAGGCACATGGTCCCACCATCCTGCCTGCGTGCGCCCAGCTCCGACCTCCCAGTTCGTGGTGGTGGAGCCTGCCCAGCCAGCTGGCTGGGGTGAATCAACACACTGGAACTGACAAAACATTTTTCCTGACATATTTAGAATATTTCACTGGGGAGAAATCTCCGGAGATTCAACATCTGATTCTTCAGACTGCCCTGGGAGATTAAAATAAAGGAGAAGGCAACATTAAGTCATGCATATTCCCATTAAAAACAAACACAATGGGTCAGATTCCATCCTCGATTGCAGCCACACTGAAGCCTCTGTGGTTGCACGAGAGTAAGTGAGGACAGAGTTTGACCTGGTGCCTTGAAACAAAAATAATAGAAATGAGGGACAAGCACAAACTCGACTGTAGAGCTGCAGCGCATTTCATCTGAGGTAGCCTGAGAGAGAAAAAGATCTTATATCAAGGGAGACTTAATTCATCAAAGATGAAGCAAGATAAAAAAAATAATTATTTGCAAAAAAAAGCCCAGTTTTGGCTGAGGGAGTAAGGAGGATTTTTGTCATCTGACATCTATGCATACTGTGTGGCAAATGATTAAATAAACAGATTGCTACTCAAGCGAGTTGCTTGCAGTTTGAGCAGCCAAAGCCACTGGAATAATCCCTGCCCACTAAAAGAAAATCTCTTGGTCACACTGTGACCACACAGAAGGCCCTGCTCACCAGCAGGGTTTACTGGCAGGACAGCTCCTCCAAGCAAGGAGCATCCTCCAGCCCCGCTTGGTGCAGACAGCGTGGGGCTGGCCTAGGGTCCCCAGATCCTGCTGACTCCAGAGGGGAGGTTGCCATGATGGAACAAGAGGAGATTTTGTGCATGCATTTGTCCCTCCATTCGTTCTTCTTTCCCAAAGCCCCTACACTCGTTGGATGTTCAAGACCCCACCTTCTGCATGCACAGAAGGTGGTTTATAAGGCATTAGTAGCAACCCAGCCCCAGGCACAATCCCTGCCTTGATGCCAAGAGGCAGAAATCATAGAAACAACACGAATTTTTCCCCATTCCTGGCTCACACGCAGCCCAAGCAGTCCCATCCCAAAGATCCTGAGAGGTCTCCTGCCCATCTATGTTCATACCCACCTACGAGCATCAGAGTTGATGACAGACTTGAAATATCAGCCTGCATCACTTTATAAGGGGCTGTGATTTACTGTGTCTGCACACATAGAGTCTTCGGCGTTCTGGGCAGCATCCTCCTATCTGCTCCATCTCACTGTCCCCGGGTGAGGAGTTTTTTGTTTCATTTTGTACTTTCTCAGTGCCTGCCCGGTCATCTGTGCACCACATTGCACTCCATATTCATCAAAGATATCTAGCACTCGGCGGGGAGAGTGCTCTAGGACTCTAAGATTTCTATCAAAACCCCAGCGCTTCTTAAAGCAAGATCTTCTGTTTGCCTCAGGCATAAAAAATACATGTGTTTTTTCGGAGCCAGCCAGCTCAGAAAAAGCAAATGATAACTGTTTTTCTTTTTAGTTTGGAGGCTTGTTTCGTCCCTACTAACAGCCCTCGTAGTTGTACTTTTTTAGTGAAAGGAGAAGCAGATCTAGTCTGTAGTAAACAAGAAAAGAGCTCAGCTGCGATGAAACCCCTCTAAAAACTCTCTGTGTATGAGGAGAAGAAGACCCATTAGCTCTGCAGCCATGGAAAGGACGTTATGTGTTTGGTCTTTGAATATTTGCCCTGGTTTCAGCCTGACTCTGTGCAGCCTCCTTCGCCTTTGGCATATTTTCGTCATCACCAAAATACACAGTTTCAGAAGGAAACGGATTTTTTTTGCTCTGGATTATTTCCCCTGTGCCATTGGACAGTTTCTGAGAACAGGACCTCACCTCACACTGAGAATGCATGTTTTAGGGGGTAATCCCAGCCCCAAAGTACTTGCCCTTGCATAGAAGAGATGAAGGATATGGCACAGACAAAAGGTGATGGATTCAGGGTGGTGGAACAAGGCACTGGATGCATTTCCCTTGCTTTCTTCTCCTGGTCCTTACATTGCAGCTGCACACAAATATTCCAACAGGAGCAAGGCTGATGTGAAAGAGCTCACCAGGAAGAAGTGATTTCCATCAATTTCAGCTGCCTCAGGGTACTGTCCCTAAGGAACCACCCTACAGCTTCCCCTTCGTTTCCTCTCATGTGACACTGCCAGCAACAAGCAGCTCCATTCGGAGTGAAAACTTCCAGCCAAATCATGGCCATCACAATGATTGTGCCCCTTTCCTCACCAGCCAGCAGAGAGGAGAGGTGTGCAAACTGCAGAGGAGACACCACGGCTCTGGGGACCATCAGAGGTCAGACCTTTCCTTTGTCAACCTATAATGTCACAGAGTCAAAATCCAACCCCAAGAACGCTACACAAATAACACACGAGCTTTAAACTGTGGACTTCACACCCCACACGGGTGCAAGGAATCGGAGAAATGGAGGATAATCAGCAATGCTTTCATTGTCCCATGAGAAGGGATGGAGGGGTGGCTCCAAAAGCTGTTCTAAGGGGTGCCTTCTGCGATGCCAGTTGCTTGGCCAGCTCTCCATGGCAGAGCCCACACAAGTGTAGTTACTGCTTCTGGACTCTGCACTGAAAAGTTTGGTTCAGAGACAAGAAAACAAAAACCACAAAGCATTCTGATAAAGGAACCCTAGTACATGGACCCCTGCATTTCTCTGATAATTGGTAGAAATGAGAATTATCAGGAAAAGAAAAGGATCAAGACAAACAAAGTAGACAGTGTGGCTACAAGAAGTTCTCTTCCACAAGAAGCCAGCCTGAAACTTGCTGAGTAATGTAGTTAAATTGCCATTACTTGTCCAAAGATGGAAAAACCAAACAACCTTTAAGTGCTTGTTTTCCATCTGTCTGCTCCTGATTTATCTTCTTGCCAATACTGATTTCCATCAAAATATATGGGAAGGATGAGGACTTTCTCAGCTGATGCTCCAAAACCAAAGAAACTATTTCACCAGCTGAGATTCAGCCTTCTCTGGTACAGCTTTTTTTTTTTTGTAGTACCCGTTGCTCTCTCAGACGTGGTGACGAAGGCTAACGAGCTTCCTCTTGCCCGTGAGGAGAGCAGCTGCTGATAACGGGGATCCTCTGCTGGGAAGGGAATGGGTTTTTAAGTAATCTGGGCAGTGACAGGCTGGAGGGCTTATAAGCACGGACACTTGCTGACCTTGCTTTCTTTGCCTCATTTCACCTGATAAATGAGCCCGGTGCACTGGGAGTTCAGGTCTCTCCGCCCTCAGCAGTGCAAGCTGTGGCAGTGATGGGATAATTGAGTCAGTGAGAAGATTCCTGGTGAGACCTTCCACACGGCTGCCATGGCAGAGGGCAATCCCTTCCCTGGTCTGTCTGGGCTCTGAAAGGGAAGTCAGATAGAGATAGATCAATGTAGGCACTGGTAGGACTGGGAAGGAGAGGAGAAAACCCCACAAGGAGCACGCAGACCCAAGCCAAAGCCACTCATCCCCCACCAACTGTGTGGTCACACACCGACAACGCCATGTGGATGCCTGTGGATGCAGATCCCATCTTTTGGTCCAGGAAAGCATGGGCAGAAGCGCGGTGGCTTGCTGAGCCCCCAGCAGGGAGCACGAAGGGCTGGAGAAAGAGGGAGAGCCTACAGCTCTCCTGCACAGCTCTGTGAATTAACACTGCACTATAACTATACCTGTCTGCTAAGGAACACAGACTTGAGCCATGTGTTTGCCACTTACAGAGAATCCCAGAATGATATGAGGTTGGAAAAGACCTCTGGAGATCATCTGGTCCTGGTTCACCCAGAGCAGGTCCCACAGGAACGTGTCCAGTGGGGTTGGAATGTCTCCAGAGATGGAGAGACTCCCTCACCTCTCTGGGCAGCCTCTGCCAGGGCTCTGCCACCCTCACAGCAAAGAAGTTCCTCCTCATGTTGAGATGGAACTTCTTAGGTACAAGTTTGTGCCTATTTCCTCTTGTCTTGACACATTTTGACAGAAACTCAGTCAATTGTTACCCAGGGACCTGCAGCCGAGGAAGTGCTGAGATTGGCACCTATGAGTTACTTGGACAAAAATCCTCAGATTCATTTTTCTCCTTCGAAGTTCTGAGCCACAAGGGGTTTGGGTTGTTTTTTTTTCGGGAAAACAAAGAGACTGTCTCATATTCTACTGCATTCATTTGGGAAAGCTAATTTCATTTTTTTTTACCAGATTCAAGGTGATGTGGAACTAAATGAAGAAATCCCACTGGGGATCCCGGCTGAATGGCTCGGGTTTCAGCACAATAACAGACAGTTCAACACGAAACCAAAACAAGTGTTGAACCTTGAAAGCTGCCTAAAATGGGATTGTCATCATCCAGTCAGGTTTTGTTCTGAGCACCTTCGCTGCTGCTGAAGTCAACAAGAAATGAAGGTGCTGAGCTACAACAGCGCAGGAGACGTTCAGCACAGGCGGTCGGTCGTGGCCATTCTTCCTGACAGTCATTCCTTATCTTTAAACCTAACTTCAACATGTGCCAAAAACTTTGGAGGGACTAGTCCTTGGAGAAATGGGCACAGGACCAAATCTTCACATTAATGATAATCCTTTAGAGTAAAATGCTGTTTGTTTCAGGCCGTGAGAACACGTGAACCCCTCCTTGGCTCTCACCTTTAAAAAGAAAAAGAGAAGAAATTTGAGTTTCATGAACATTAGTGCAAGTAAATTCAGTGCTGTAACACTGGCAAGCCTGTACTGTTGAAGCCAGAGAAGATTAATGAGGAAAGAGTAACGTGTCCAGACACAAGTTTTATTAGTGATCTGATGCTGCAAACACATTTATGCACTTAAATAACTTCTAATCATTTGGTAGATTCAAATAAATCAATATATCTACTCACAATGCAGAATTTGCGAGTATAATATTATGCACTTGTAGACAATGAGGGATAATTTTATACTCATTCTAATCTGCAGTATCTAGGCATACCCGTGTCTTGAAAATTTCTCCGGAGTTATTTCTCGTATCTAAACGTGTCACCATCTTTCTGGCAACCACTGTAACCTCAAATATACAGTCATAAAGGGAAGGGTAGCTCAAGACTGGAAAACAACTACAGGTCTCAAATTGTAAAAACCATTGATACTTCCAGAGTGACTCATCTTAAAAAAGGCAGAGAAGTGTCATGCCATGTACTGAGTGTTCCATATGGCAAAATAAAGATTTCAATTGTTTATCAGCACTACCTCAAAATAAATAAATAGTTTGCAGTGGCTAAAAAAAATCATAATGCACTTTAGCTGGTTGATGTAAATAAAATTAACATCACAAAATGCTGTGGGTTTGTGGGCAGCCCAGTGAACTGGGACCCCAGGGCAGCTGACCCTGTTCTGCTGGAAAACTTCCCTCCCCTCTCTGCGCCTTACACCCCAAAATCCTGAGATGTTTCTTAGAAGGCTCAATCCTCTTCTCACACAGACCCGTTCCTCCACATGCGGACAGTTCTCATAGTTTCTACCAAATGTTTCTTCCCATCTCTCGTGTTTCTTACACGCTGATGCATCCGACCATTAATTTATTTTCCTTCTTGACTTCTAAAAACAGGAAGAGGGGGAAAGTTACAAATAAGGTAACTTTCTTTTTTTTTTTTTTTCTTTTTTTTTTTTTTTTTTTTTTTTTCCTTTTTTTTTGATTTGGCTATTTTTTCCTTTCCTGCAGATCAAGATGCCGGGTTGGTAGCACCCTGTTCAGGAGTCCTTATGGAGGACATGTGTTCACCTTCACCCGCGTAGGAATATTCAGTGGGAACTTGTTTGTACAAAAATTAAATAAATATATCTAACAGCAATCTTTGCTAGTCCTCTGCCTTGCTGCCATCAGTTAGTATGCTCCAGGCATGACAGAACACATGAATATTAAAGAACGATTGTTAACATTTTGATGTTTTGTCAGCACTTTGTGTCAAAACATCTTCCTACCGGGATGCTGCGTGATGACACTGTGTCAAAACAGAAAATCATCACCCGGTGCTAAAATGCTGCCACGTGATGACATTCAGATCTATGTGTTCCAAGAGCTATTTGTGCCACAAAGTCAAACCTCTCTCAGACTGATGGTGGCACTTGGTTGGAGAGAAAATTGGGGAGGGAAAGATGTAGCATGGAAACAGTATGGAAGACAGACAGAAGCTGGGTTTCAGCAGATTGTGAGAGCCAGCACAATGACTCCTGGCAAAACTGATTTTAAAATTGTAATTTTTAAAAGAATGAAAAAAGAAGTTATTTTTGAAAGGGAAAGCAAATTCATGAGAGTCTTTTATTTCTTTTCTGTGTACCATCTTATATTCCGCTCAAAGAATTGAAACAAACTGGCTTGAATGCCCCAGATTTCTTAGAGGTACCACTGGGGGAAGAGTAGGATATCAAAATGTGGAAAATAAAATCTCCGACTGAAAAGCTTCAGTTTCCAAAAACTTATTCTGAAGTAAGAAATTATGAACTTCTAGTTGTTGTTGAAAACCAAACTAAAATATTGCAGAAGTTGTTGGGAAAAAAACAAACTGAAATATTGTAAGAACTATTTGAGGGACTGGAAACTTCTTCCACTTCTTCCACTGGTGTGTCCTGTTATATTTTGGTAAAAATAATTGTGAAGTTTTGACTGATGGAAACAAAGGGATATAGGTCCATCGGTTCCCCAGGAGCTCAGTACTTTCCACTTTTATCTTTCAGAGAATTACTGATCATAGAATCACAGGATCAAAGAATGGTTAGAGTTGGAAGGGAGACTTTAAAGATAATCGAGTTCCAGCCCTCCTGCCCTGGGCAGGGACACATCCCACCAGAGCAGGTTGCTCCAAGCCCCATCCAGCCTGGCCTTGAACCCCTCCAGGGATGGGGCAGCCACAGCTTCTCTGGGCAACCTGTTCCAGTGCCTCACCACCCTCACAGTAAAGAAGTTCTTCCTGGTATCTGATCAAATTTTTGATAACACAGAGACCATGAATTCAGAAAACAAACATGGCATTGCAGCCCTCTGTTAGGACCAAGCCAGGGTGAGTTTTATGTTTTGGTTTTCCTGGTTCTAAAGAAACCTCTCCACATGTGTAGCAGACCTGTGTGACCAGAGCAAACCCTCCAGTGTCCAGCACTCCCTACTCCTGGCAAGGTCAGCAGGAGATGCAGCTGCTGTGGTCCTCATAGGACCAGACCCCCTCTTCTTCACATGAAGACCTTTGCTGAAACAGCAATGAAGAAGGTTGTTTTGAGATTTAGCAATCGACATACGTCGTACCGTTTCAACATCGGCTCCGAGCATCCATTCTGAAGGCAGCCGAGATGTTCAGCCAAGGATGCAGCTGGATCCTCTCCAACCCAAACAGCACGAACCTCCTCAGCCCCACCGTTCTCCCGGAGCGGGAGGTAACGTGCAATCAGGTACGTGAGACCGTATTATGTCTGGGCAAATTTCTCCCTCTGGAAAATGAAAATATTACAGTTGCAGGACATTATAATTATTTTCAGTGTGGTTAAATTTAAGGAGTGAATTAATCCCCTGTGTAACCCTATTGATTTGAACAGAGTTATGCAGGAACCAATGCGGTCTCAGAGAATTACATCCATAAATACAGCAAGTTACAGAGTTGCTGTTTCTGTGTATTAAACCCTGGTCCTAAATTCCGCTCTCAGTTACACGTTTTACTTCGGAGCTACTCTACCAGTGCTAAATGAATTTTTCTTGATGAAATGCCTGTGTAAATAAGACAAAAAATCCGGTTCTAATTCTAATTAGAGCTGTGTTCATAGCAGAGGGGCGTAGGCACCCCATGTCCCACACAATTGCCATCCTTTAATTCCCCAACAAGTCCTCAGTGACCCACTGTGGGGGCTGGATGAGATGACCTTTAAAAGACTCTTCCAATCCAACACATTCTATGATCTAGAAAGTGGGGCTCTGCAGCCCTCTGATTGTCAGCTTGGCAGGAGAGAGAGAGGAGAGGACAGACACGTCTATGGTCCCATGAAGATGCTCCAAAGCTGGACCTGGGATGGCCTCCCAGATCCCACAGAAAGACACAGCCAAACGTACAAGCCTTGTTCTCCCATCCATTTGACACCACTCTTCAACAGGAATGTTTTATTTGCTTTTTAATCTTAATGTAAGTCTCAATAATTGGACAACTTTGGTTGGTCTGCTACAGTTATTTGTGTAAGAAGTGTTTGGGAATTTAGGCCATTCCCTTTAGCTCTTGACATCCTGGTGAATTATGGTACAAACGCAAGGAAACACCAGTCCAGGAGTGTAATTAACCTGTAACAGGGTAATCCTGCACAGATCCAGAGAATTGTGAAAGAAATCCATCCTCAAGATGCCCACCAACTTTTTTCTTTCATGGAATTATTATACTCATTCCAAGACAAGCTTCATGGGGACCATTGTTTCAGCTTGAGGAAAATCTCCCTCTCCAAGCACCTCTTGCAAGCAGGAAATGAAACCTCCTGTGAGAAATCACCTGGCAGGGCATTACTGGAAACAGATGATATCCAAGAGGTCCTCAACACATCTCTGTGCAAGCAAAGCCTTCTTTGCTGCTGTCTCACTTGGGAACCAGCAAGGAAGCCTCCAAACTTTGCCCTCATGGCCTGCCATCTTGTCTTTCCTCCTTCTTTTCCTCCATGTACGTGTCCAACACCTCTGCAAACCAACCTGAACATAAGCAGGTAGTGATAGAGATTCAAACAGAAAGTGAGAAAGAAAGAGAAGGAGAAATGTATTGGCTAGAGATGATGGTGAGAGGAGGGAAAAAAAGAGACAGAAAGACTAATGAGCAAAGACCTGTATGAGAAAAAGGAATGTAAGAGTATTCCCAGGGATTTCCAGGGATAGGATGGAGTACACTGTTGGGTGTCATATAAATGAAACAAGGTAGATAATAATCATCCATCTCCTTGTCCCACAGCTCCAATAAAGTTATTAGGAAGCTGATTACTCTCTTGCACATTTGGGAGAGCCTCACGTTAGCTGACTTCAGGAAGGGGAGTTCTCAGTGGGGTATTTTATATGCTGTAAGTTTTCACATCAATCAGCGCCGAGTTTCCTGTCCCTGGTGTGTTCAGTCGTTGTAGGGGAGAACATAAATTCAGTGCATGCCCATTGCTGCTCTATCCCACGGTGGAAGTTTGAAAACTAAGCAATGTGTTAGGTTTTTTTCTGTGCATAATATTCTGTTTCTGTGGGCAAAATGAGCACCAAAACATGCACCTTCTCACTTTCCTCTAAGATATGAAGATCTCCTTTCAAGCATCTGTAAAGCTGTGGAAACAGTTCATCTACTTCTAAATACCTGCCCTGTGAGCTAGATCAGGCAATTCACTCCAAACAATTCTCAGACATCATCTACTTTGTGTGCTGGGGAGCTGAACAGGGACTGAAGAAAGTGGGAATGGCATTATGGGAAAGAGGTGATGTCCAAGAGCTCTTGGACTTGTCCTCATGTGAGCACTTGTCCTGGTACCTGTCCACCTTACCCACAGAATTCACAGAATTCTGAGAATTCTTCCCAAAGGGAAGCGGAATCTGTTCTGTGAAACCGCATGGTTGCCTGTTCTAGTGCCCAAGCCTGCAGTGATACCCAAAACCAAGTGTCTGGCACCCAAAATTAAAATAGGGGACTCTCATCACCCTCTTTGCAAGGTCAGGTAGTGGTGGAGTGACAGTGAGGTTCATGGTTTGCTGCCTGCCTTGGCAATACAATGAATTCTGGTCCTCTTAAATTCCGTGTTTGACCTTACATCTCCTCTCTGCAAACATATTTCTAAAGGCTACCACTTAAATCATGGAAAGGTATCGATAAAGTAATTTTGGGTGGAATTTCTCTCTTCTAACCTGACGTATCTGAAAGTGAGGTGCTGCAGCTAGAGTGGTTGTCCAGACTTTTAACCTCTCCAGTGGAGTTCTTTTGCTGTCCACAGTGTGTGCATGTTTCTGTACCTGTGTGCACATGTGTCTGCACACACACACGGAAACCCAAATCCCAACCAGGTCCAGTTGCTCTGATTTTCATCTAAAGTTTGGCCAAGGATTGCCCCACAAGCAGACAGCAGCAGATTTCAGGTTCTCCTCAGGTTTCTCACTGCTGCTCATCATCACGCTCCGAGAAAGACGCTATTATTATACAACTCAGCTTTGTGTGGAAAGTACTTGAATTAAACCTTTACTACACTCTTCCATTGATTTTGCTACGACCTGCAATTTGTCAAATCATTTTTTCCTCTGCTGTAAGCACAACGCAGCATGAGATCTCCAGAAAGGGCAGATTCCTTCCAGCCGGCGTTTCGGTATTCAGGAGGAGGACTTTACTGTGGCTCGAGTGCACAACAGGTTATACAATCACTGAAAATTTACGTTCCTGCTTCTGCCTTTTCTCCAGCATTTGGGGAATATTTTACAAACTGCTAGAAGGGAGGAGGTATTTTTAAATCACATCCATTTTAACAATTTAGAACATTTTAATCCCAGCCGCTGACCTTGCCAGAACACTGATCTGAGCACTCCAGAGCATTAGCAAAACATATACCCAGAGATGAATTTTACAACATGAGATCATCCGTAATAGTAAACTGCCCTCCGCCAGCACGAGCACACAAACGCAAGCAGACAAATGCATGCTCACATTTTTGTGTGCTATATGTATTTTCATACTTTTTAAATAGCAACATGGGGAAGATCTCAGGGACCAGAGAAGCAGCAAGTCTGGATAAATCATCAAGGCATAACTCACAGACTGGGGATTAGGAGGTGTCTTCTACCAAAAAAATGACTGGTACTTTGACGGCTGAAATATTTTGCTGCTGGTTTGGGGGAAAGCGAGGAGGCAGTGGCAGAGGGTGCTCATTTGAATAATGCCCTAAATCAGTCCCATATGTTGACCCCGTGACCAACCCTCGCTGGCAAAAAAGTCAAAACAAATCCCTGGTATTTTTCAAATGGCTTCCAAGTCGGAGTCTGCATTCACCTAGGCCAGGGTACACACACGGAGCGCCTTGCACCTGCATAAATACGACACTGTCCCTCATTGATAGCAAGGAAAAAGGCCTCTGTTTTGATTCATGCATAGAAAAATAATTGTGTATAGAACGAATACAGCTTGACCGAAGTATTAGACATGGTTGTACGGATACGCTTCTATTTTCCTACCTCTAACAAATAAAGCATTATGTATGTCTGCAATTTTAGTCCATGTGTGCTTTGGAGGGAATTGAGGAAGACTGGCCTTTGGCCACCACCTTTGCTGAATACTCATCTCCCACCTAAGATGAACTAAAACACGTTGAAGTTCAATGCGCAACGACTGAACAGGAACTGGGCAAGCCCCAAAATTGGTAGTTTATTCATAGATCTTTCTGTGTGTAAAGGTGGTGCCAGCTCAAGGCTCCTCAGGCAGCACGGCAAGAGCAGAGTTTCTCTTGGCCGAGGCCAAGGCCAAAGCACCTTCGGCCAGGGAAAACAAAACGAGGAATGGCGAAAAGACCAATGTGGTGAAGAACCAGAACAGACTTCTCAAGAGCTGTGCTGGCTGCTTCTGGTGTACGGGGAGACTACAGTCCATGGGAGCTGAAAACGTGCCTGCTGGGACAGGCTGCCACCACACACGTTGTTGCCCCTCTTCCAGCACCAGCTGCTAACCTGCTTCTGTGGCTTGGTCATGGGTAAAGTAGGCTTGGCTACAGCTCATTCTTCTTTCCCGAGAGTCCTGAGGCAAGCTGAGCTTCTGCCTAAAGCCAGACCTGTGTTTGGGGGCATTTCCTTGTAGCTACAGCCAAGAATTGTAGCACAGTACGACCATCATGATAATGGTGGGACATGCAGCCAAGGAACTGGTCTAAAGACCTCCCCACCTGCAACAGATGGATGCAATACATATCTGGGAAGATTATAATGGACAGCAATATGCTTGTGGTCAACATAATAACTGTAGACCTTTGTAGTCCATTGTACTGCAGGCTACAGGTACCACCACACGGGTGAGGCTTCAAGGGAGCTGTTTTGTGGAGCCTGGCAGTGATGGAGGCAGTGCACACACTTATACTTTTTGCTTGTACTAAAGAAGAGCTCCAGGAATTCAGGGTCTGAGACAGTCCCAAGGGATGGGAGTAGTTTGTCAGGTCATCAGTCAACCAAAAGTTTCTCTAGATGGTGACTGACAGGAAAAATCAAAATATGAGCCACACTGAGGGAAATTCTCTCTTCACTTGGGAGGGAGGCTTCCTAAAACTACGGTTGGGCTAGTTTTATCTTCAGGGATTACATCCTGTTTTCTTCCTGATCAATGGTTTCAGTTTCTCTTTATTGAGCACATGGAGGTTTTGCATTGCTTCCATGAGTGCTCTAGAACACTTCAAAACTTAACACCACTCTAAGTTAATGTAAATACAGCATTTCAAGAAGTAAAAGTAAATTAGATTATTGCTCTCACAGCTTTTCTTCACATTCACAGAGACCAGCTGTGGCTAGTTGTGATTTTGGTATTGGAAATGGTCCGTCTTGTGTGAACTGAGCATGTCTGTGAACTTCAGACTTTCCTGCTAAAGCTTGCAGAGCTCTCCTAAAGGCTTAGTTTACTTGATTATATATATTTTCAAACACAGATGCCTGTCAGACACTCTTGTCTTCTTCCTTGAGTGTAGAAGTGACCAAGATGAGTAATTTAGACTAGACACATAGCTCTGAACTACCTAAGAATATTAAACCCTTCATTGTTTCCTGAGAAAGTGGGTCATATGGGAGAAGAGGTGGCATGAAAGAGAACTGGGTACTCCAGCGGCTCTGTTCTCCCCGGCTAAGGGTCCCCTCCAGATTTCCCTGCTGCCATGGGTCGGGTCGGGTCAGGTCTGGCTGGTTATTGGGGGCTGACAGTGGCAGCACTGGGGAGAGGGTTTGTCAGAGCCCCAGCCTGCGGCACGTCTGCCCAGGAAAGGAGCCAGGAAGCCTTTGAAGGAAAGTGTTGAGTTTGGTACTTACTGGGTGGTCCCACCAGTTTGAGATTTTTTTCCTGTACCTTACCTCCACTATAATCAGGTTGTTGGGGTTTTTTTTCCCAGACTTTCAGGAAAGGAAAAATAAAGGAACTGCTGATGGCATCGTTTTGATGTGAGGATCTGATTTTTGAGTTTGCTTGGAATTCATAACCTGGAGTGATGATAAGGTCTTCCAGTTTTTCCAGGCTTCTGGGGAGAAAACAGCAGGTAGATGGAGGTATTTCTTTGTCCCATTCTCCTACTCGGATAGCATGGCTCTGTTGGCTGATTAATTATCTGCACCAGGGTTTATGCTGTTGAACTGTTATCCTGTATGATAAATGAAAAGTTTCTTACAGCTATTGGGTGAGGCAAGATCTTTAACTGGTTTATTTAATGAATAAATAAGCCATTTCATATGCGACCAGCCACTTGGCTGGTGCAGGTTGCCAGTCCTTTCTCTCTCTTTGGAGGAAGGTGGGTATCTTTACCGGGCATTTTTACACTCAGGCTCTGACAGAGCTCTCCTCTCCTGCAGTTCTCACTCTGTTTTGGTGCTTCAGTGTCTCTGGGTTGACTGCAGCTGCGATCATTTCTTTCTATCTTTTCTTTTTCTTTTTTTTTTCTTTTCCCATAGAAAAAAGTTGCACATAGCCGTTTCACCCATGTTATAAACCTCTTAAGAATACAAATCTGCTTGCTTGGAGATGATTTTGGCTTGAGTTGTGGTGAGAGGAGTCGAAGTTCGCAGCAAATGCTTCTGGCTTGCTAACCTAACACCCTGTGGCACCCCTCCGATTTTTAGGATTTCACTAAGATTAGTTTGAAGGGGAAAGATTTAATGAGCCTCTATTAGTAAAAAAAAAAATCACTTGAGTGACTCCCTTTTTCCCCATTTTTGAACAAGAGCCAGTTGGTTGTGTTTCTTTTTTCTTTGAGAGTAAAGATATATTATAGCTGCGCCCATCAACTGCCTCCAACAGAAGATGGGGTTAACAACATCTGGAGTGTTATTCATTACTAAGTAATCTGTGAGCCTGTTTCCATTTCTTCTTGAGTCCAGGAGGTCTGACAACAGCAAATGGTCACAGCCCAGCCAGGCTCTTTTGCAATATTGAAAGTGAAGTGCAGTGCTTGAGCACCAGACACGGTGTCATTGCTCGTGTATTTGTGCCGTGGCTTCCATGGTGAGTGACCACAGCCTGGTCTTGGATCTGACACCAGCCCTTGCTGAGGACCCAGGACCTTCTGTGTTGGTGGCACAGGGTCACAGCTGTGCAGCCGCTTCAACGTGTGCCCAGGGTGTCTTTCCGTGATGGTCTGAAGTTGCAGCAGGGGAAGTTTAAACTAGATCTTAGGAAGTATTCCTTTACTGAAAGAGTGGTCAGGCACTGGAAGGGGCTGCCTTCCAGTGGAGTCACCACCCCTGAGGGTATTTAAGAAACGTGTAGATGTTACACTTCAGGACATGTTCTAGTGGCTGAGATTGTAGGGAATGGTTTTGTGTCTGGTTGGACTTGGTCATTTCAGAGTTCTTTTCCAACTGGAACAGTTCTGTGATCCTGTGATCTGCAGAATGGTCAGGGTGAATTTGGAGCACTGGGGAAGACTGAGGCAAAATTTACTTTGACTTCCCTAAGATCAGATGTTAGTCTGTAAGCCCCTAAAATTAAAATCAGAAATAGGAGGAGTGAGGAGGCTCTTCTCACAGTCAGCCACCTTGCCAGCCTCATTAGTTTATCCTCTTTTAACATTATTTCTTCTGATTGTGTAATAAACAGGTGCCCACCTCAACAAATAGAGGAGTGAACCAACCACCCCTACCCAAAAATGGGTTCCACAGGTACCGCTCGTCACCCAGTGAAAGGTTAACAACCACGACTTGCTCATTCTCCACCATCCCACTTCTGCTCCCCTCACAGGTTTCCACAAGCTCCTCCTGGAGGAGAACCCATGTTGGAGACCCGGAGGTAACACCAACACCTCCGTCCCGCACCTCTCTCCTGGCTCTGCCTCAGTGTCTCAAACAGCTGAGTGTGGCATAAAAATAAACCAAAGCTTCAGTGTCCACTCCATGAAAAGAAAAAAATACCACTGACAAACCAACACAGGCTCTGGCACCCTGCTGCTTCTTACAGGACATGAGAACAATTAGGAGTTTAATAAAATATGTTGCAATTGCCACTACCCTTTTCTGGTCACAACCACGGCTGGGTGAAACATTCGGGAAGATCACTTAGCTGTAGTGTCGGTGTTTTATTTGGATTTTTGTTTGGGGGTTTATCTGGGGAGGATGGGGGGGTAGTGTTTGCTGGTTTGTGGTTTTTTTGTTTGTGGTTTGGTTTTGTTTTGTTGTTGTGGTGTTTTTTTTCCCAAAAAATCATTAGCAAAACTTAATAATATAAGGAAAAATGCATTACCCTTTTGCTATAGCAGTGAAAAATTCACATCAGGAGGCAAGTTGCACAGCATCAGCACAGCAAGGAAAAGATCTTGTCTTCCAATTTTCCCGAATAGCGGGGGTCTACTTTTCAATCTGCATCTTTTCCAGACTTCCTTTTCTAGATTTTCCTTCTCCACTGAGACAGGGCAGGGGGATTTCAGGCTTCGTTTTGGAAAGGGGCAGTAAGTGAGATATAAACCAAAACTGGTTTCTTGGCACTCAGGCAAGTTGAAACTGTGAATCCAACAATTTCTTCTTAATCAACACAGGATATTTAACTTCCTCTGCTTTTCTGCTTTGTCTCCATCCCACCCCATCCCATCGCATCCCATACAGTCCCACTGAACAGGTGAGAAGGGGACTGAGATTTTATCAGGCAACCTGACCATAATGATGACATGGACCAACCACTTCTACAGCACTTTGCAATGTTAGATTTTAAGTTAGTTGACTGAGGATTTACAGCTCTGGAGATCAGCAATTATCCTTATATTTAAAAAATCAGGCAGTGCAATGGCTTCCCCAGATTTTGTGACCAACCCAAAAGCACATCTGAGCCCCTAACTCGTGCCT
The DNA here is from genome assembly GCA_013400375.1 of Thinocorus orbignyianus. Classification (NCBI taxonomy): domain Eukaryota; kingdom Metazoa; phylum Chordata; class Aves; order Ciconiiformes; family Thinocoridae; genus Thinocorus; species Thinocorus orbignyianus. Next base: position 114,028 of record VXBW01001639.1, on the reverse strand, counting down.
CTCAATTCCCCAGACAGCATTCATCTTTCTGGGCAGCGCCAATGACACTGTATCTTGTGTCCTGATAGGAAAATTTTCCTTTATTTGAACATTTTTGCTTATGAAGGGAAATCCAAAGCAGAGCTCTTGGTATTGGATGATTTTGTTATTTAGTGGGACCTTCATTCAGACAGGTATTTTATCGTAGTGGGGAAAAAGTGCAATTTTAAGATGTCCACAACATAATATGGATTTGTCTTTGTTGGTCTGTGCTGGAGGCTTTAAACTGCAGTTAGAGGAGAAACGTGTCTTTAGCTAACACTGTATGCTGTGCTTCTGGTAACAAATTCCTTGTGCTCACAAAATAATGAGGCAGATTCCCTTTGGTGAAATCCCTTTGGCCAGTGGAGCACTTGCTGAAGTTGGCAGTGATGACTTCCACTCCAGAAACCAAGAGGGAGAACAGGGAATAGTGACAATCTCTCATTTTTCATCCTTGGGCTGAAGTTTTCTTGCTAGGAGAAAGCTCTGGAAGAGACTTGGTATTTACTGTCTGCAACCTCCACCTTCCACTGCTCCAGGATCAGAAATCTACCATTTGCAGGCAAAAAACCCATCATCACCATTTACTTCAATCACCAAATATTTGTTTGGTATTTGAAGGACCCCCATGAAGACCAGGGGAGGACTGCATTTCTTCAGGCAACGAAACCCCCTTGCCCTGTTTCTCCAGAAAGAAGCATCCGGGTGGACTTCCCTGCCTCTTCCCTGTTATACAATCTGCTGGATGTGCTGGCTGGGAGAAAACGCGAGGGCGAATCAGAGGTACACCAGGTGCTAGCAAATGAAGCATACAAATTCCCAGGACACTGGCTCTCCTTTTTTTAATTATGTTGAGAGAAAAAAAAAAAAAAAAAGAAAAAGAAAAGGCAATGCTTATGAAAGGGGACAGGTTGATGATAGAGGAGAACAATACTGTTACTTTTCCGTGGGATTTTTCCAGTACAAGAGGCAGGTGTACTCCAATTCATGAATTTTGCTTCATTACTTGTTCCCTTTTTTTTTTTTTTTTCATTTGGGCCTTTCAGTGAAGTTATGATCCGTGGCAAAGAGTAAGGGCTGTACCCATAAAAAGCCTTCTGTTTAAAAAGAACTAAAGCTGTGCCCTGTCTGTTACAAGGGACTACAGCAGCATTAACAAAGGAGTTCAGCATTCCCACTGTTGCTGTAAAGGATAAACATTTTTTTCAACAGGGCCATGTAAATGTAGCCTAAGTTAGATATAATTAGTCATAATTTCCCCCATGAAATTGTTTGGGGGGAAAAATCAAAACCCAGCCCGCTCTAAAAAACACAAGAAGAGAGAAAGAAATATTGCTGAAGTCTAAGATGCCAGGAAATGTGTTTCAAAAAATCAGATGTTTTTATAATGCATAGTGTTCTTTGCAAAAAAATAATCCCCACTGCTCATAAAAATGATGAAATGATACAGTTGCAGAGAGTTTGTACACCCTCTTCCTGCCTACCCATGATTGCATATTTAACCTCAGCATTAAAAAATGTGAGAGAGCTAGAGGAATTTTTTCATTCTGTTGCCGTTCAGGCAAACACGCTGTTTCCAAGATATATTTATATTATAAAGGTTGGTTCCAAAGTGCTCGATGTCCACAGCAGGGTTCAGATATTCAGAAGAGCAAACCACAGTTTCCACTACCTCAGTGGAAGGCGGTGGGTACTCAGCAGCCCTGGAAATCTGGCCAGTCAATTTAAATAATACCTAATTTAGGTAACGGAGCCTTGCTGCTGAGCCCTTACTGCAGAGCTCTCTCCCCAGGTCAAACAAACTGAAAATAGAACTCATGTCTTGAATCCTCCATGCAGTTCTCTCTACCCATTCACAAAATAAAAGAGTAGAAGGAGGAAAATATGTCAGAAGCAACGGTGATGTGCAAAATTAGGCACTGAGTGCTACAGAGAGAGACAGATCAAGAGTATCTATCTTGAAAAAGAGAAACCTAAACGGGTGTATGGTACAGAAAAAAATGACATGAGCACCATGGAGAAGATGAATGGGGAATGATTATTCACTATTTTTCACAATCCAAGGACTAGCAAGTATGAGATTTGATAAATTCACAGAAAAAAAAAACCCAAACTTATCAAGAATTATTAAGCACAAAGGCACAGCTTTTGGTTTCAGAGGTCTTTAAACTGCAGACTGCTGAAAACTGTCAAATATACTGGGGGAAAAGATCCCTGTGAGCTTGCTCTGCTTTTCCTTAAGCCCCTGTGACGGGCTCCGGTCAGAGGTGTGGTAGAGGGACTTTTGGCTGGACCCGAAGCAGCAGTTCTAGTTCTTATAAATGGTTGGGCAATTCCACTAGCAGGGAACGAGGCTCATGATGCAAGAGGTCACTTCATCTCCCTGCAGTTCCTGGCTGAATAAATAGGCAATCAGTGAGTAGGAGTTGGGAGGTAAATCAACTTTTGTGTTCAACACTGGGAGAAAGATACTGCAGCGTCATGTCCACTTCTGGTAACTGCAGTCGTAAGAGGGTGTCAAGACCTTGGAGAGAATACAAAAAAGAGCCACCAGAAAGGCTGGGATTGGGCTTTGCCAGTAAGAATTTGTCTGTTTACTTGTCAAACAGAAGAATTTATCAACGCTTTTGGAAAAAAAAGAAAAAAGAAAAAAATAACGGTCATTCAGGGGCTCTTCAATCTGCTGAGAAAATAAAGAAGAGCTGAAAATAAAATCCACAAACATTCAGGCTGGAAATAATGCTGACTGGGGGGAAGGGAGGTGTTTTTCAGTTGTTTTGGTTTGGATTGCATTGGTTTTTTTTTCCCCTCCCAAGACTTAAGAATATTAAACCATTAGAGAAAATTACAAAAGAAATGGTGGGTTTTCCATCACAACAAAAGAAATGGTGGATTTTCCACCTCCTAATGCCTTCCAATAAAGGCTGTTTTTCCAGTCAGGCATGTTATTGGATTTTATACAGGGTTAACAGGTTAAAACCAACACCACTCAGGCAATTATGATATATAGAGAGATAGCCTGCTTCTTCTAATGGTTCTGCCTAGTGCTGTTAAATTGGGGGCTGTAAGAAATCCCCTCTCCTGTGTGTGTTCCCCTCCGTTCCTCCCTCCAGCCACGTACAGCCCACGGAGCTTCACTTACCCTGAATGGCGAACAAATACTTTTAAAACTCCAGGTTCTGCTTCATGGATTTGTGTAATCTCCATAAACGGCTTTCCATATGCATCCACCCCTGCTGATTGCTCCTGGAGGTGATGAACTTCCATAAGTTCATGATGAACTTTGCAGACTGCACGTGGCTGAAATGGATACCCACCTCTACCAATTAGGACACATTCTTCAAATCACCCAGGTGTGCTATTAACATCATTTGGTATTTGAGTTTGCTGCCACTCCTGCATGTTTGAATAATACTCAGCAGAATCAGCCTTGTTGGGACCACGGGGCTTGATGAGCTACCTGACTAGTTGTCTGTCCACCTGCATCTCCTCCACTGGGGAAGCACAGACGTGTAGCTGCTGGTCATTCTGCTGGCTTCTTCACTGAAACCATTCCCAGCACCAGAAGAAATCAGAGTTCCTATAGGCCAGGTTGGATGGGGCTTTGAGCAACCTGCTCTAGGGAGAGGTGTCCCTGCCCATGGCAGGGGGGCTGGAACTTGATGATCTTTAAGGTCCCTTCCAACTCTAACCATTCTATGATTCTATGATTCTATGCTGTTCTTGTTTGGTATTGATAATTAACCATAACGTTCAGCAGCGTGGTCAAGCCAAGGTGCAGCTCCTCTCCGTTACACAGACCTTGGTGTTACATGGAGGAGGGTTAATCATAAGATCATGGTAAAATCTCAAGGTCCTGTTTAAGGAACCTAAAAGGATCATGTATTCTACTCCTCTGCTTCGTGTCAAAACCCAAACCATATGAACTACATCATTGCTAGCAGATATTTCTCCAAAGTCATCAAATTAAAGACCATGGTTAACATATTTATCTCAGAAGTACCTTCTTCCATTCAGGAACTGGAAAAAGACCCACTCCTTTCAGGGCATCCTTAGAGCAAGCCTGTAGACTGGACTCCAGCAAAGGCCAGTCACACCTGAATGGAGCTGGAAGGTCATACCACGTCACTTTTAGGCTCCACTCAGGTTTATACCCCACAGTGTGATATTCACATTCTTTCAGCCAGCTTGTTCAGATTCTGACTCATCATAACTCCTTCTTTTCCCTCTATAGATCTACTGTCTAGTCAATTGCTCCTCCACTCTGAACTTGTTTTTCCACCTAACTGGGGACACTGGTACTTGTGCTTACTGTTCTCACATAGAATTATCCTATTTTAGATCATTTCTCCAGTTCCCTCTATCAATAATGACCTTCTGAGAGACAAAAAATGCACTTGTAAGCCCAGACCCTGGTTGTTTGCTGGGAGAATGCTACCTTGCCTGAAAGCAATGGATCTGCTCTACCGGTAACTTCTCGGAAGGGGTCTCCAGCTCAGCAGCAGCCTTTCCTTTTCTCCCATGAAGTCGGAATCTTGTGCCAGAAGGAGCTGAACTGATGACAAACACAATGGCAGGGTTCACGCTATCTGCACGGACACCATAACTTGTGGGCTGGGCAGATCCCTGGGGTGGATCTGTTGAAAGAAGTGCAGCCAACCCCACGAGGAACTGCACCTTTCTTTTTGTAGGGCTATAGAGTTTCCCCTACCAGAGGCCAACAATTTCAAGGCTATGTAAAAATTTGATCTACCTTTTTTTTGCTTTTCATATCACATTTACCTCGGTGTATTCATCTGAGGGAGAAACTCCCTCCACACTGAATTCTTAAATTACTAGAAAAACAGGTGACTTATGAAACTAGACATCTGCAGCTAGGTGTGTGGGTTAGATGCAATTTTTTTCAGGAAATGTGTTATTTAGTTAGACCTTTCTGCTGAATTCTAGGAGGATAATTTTATTATGCTCTCTTTACGTGGGTTAATACAACAATTAAGTAAAATTCTTATGAGCTTAGAGAAAAAATATGAAACCTTTTAGAGTGAGCTTGTGCCAGGGAAAATGGAAGATGAAGAATATATATATATGTATATGTAAAAAAAAAATAATAAAGGAAGTTCAACAGAAAAGATGAGTTTTTACCCTGAATATGAGTGAAGAAAACAAAGACTGAAACCGATTGCTCCATTAATGAACCACAAATCCTTCATCTTCATGGCAAACTCTTTTAGTCAGCAGCCAATGAACAAGCTCCTGCAGAGCCCTGCTTTGTGCCAGCAGCCACATCAGTGTGTGAATTACATGGCCAGGGCACCCAACACATCGCTGGAGAAGGTGGCCTTGGACTGCTAAAGAGCTGGGAAAGAAGAGTTCCATTAATTTTGTAACGGAAACATAAGGCTGGATGATTCTGGGAATAAGGAGAAAGATGGCAGATGCAAGACCAGGCATCAAGTATATGTTTTGTAGGAAAATTTTCAGCCAATTGGTAAAAGCCTAGCAATCAAAACCAAAGCTGCCAAGAGGGAAACACAGACATTTGTGAATCTCAAAAGTAATATCTTAATTATATTTTTAAATTCCAATTCTTCCAACAGTCTTGTTTTGATGCATTCCCAAATAAAATTTTATTTTCTGGATCCTAACAACTTTTCACCTTGAAATGTGAATCGAAAAGTAACGGTTTGACTCTGGTCAGAATGTGCTTTGGGTCTTCATATACAAAAATATTTGACTTCTGATTGTGATTTGGGATGGAAAAATAGCCTGCAGTATCATATAATCTGGCAGGACAAGAAAACTCCTTCCTAGACAAATTGGGGAAATAATGATGCATTCAGTACTCTGCTCTGTGACTAATTTCCTATATGATCTATTACAGTTAAAATAATAACTTGTAACTGAAAATATCTACGGTAATTATGTGGAATATAAATTTCCATCATATGAGGGATTTTGCAGGGAGTCGTTCAAGCTATGTCCAAAATCCAGAGCAAGCTGCAAGGCAGTATCTCTGATCATGAAAAAAAGAAAAAGATGTTTAACTAATCAATTGTCCAGAAGTGCAGAACACTAAATATGTGTTCATATTTTCACAGTAACAGGGAATCCTTGCTGAGTAAGTGACTGCAGCAGTTAATAATCCTTAATTCACTGGAAAGGATGAATCACATTTATCTATTCTTCTGCCATTGTCAGTAAATGTAATTCTCTTTTCTGTGTCATTTAAAAGCAAGAATTAAAAGACCTTCTTCACTTTTTACAAGACTTAATGCAACAAGGCTGAGCAGAAGACAAAAACCTTTAGGCAGCTTTTATGGAGTAAGTGTCACGGCCCTGGTTGCTGGGCTGAGACGTTCATAAGGACCGTGCTCCCGCACGGGGGGAAGTTTTATCCATGCACACACCCTTTTTATTGAATGATTTCCCTCTCCCAGATGGATTGCTATTCCAAAAGCATTTCCTAAATTCACATGGTTGCCTTAAGGCCTGGGCCCATTTTTGGGGGTGGCTACAGCAGAAAAGTGTGTGCCACCTCCTGTGATGAGGGGTGGCGAGAGGCAAAACGGCCCAGAGTCCAGCTGGCATAAACCAGTAACAAAAGTTTTGAAATCATTGGATGTCTACTGATTTATATCAGCTGTTCCAAAACTGAGGCAAAAGCCCTGCTTCCAGCTAGCTGGATTTTGGAGATGTTGTCTGGAGCCAGCTCTGCAACTCGTGTTTCTCTCTATTAACTTCATGGGGTGAGGGGGGAAAGGGAGATAAAACAGTTAAATGTGCAGCTCGTCCCAGTCCAACTCATTTGTAATTCTAAATGATGTTCTCCTGTGGCCTCCTCAGTCCCCCTTGCAGTGTTTTACCAGCATTTTGCAACAACTGCAGGTGATGCCTGTGATAGAGCAATGAACATATTCTCTATTGCTTAAGAACATTTGGGGCAGAGAAAGAAAAAGGTCTAAACAACAAATCCAAATCTGGAAAAACTGATATTGAAAACACACAGGCCTGTTGGAAGATTCTTTACAAGTGGCTGAGCTTCATTGTGTCTGGTGTCTACGCAGGTGGCACTGATGAGGTGAGAAGGTTTTTTGGGCTCTCCGTGTTGGTTTTTGGATTCTCCATGTCCCTGCCAGTTCTACTGACACATGGATGACCTATGTCTGAGTGGTGACCACAGAGAGGCATCACTTTTTTGTTTTCCACAGTCACAGAGACCCACCTTAAGTTCTAGCCAAGTCATGGGAGGCTCTGACCATAAGCAAGGGCTAGCACCCTTAAATCCAGCTGACTTGGTGAACACAACAATACCCTGGAACAGCATTTGGAAAATAGCTTTTGGACCCTGCTGTCGTTATTGCAGCTCAAACCATTCCATGAATTTCTAACAGACACACTGTCGAAGCTGCAGCCTTTGTCCCTGTAAAGATGGAGTTTGCCGTTGTATTTTGGCCCCCTGATTAAATTCAGCCTGGGAAAGGCTCTGACAATTGTGCCCTTGGGCAAACCAACCTGGAAGGGAGGCACCAGAGTGGCTTAATAGTGCATGAAGGTCTATGGGTTGTTTACTTGTGTTTCTAACATTAAAATTATTTCAAACTCGGTGTTAGCAGCTTCACGAAAGTACGAGGAATGACATTCCCACCTGCAAGACTCAAGCTAAACCAGATGTTTCCAGAGCAGTTTAAACTTGGACAGGGAGTAGAGGCTACCTATCCAATTCTCGTGGTCTCTTCAGCAAAATCTGTCACACCGTGAGGAGCAGCCAAAATCCTTCTGTTCAGTGCTGTTAAGATATCCATAAAACAGAAAGTTCGTAAGTTCACCTCCACAGAAGTGGAGGACCAGGCTAATGAGACAGGGCCGTGGTGTCAGGCAGCCTCTTCCCTGGGAGATGAGGCGGGTCCAGATCCTCTATGGGACAGTCAGAGATGTCTAGGGGAACTTCAGGAGGTCTCCAGGCTACCCCCAAACCCAGAAGTGACACCACCTATGTCATCCCTAGCAGATGTCTCTCTAATTTGCACCTACAGACTGCTGCTGGTGAACTGCCCCCAGGCAAGATACTCTGGGGCTCCTCCCACCAGTCCACTGGAAAACTTTTTCCTAGGAGGTATGAAATTCTTCAAAATGTGAGCAATCATTTTAAAATGTAGATGCTTGGGCTTCAGGAGCCTTCTGGCTTCAGTACCGTCCCGTCTCATCTGGCACGTGAGAAGCCAGGGTGACCGATGAGATATCCAGCTTGCACTGGTTAACTCTTTGACCCTGGGAACACGGATTTGACCAGTCAGAGCAGGCAAAAAGAAAGATGAGTGAAATGATCTGTTTTTTCAGCCCCCAAAAGTGAAGGTGAGAAGACACAGTGGATGAAGAACAGACATTTAATATCAAACTATTAAATGACAAGACTCTTCATCCCAGGAAGGGTACAGGGTAGAGAATAACCAACCCCCAAACAGGGCTGAGGTGGGAAAGGAGTCAGGACAACTATTTTTTGTATCAAACTGAGTTGTCCATTAAAAAGCCAGTGATAATCTGGGGTAGAAACTACTCATCTTCTTTGCACACAGGAAGATGAGTCCCCTGAACATGGGTCTGGTCAAAACTCCAGCAGACATTGTTCCTCACCCTCCATGGATCAAAATTCACATCGACGCCTTTTCAAGGCCAGTGAGTGAAAGGGGGTACACAGTATCTCGGCCAACAAAGCCATCTTCTGCTCTTTTATGCAACCAGATGGTGATAAGAGCATCTTAATTCATCAAACGTGTCCAGTGATGGCTTTTTCTGAGCAAACTTTGGCTTGTGGTCTGCTCACAACTTAATCACATCTCCCATTGCGGGTCTTTGCTATTGTTCTCTGTACTCCTTGACTGACCTCCTACATCACTGCACAACATTATTTTTCGTGTTGAAAACCTTTTTGTCCCTCTCGCTGAGGCTTTGAAGGCCACAAAGCATTCAACCAGTTTGCTATGGCTTTGTCAGGTTTCAACACGCAGCCCCTGTCACTGTCATTTCCATGCCAAGAAGCTGAAAATCAGTCTTGTGGGGAAAGAACCGTCAGATGCCTGCAAGGTGAAGCTGCTGGCCTGCTTTTGTCCCTCCCTGCGGCTGCCCAGCACATCCCAGGCTCCCACTTAATGGATCCCAGACTCATCTCACTCCGAAATCCGTCAGCGACTTTATGAAAACCCTTCTGAAACGTGCCAACGGCGAAGTTATTGCTTCATCATGTCCTGAGTGAGTCCAACGAGCTGAGGGGGGCCTCTCTCCTCAGCTCCCTTGGCTTTGCTGGCTGGTCTGTGCTGGATCCCACCCAGAGGAGCAATTATAGAGCTGCCCATGCCCCCCAAAAACCCTGAGCCCTTTCTCCTGCCTCGTGACAAGAGTCACCGTCAAAGACAGAGGTCACCAAGATGATTCCTGGCAGAAATCAAGTAGAAAGATTAAATCCAGTCCTTAGATACCATGCTGACCCCAGGGTTGGAGGGGGTTTCTCCGGGAAGCTGGGGTTGTGCCCCCCACATCCACTCACCGCCCGGCCACCGGTTCCCACTGCCACCCACTGCGGCCACTTCCTACCGCTCCGCAGCCAGCCACCAGCATCCCAATGGCACGCTCGGCGCCACATCTGTTAGCGTTTAGCCCCAGCCTTGGCTGTCCTTCCTCATAATTCATCTCAAATAGGGTAAAGCAACACCCGGCCGCTCCTTCCCTCTCTCCTTTTTTTCCCCCCATTGTGCCATTCAACGGGCTCCAAAGCTGCGAAAGCCACAAGAATGTTCGAGTGATTATTGGCCGCTGTCAAACTTATTTTGGAGCCGTTGTCTTATATTGGGCAGGCGTATTATTTACCTTCCTTATCTAAGCTTAATAGAGTTAAACAAATCGGGCGCTTCCTGCCAGGAAGCTGCTGAAGCCTGATTGAATGGACGGTGTCGTTAGGAGAGCACTTGTTCCTGAGCTCTGGTGGCTTCTGACAGCTAGCCTCTGGTGCCAGGACGTTATATTCCCAGGGTCACTGTCGGTTTAACACCACCTGATGTAGCAGAATAAAAATAAAAAGTAAAAATAATCAGAAATTCAAACATGTTTTAATACACCTTTGTATGTTTTGGTGCTTGTAATCCGTGAGTTGCGGTAGAATATACAGAGGAACCTCAAAAACACAGAGGCTGAAAGTGAAAAAAATATATATATTTTTTCAAACTTTTAGACATTTTAAAGTGAGTTTTTCTTAAAGTCAGTAAAACCTTCAAGTGCACAGTGTATTAACACAAAAGAGCTAACGGTAAAAAGCAAAATGCTGTCTTTCTTCATCCTATGAAGGCTGCAGAGAAGTATGACAACTTCACCACAGAAGCTTTAAACTTCAGCTTACCCCTCCAAAACATCTGTTCCCGGAGAGAGTGGGCTGGAAAAGGCCAGAGATCAAACCGGTATTGACAGAAGGCTCCCTTTGTCTGCCTGGACACGGGGTGCTCCTTGGGGTGCTGAGACCCTCCTGTGCCAGCAGATTGAGCTCTTAGACTGACCCACAGGGGCCAGGATGGCCCCTCACCCTGAGATGTGTGTTTTCTTCTGCCAGGACCCTTGGCTTTAAAGAAGGAAATGGGGATTAACCTGAGCAACAGTCAGAACAGGGGCTAAAGTGCAAAGGATTGGAAAGAGACTGGCCTCAGTGGCCACTCAGGGTCATTGCTGGTGGCCACCCCAAGGGCAGCAGCTGGGGAGGGGGTGCTGGCCATGAGCAGGAGAGCTCCTGGTCCCAGCCTGGAGCATCCCTCTCAGTGGCAGGTAGCCATCTGGCTGGCCAGGAGAGAGAAGTTCCCTCAAAGCCCTCTCTCCCTGAAGATTTGGGGTGATAGATCCGTGTTGGGGAGGTTGTCCACCTTGGCCTCACCCTCACCTGCTGATGCCCCTCTACTCAGTTTCTGCTGGTGCTCTCCCACCATACCTCTGGACATCTTGACCCTGCCCTGCTAGCCAAAAGAGCTTTTCCAGGCTCAAAAAAGGCTTTCCCAGGCTTTGGTTAGCAGTATCACAAGTCTTGCAGCCCTCATGGAGCCATATGGCCAAGCAGGGTTTGGAGGCATCCTGGCACCATCACCATGGTCCGTGCATCTCCACAGCATCCTGCCTAAGGGTGTCACACACTCCACAGCAAGGGTGATGGAAGGGATGATATATATTAGGGGTAATGGTTTTAAATTGGAAGAGGGGAGATTTAGACAAGATCTTAGGAAGAACTTCTTTGCTGTGAGGGTGGTGAGGCACTGGAAGAGGTTGCCCAGGGAAGCTGTGGCTGCCCCATCCCTGGAGGGGTTCAAGGCCAGGCTGGATGGGGCTTGGAGCAACCTGGTGTGGTGGGAGGTGTCCCTGCCCATGGCAGGGGGGTTGGAACTGGATGATCTTGAAGATCCCTTCCGACTCTGACCATTCCATGCTTCTATGATTCAACAGATATATATATCTCTGCACCTACAGGAAGAACACCCAGGCATTTCATAGGTAAAATGAACTTTGGTCATGGAGACCAAGTCTACTAAGTGTAAATTTAGAAACTTCTTCCTTGAAAGACTATCCATTGGTCGTGTTTTATTTTTTTTTAATGAGTGTTGAGCCCAGTATCTTTGGTGATGTTTTTATTTATGACATGATAATCTGGCAGGGACTTGGTAGGCCACTTGCAAAAATGATTAATCAGAAATACCAATCTCGTTCTGATTTGCAGCATAACAGAAACCAGCAGCTCGGGCCTGGGAGGCTCCCCAGTGAGTTACATCAGCATGTGCCAGTGATGGAAAGCATGGCCTGCCTGTAAAGCCACAATTAGGGTGAGTTTCCATGGACATAATCAGTTGACTGTAGAAAGAGGGGAAAAAAAAACAAGGGAGGAGGGGAGGGAAAGAAAGAAGAATGAACGAAAAGAAAGGGAATAATATAAAATAACCCTTATAAAATAACCGAGGACTTATACGCCAGAACATGAACGGCTTTAAGGTGTATATTTCTACTGGCAATTTTTATACTTTTTCTTAATGCTTGTGAGGCTATCCGAGTTGAAAAGTTCACATTTATACAGGAATGAAGGAAAAATCTGAAGAAGCCTGAAGTTTATAAATAAAAGGCATGATCCATTAATATGCACTTTCCAGATTATTCTGCTTCACCATCTTCTCCTTTACGTAACGGGAGTTAAACTCGAAGGAAACACTGTCAAACAAATACAGGAATAAGCAGCTGAGGAAGGTGGAATATTTACAACGATCCGAAAGCTGCTGACACTACATCAAGAGAGGGAACATTTTGACAACTTTATACATGCCAATAATCACAAGTCACTTTTTTTAACATTCAGACTGCTAAAGTTGCTTTGTGCTGCTTCTTAACCAGCAAAATGAAATAAAATTTCACACTAATGATGATGATTGTGATTCCTGATCTTAGGCATCCCCAAATTTGAACAATTTGCCGTTCTACTCTCAACAGATCTTGATAGAGCAGGACTTTTCCCTGCTGGGTTGTGTTCCTGGGCTTGGGAAGTGCTGATCCACCTCATGCAGACCTTAAGGACCATCACTCTTCTGTGGGCAGTGATGTGGAAGTTGGTTTTTAAACATGACAAGAACTATTTCAGTTCTCAGTGTTGGAGGCATTTGCCATCGCACACCACACTAGCAGCGCTGTGTCTCAGCCTTCTGCTCTTCCCTCACCCATGCTAGCAGAATTAAAGCAAGAACGTGTCTCAGAAATGCCCGTGGAGGTTTTGCCTGTGCGAGAGCAGTCTTGGTCTTGATATTTTTCTTTTCAAACCCTGAGCTCCCCTGGGATACCTCCTGCTCCTCGTGTTACAGGCTTGGATCGGCGTGTGTCTCCGGCCAGGCAGCTGAGCTTTCTAACCCATTATAACTATCACATCTGAAGCCTTTCTGGGAAGGAAACATGCAATGTAAAAACACCCTTAATGATTTAACTGTACCCCATGCAATGCTGCATTGCTCTGTGTTAGGGCACAGCACCACAGAGCCATATTTTTACAGGTCGTTGTTTCCATCCCCTGACTCTCTTTATTCAGGCAGTTTGTACCGTGTAGGAAGAGCCAGGCTCTGCAAACAGGTTATATCCAACAAAATTTACCCCACAGGGCAATTACACATCGGGCAGGGCACACAACAGAGCCAGGGTGTGAGGAGCTGAGCATCAGCATCAGGCACGAGGCTGAGCGTTGGCATTCTCACCACCCCAGTAAGACCCCAGTAGGACCTTGCTGGCCAGGAAGGTGTCTGCCAGGTGGAAAGCATCCTCCTCCTCCTGGGAGCAGGCTGGTCCTCGGTGTCACCAAATTGCCATCTTCCCTCTTCTTTTGCAACTTTTCTTGTCACTGTTTTTCTCCTTGAATCCTTCAGTTACCACCTGTGCCTGTCCCAGTGATCTTACCTCTGCCTCCAGTTTTACCTTTTAACTTGGCTGGTCCTAGTCCATGCACTTTCTCACAGCTCCTCCTCATAACTTTAATGTTTTCTCTAAAGTTTGAGCTGAGGTTGCACAGCTGGGCTGTCTCAAAGCTAAGCCTGGGATGGCAGGCAGCTGAACTCCTGGAAGGAGAATCACGAGTTGCAGGAGGAGGGAAGAAAAGTCCTGTTTTGATGGGATTGTACCATGCAACTTTCCAAGGTTTGGAGGGGGACTGGGGCCGTAAACTGGAGATGACAGTGTGTGCTGAGCTTTGCCAAGCCAAATGTCTAGGAGATGGAACTCTGAACTCAAATCAGATAAAAGTTTCCAGACACCTACAGTCAGCTATTTCTCGTTCTGAAAGTGGAATGAATAGATACTTGCAAAGGTTTATTGTAACACCGACCCACAAACCCAGAAATCCAGGAGACACAACGCTGCAGAATTTTTAATGATAAATAAATTGTAATAAATATGCAAGCTCTCTCCTGTGTCAGCTGAGGAGAAAGCCAGAAATGCTCAGAAGTCGGGGAACTCTGCAGGACCCATATTCAGTTCCTGGCTCTTTCACAGACCTTCCTGTACAAGTCAAGGCAAGATGTGTAAGTTTCTGAGTTTAGTTTGGACACTAAAATACCTTGAAGATGGGCATATGATCCCAGTAATACCAGTTTATGCATCTAAGACTCCAAACTTGTTCATAAAATGTTGAAAAGTCAGGGAGAATGGGGAGTGGAGAGATCCAGAAAGCTTAAATGCTACTTCTTGAGGTGAAGTTCAGGCACCTGCATTTCTCCAAATCTTTGCTGTCCGCAGCAGTGCCAGATACCTCTGTTTTCCCTTGAAAACAAGTCACCACTGCCAATCTTCCTCTTAAAAAAGAGGCAGGGGAGGAGAATATTTGCTTGTGAGTCTGCTGGCTGGAGCACTCACCCACAGAGGGGAAACCTTGGCCCTAGTCTCTCCACAGCTCTCTGAGGTTGAGCCCATGGAGTCTATATCCCAATTTTAGGGCAGTGCTGCACCATTGCTGCAGCTGAGCCACCGTGAGTGGAGTCGTGCTCCAGAGAAACACATCTGGCTGCCTCGACTGGTGGAAAAACCCATGCAGCTGGAGGGGCAGACTCCATCCTGGTCACTGTGGTCTGGGATGGGATAGTTCTTTTTCTGATGCATTTTTCAGTAGATGATCATTTGCTAAAATCCAGGAATAGCCCCGAGAGTGGGGATTGTTCTGCAGACTAACGCGTAACATGAAACACCAGTGCCATCACTGCTGGCTGGAATTCAGACACAAAGAGTGAGACAACTGCTTATTGCTAAATGAGGTGATTTTGATACCTCGGTTTAAAGAGAAGACTTGGGTTATTAAATGCAGTTCCCCATCAGCTGGAGCTGAGAAGTCAGCATTTCCAAACGGTGGGTGTAGGCACATCCACGCTCAGTTGGCAGCTAGTTGTGAATCCCATTCCCCTGTTCCTCACGTCCAACTCCTTTCCAGACACAGCCCAAAGAGTTTAACCACTATTTTCCGAGGATACTATCACTTCAGGAATTAGCTGTGACTTCATTGTCATGGCATATGATGTGGCTTGCACCCCTTCTGCAGCGAGGCTCACCCAAGGCACTGAGATGCTATTTAGGAGCCTAAATCTCATTAATCTAAAACTCATTTACCATGAGGTGAGCAGCTACTCAAGGGTCTGGACGCAGACAGCAAGTTGGGTCTGGTGATCTCATGTATAAATCCCCTTAAATCTATACAGAGAGAGAGAGAAAAGAATTTAGGCCAGGCTCTAGACCAGAGCAGACTTAATAATCCAGTCAATAATAACACGTGAAGAGATTTCACCTCAGCATTAATACTTTTAACATTAGTTAATGTGTCAGAATTTCGAGAATCTATTTTTGGGGGGGTTTATTTTTATTTTCCTGAACAATGGGGGAATCTTACTGCAGCCTTACCTGCCATGGAAGGGCAATAAAGAAGGTGCAAGGTATGGTTTTTATTCTACCTGCTTTTCCTGGACTGCACTGAGCCCCCGCTGAGAATACCCAGGTTTGAAATACTGCCCTGCGCTTTATGACTGTTGTTCTACACTTTACGACTGTTGCTCTAAATCACGTGCAATTAAAGCAGCCACAAACATGAGTCCATTATTAGTGCAAATATTTCCTTCAGGGCCAGCCCGGCTGTTTCTGCACAGCCCTGTGTGGCTCAGATGGGGCTGAGGAGCAAGCAAACGCCACTGAAGTCGTCTGAAAAGGCACTTTGCTGTCCTTGCACCCCTTCCCAAAAGGAAAATACTGTTCCTGGTGTGAGAATGTTTGTATTTAAATGTTTGCTCCTCTCTTGCACTCCATATTAGTCACAAGAGAGGAGAAAGGGAGATGGGTAGATGTGAAAAAAGCCTGTGGAACTCTGTGGAACAGGCAAGATAGTTTCCAATGCCTTTACTGGGTGTCAGATCAGGCCCCAGGGAGTCACCGACTGAGATCCAGTCTGCCCACAGCCCCTGGCAGAGAGGTTCCAGGCAGCTCCATCCCTGCTGCCTGGCAGAGGAGTGGCAACATCTCCCAGGGGCTCCAGGGGAAGCCCCCGACACCCAAACTGGGTACCTGCTCTTCTTCTAGGGGCTCTCCTCCCTCATTAGCAGAGTCAGGCCATTTCCTTTCTACCATCACCTGACTGCACACTAAATTAGATGCCAAAAGTGAGGTGAGCTGGCTCTCCCCGTGGGTAACTTGTCTTAAAATGGTTCTTGCTGGTATCAGAGGGGCTCTGGGTCACCACTGTCAGACTGGATTCCCATGCACTGGTTGTGCAGGGACTGACATGAATTACAGACACGAACTTGTAGCCACCGTCGTGCCAATGCTGGCTCCAAACAGGCACTTATAATTTTAATATAAAGTTATGTAAATAAAAAGGCACTAGAGGTTTGGTGAGGACAGAAAGGTGAAGGACCAGGGCACATCACTCCCACCGCTCAGCAGCTGATGCTGTGCTGATTTCTGCAATTGCTATGTTTCATTTAAACAAACAGGAGTTCCAGGGCTTTTTTTACATTTATCCAAGTATTTCCAATACTCTTACAGATACCACTCTCATCCTGGCCTGTAGCAGGAGAACATCTCCCAGGGAGCAAATGAAGTGCTTGTTGCAGATGGGATGTTGGCCCTCTCGTGAAGAACACTGTCAGCTACATCCACGATGGTAAATTAAGTAAGGTCAGTAAATTCACAATTTGCAATTGGATTTTCCATCCTACTGGAGGTGTCAGACTGGTCCCTGGCCCTGCTTTGCTGGGGCAGCCAGTAGGCGATGTGCACACGCAGGTAAAGGCTCGGCACAAGCTGTGGCAGGGGAAAACCACTGAGTTGACCAAGTTTAAGCCAAATCAGGTTGCAGTGGTTTGCTGTTTATGATTATTAATTAAGCTCCAGTCAGTGAATACCACATTCAGGACCAATATTAGTGACTTAACAGATAAATCACAGTGTTAGACATGCCTAAAATATTAATAAACGCCTGAAAATCTCTCAGCATCCTTCCATGACTAATCCCATGGAGCTTTAAATTCACGTGTATGCATGGTAGGGCACTTACTCGGTGGCCATGGGGGTCTCTGGCTGCCCACCTACCCCTACAGCCCACTGATGATGCCCCAGCAAGTCGGTGCTTTTGGCTGTGGTGGCCACTGGTCAGGTGCTGGATGCTCTGGCTGGCCACTGGCCAGAGGTCCTGGCTGCACAGGATGTGTCCCGGAGGTGGAAAATCAGGTTTTGGTGAGTACTGTTTCCACTTCAAGATCTCTGCCCTCATTACAAATAGACATCCCTCTTTTATGTTTCCTCTCCATCCGATTCCTTCCTTGTTTCAGAGTTCTCTTTGTAACTCCTTGGTTGCTGTTTGCTCTGGTTTACCGTCATCTTCCTCTTTAATGGGGTGAGTTTTGGGGAAGTTTTGTGTATTCGACACACACACATGTTGTTTACAGCCCCAGGTTGATCTTTGTAGGTGGGGTGATCCAGGCCCTTTTCCAAGGGTGGGCTGTGGAGCCCCCCTGCCGTGGGCCAGGGATCATCTCAAATGGACAGTTTGGGCTGCAGCCACCCTCTTCTGGAGGGCAAGAGCTGTTAGTGATGCGGACACAGGCTCTCCCACGTGGGATGGGCTCGGTGCCGGAGAACTATCCCAAGCACCTTTAATTTACCAATGCAGACCCAGCCAAGGATGAGTCTCCTGGGAAATGAGCAAGCAGACTTTAGGCAAGATGCAGAGTCAAGGTCTTGATCTGGGAGATAACTCTCCTCCAACGCTCAGTGGTTTCGGCCTGGGATTTTTTGTCCTCTCCAGCATACCAATAAAAAAAAGAAAAGGGCCATAAATTTCAGAGCCTAATTCTGGGTTTAGATTCTGATTCTTTGTGTGCTCAAGTGGGGAACGGGGCCAATATTTTGGTTTGACACCATCTCTAAAGCATTGCATTCGCTTTGTGTCACATGAAATGGAAGGTAGAACGTCTTTTGATCTTGGTCTAAATCCAGGTCATTAGAGGTTCCCTCCCCACCTCTGGGGCTGTGCAGGGTCTCACTGACTACGGAGCTGATTGCAAGATCTGGCGGCTTGTTCCAAACTATTAAGTCTCTTTCTAAAGCCTTTCTTAAAGTGATAAGATACAGACATCGAAACCAGGAGGAGCATTTTCCTCTCCCTTGGACTGTGTCTATTGCAGTCTGACTGACGACTGAGGACAACAGATCTCTGAGTGGGCAGGGGGAGCAGGTCTTGCCAAATTTCTACAGAAACCCCTGGTTTATCACTGCTCATTTTCTCAAGAGTGGAAACATGGCAACAGCGGAGGATGAAACCACATCCCCATCCCTATCACTGGCCCTATCCTCATAGTTTGTTTCTTTCAGGTGCCTCAAGGATTTGTCTCTTGTTTAAACTTTGGTGTATCACGTGAACGAAACCTTCTTGAGCTGAGCTCACACACGGTGGAGCACAGGCTCCTGAGGACTTTGTTATAGCCTCGGAATAATCCCGGCGGATTGCAGTCTCACCCAGGCAAACAAACAGGGGAATGTCAGCATCCGAGGTGGAGCACACCTCCCCTCCCAAGCAAGCCACGAGGACCAAGGTGAGGCAGAGTTTGTGGTGCCCTGGGACTGCATTACAGTAAATTATTAAGGAAGAAAAATAAATCATTGTATCCAGTCTTTCATTCCTCATTCTTTCACATGCCTTGATAGGAATAAAAGCCACTCGGGGTAAAAGAAGTCAGACTGTTTCTAAGTCTACATTAAAATTAGAAAAACATCCCCAACGCATTAACTTTGGTGTCAAGTTTGGGAATGACGGGAGAGCTGATAAGGCACAGCAAGGGGCAAGAGGGAAAGCAAGACAGGGTCATGGGCAGCCAGTACCTGGACTAGAGGGAACAGGCCAGAGCAACTGAAGAGAGAAGTCGGATAGGAAGAATGAGTTATGACCTAAAGACTTCAAATTTTATTCAATCCCTCAGGCTGAATCAAGGAAACTTGGGGTGTTTGGTAGCAGATGAAAAGAACGGTATTCCAGGAGCTGAGATTTCAAGTGGGGATGACACTGGCTGACTGACTCCTTTCACAAACAATGCCCTTTAAGGAAAAAAAATGAAAAACCCTCACTGTGTGGAGTTAAAAGGCCCAGTGAGGAGTTAAATGTGGTAGCATCCGTCTGCTGTTTGTGTATGCAACATGCCAGCAGTTGCAACACTACGTTCTCTGGAAAGTAAGAAAAAGAAAAAAAAAAAAAAGAAAAGAAAGAAAAATCCTTGCAGTATTTTTTCTCATAATGTGCAGAGCATGATGTCAGCCTGGCAGAGGAATTTAAAAATAAACAATAACGCACATTTTTACCAAACAGAAAAAAACATCACTTACAAAGGCAATAAAATAGCGGGTGTGATGTGTTCTGTCTCTTATTGCCTTCGTGGCTGAAGAGGAAGCTGGTGAGCAGTACTGGCTTCCATGGCATGTTCACAGAAGATGAATTTTTCCTGTAGAGGTTTGAAGGAGAAGCTTTGAGTCTTAAATACATGCCTTAAATTTAAACGTTTGCTAGGAGGTGGCTTCATCTGAATTAGTTATTTACACACTTTCACAGACTGAGGAAGGCACAAAGGAAGGAAAATGGTGAACTTCTCTCTACTTGCTGGTGAATGAGATCCTACCTGAGACTCTAGAATCTAGTCCTTTTTCTGCATGAACTAGTTTAAGAAAGGACTTGAAATAAATCCAGACTTCAGATCTGCAACTACATGTTGAAAACAATCCCTGGGGTCTCAATGCCACCCCGTTTTTGAGGAATGGATCTGGATCCTAAGGTAGACACCCCACAGAGAGACCGAACTATGGTAAATGGATTGTATCTCAGAATATCTCTGCCTAAAACCGGTTCTGATTATAAAGGGAGGCATCAGTCCACAAGAAGACATCTACCTAGTTGGTTTGTAAAGTAGAATAAGCAAATCCCACTCTCTCTTTTTCTTCCCCACTACTTGGTTTTCAGTGGTTTAGGTACCAGGCTGGACATCGGTTCCTGCCTGCACTGAGATGGATTTCACTTGAAAAATCTACTCTGAATGGAGCACTGGAAAGTCTTGAGACTGATTTTACACATCAAAGACAAGTAGATAAATAAACCTTTTTTCCCTGAAGGCAGATGTTTTTATATATAAGCTTACTTTCCAGAAGATTTGGTTTTCATTCCAGCGTAAGAAGAAAATATCTTCAGAACATCGTACTCTAGGCATCCATCTTGTTCATTGCTTTTCACAAAGCTGGATCCTATTTAGTTCTTCTAATCTTTTTCCTTAATGAGTTTCACTAGTTCCTTAAGCATTACTGTGGGGATATTTAAGAAGATTTTTATTTCTTTAAATGAAATTATATATGATATGCTTATCTCAGACCTTCTAAAATGGAGAACAATGAGGGAGAACTGTAAGGATCAAAAGATTCCTTCCATGAACCAAGTTTTTTCTTTTTTGACTTGTTTTCTTTTCCTCCAGCGTTTTGGGACGAGGCTCCTGAGATATCTGTTTGAGCTGCGGTTCGGATTTGAGGAGATGAATGTCAGGCTGAAGCACTGTCTGAAACTAAGTGTCAGAGGACAAGAAAATACTGTGTCATAGAAAAAGGCTGATTCATTTCCCTCCTTCAAGGCATCTGATCATTAGGCAAGCCAGGAATTCCAGATCATCAGATTCCAGGGAAGAGAAGTAAATTTTTGGATGGTTCCAAATTTCACTGCTGCCTTGGCTGCCCCCTCATCACTGCCAAATTCTGAATATTCTGAGTGCCAGTGTGGCTCATCGCTTCCATCAACCCACATCTCTACAACTACCTACAAGGAGGTTGTAGGTAGGTGGGTGCTGGCCTCTTCTCCCAAGAGAATAATGGCAAGACCGGAGGAAATGGTCTGAAGGTGCAGCAGGGGAGGGTTAGATTAGATATTAGGAAGAGTTACTTCAAGGAAAGAGTGGTCAGGCACTGGAAGGGCCTGCCCAGGGAGGTGGTGGAGTCACCATCCCTGGAGGTATTTAAGAAATGTGTAGATGTGGCACTTCAGGGCATGTTCTAGCTCCCGAGGTTGTAGGGAGTGGGCTGTGGTTTTGTGTATGGTTGGACTTGGTCAACTCAGAGGTCCTTTCCAACCATAACGATTCTGTGACTCTGTGATCTCCTTGGGATTATGGAGCATCTTCTATGGATCACCATTTGATCTCACTGGCTTCCTGCCTGAAACACTCCTAGACCCCTGGCTAGTTTTGTCTCCCTGAGCTTGGACGAGTCGTGTCACGGGAGCTCTGAACAGTAAATGGCACAACGGTAAAAAAAGAAGATGAAACAATATCCCCAGATGACTTTCAGGACTGGTGAAAAATGGAACTTTTTATCGCTTTCATATCTCTGATACATCTGCTTCCGGCAGAGAAAAGCATCAATGCCAATAACAAGTATGTTAATTACTATTTAGGCCGTAGCTTCAAGTCTTTAAGTAATGTTGAATAATTCTTTGGTTCAGTCAGGAAATTTGCTGAGACACATTTCTCCGAACTGCTGCCAAAGGCAATGTCTGTTTTTAATACTTGAAAAATAAGCCAGATTTGCACTTTTAAGTGACCACATTTTTACAGCTCCTTTTGGGCTCCTCTGCAGCGTTTGACTTTATCCCACCTCATGCTGTCTCTTTCCAGCCATGGTGCTCAACTCATCTCTGCTCCAGGGCAACGCTGAAGACCACGGCTCTGGGGACAAGTTGCCCTACTGTTTTAAGCACCTTGGTTTGATGTAGCAGGAGGCAGGGTCAGAGGTAGGATGACAGTGGAGCCATTAATTTTCAAAATCTGAGAGAAGAGTAAGATATGAAAAGCAGAATCAGAAGGTGGGGAAGAATTTCTGTAACATCTATAACATACAAAAGAAAATACAGAGAGCTTCGTGATTCTTGTTCCAAGCACAGGCATGATCAAAATGAGACACCACCAGTTGGGGACTGAACAGACTCATTTCGGTCTGAAGTGAGGATCACAGCAGAATGATGACATCTAACGACATCACATTTCTTTACTACCCTCTACATCCATAACCAGTCAGTTCAAATCAATTACGCCGACCTCTGCATGTTCTTTGCTCTTCTCTCAAGTCTGGTGGCAGTCTCTGGAGCAGTCCTAAGCTGTTCACATCAGCTGCTGATGCTAGAAAAATGGAGATGAAGTGCCCTTTACTTCAGAGTTCAGAATGTCTAAAGCAGAGATAGGTGGTCTCACTGACACCCCATCCTAGCCATTCATAACAGAGGCTTGTTGCAGCTCCTTGCAGATGAAATTAAATCAAAATGGTTCAAAATAACTGTGGTCCTGAGCCCAGCGTGCTCCATAAGCACCTTGCACCAGGAAAAGATGTGATTTCTGAGCAGCTTTGAGGACAATCTCCCACCTTCCCAACCGAGAGTGCTTGCAGCATTCACAACACGACTGGGGGGCTGGCAAGTGCTTTCCCTGGCTAATCTAAACATGTTTTAATTCAAAGATAAATGAAGTTAAATGAGAGTCGAGCTAAAGTTAGGAACACACGCACGCACATACATGGATAGTCTGAACTATGTGCTTTCCACTGTTTTGTTGTTTTTTTTTTCTCACCTTCCTCAGACCAAATTGTGCTCCCATCAGTATATGGAGATCGATAGATTTAAGGCAGCTAGAAATCCAGGCTGAGGTTACCTTTCCCTGCTTAGACCGAGAGGCAGGTTAGAAATCTGGCACAGGGCACCTTGTGGTGCCCCAGCCCTGCTTGGCATCAAACCCTGGGAAAGCCACATTGACTTTCTCTGGGGTTATTCCTCTCCTTAAAGCTAAGCAGGGCCCATACAGCGAGCTCTGGATCTTAATGGTTTACTTTCCTTTACAAGGTGGAATAACCATGTAATTATATCATGATTACATGGCAGTAAACAGAAATTACTGTAAAAAATATTGCTGAATAACTGAATGTGATTATGCAACTTTGCTCAGTGACTAGAATTCGTGAAGATCCTGTGTGAATCTCAGCAATTCCTCCTCCCTGGTAACTGTATAATTTCACTAAACTGAGCTCCCACCTCGGAGGACAGGCCGATCGTGTATTTATGTTGTAATGATACAGCCATAATTGCCACGTCCAGCCACTGCATGGAAGATGCTGTGCAATCAGATCTGGAGACTTACCAGACAGGGTAATTTGAAGATTGCTCACATCATACTGTCATTCTGTAGCTTAAACCTAGATCCTTTTAGTTTCTGACATCTTCCAACACCTCCTGTGTGCCTGGAAAGAGGGAAGATCTGCTTGCTTCTACAGAAGAACAGAACCTTGCTTTGTGTTCTGGATCAGAAGGCGGCTACATCCTCCAGATGTCATTACAAAATGTCACTACTTCGCTTGTGTTTTGGTCCAACGCATCTGAAAGGATAAAAACTATTGACAAGGTTCCCAAGGTTCATGTGTCCAGCATGACAGGGCACAGTAATTTTCCGGTTTTGAGAAATTAGAATAAAAAATGAGGAATAGAAACCACAGCATGATGACATGATGCCCACCTCTTCTGAACTCTTGGTACTCCAGCTCTTGGACTCTGTTCCCTGACCCCTTCATCTTCTTCGTGGTCTTATACCTGTGTGTGGAGCCTGTTTTTCTGGGTGGCAGGAGCAGCAGAGGTGGTGACAGAAGGCTGGACCCACTGGACTTCCCCTTCACAGACCAGCCTGATGCTTTCACCCAGCTTTTCCTGTGGATCTACTGAGATATTCCCCATAACACAGACCTCTCTGTGCATCAGGAATATTTTGGCACTTCCCAAAGCATTTAGCTTCATTGTGTTTGGCATCTTGCCGTGCAGGCAAGAACCACAGCCAGAATGTTCCTGCACTTCCTCTAGGGATTGGATTCCTTAATTTGGCATGAAATCCCCTTTAGGCTCCTCACTTTGACGTAGTCAGCCTGAAAGGATGAAGACTAGGATGATTTATAAGAAGATAAAGATGCAGTATAACTTCTCAATCTGGGCAGTGCTTCCACAAAAAAGAGGACATAGCTGACTTCCAGCCAGAGAGGAAAGAGTTCCAGACCTTCTTAAGATCTCAGCCATTCTCTGTGCATCTAGAAATTGTATCCAGTCAAAGGCTTCCCTTTGGTTTTTATAATCCTGTTGTTGTTCCCTCTTTTCCTCAGAGTCACAAAACTGCTATTGGAATTATCAGCACCAACAGAGGAAACCCTCCTGCAAATCCCGGCATTTGCAAGGAAGAACTTCTCCACAGAAGCTTAATATATTGAACATGTAAAAGCTAAATTACAGATTTAGATGACTGTGAATTATCACATACAGGGAAAACCTGATTTTTTTCTTCCATAAACTGTTACTTGCCCCAGAGCTTGTGGGGAGCATGAGTGTCTGTGAATCGCAAAACCAGATCAGGCTATTTCAAGGAAGAGGAGACATCCTATAGTAACGAGCACATAGTGATAAAGCACTAGGGAGAGATGTCGTCTCTCAGGAAAGACACATCCGTTTTAGAAAGAAGAGGAGATTTTGAAATGCAAATTTAGATGTGGGAGAGAGGTAAGAGATTGTGTGTGGGAAAGGATCTCCAGGGCAGGAGGTGGGAACTTGATGATCTTTGGGTTGCAATGGACCATCCCATAGTTCTACGATTCTAGAAGATCTCAGGCATGGGTTTTCCCTACACACAGGTTTCCAAATTGCTCAGTTTCCCCCTTTTCCTCTGGACCTGCCAAACTCAAAGCAAGACCAGGGTACCCCTGTCCTTTCCTGCTGCTGTGGCACTGTGGGAGAGGTGGTTTGAGCTACAGATCGTGAACTGAGAGATTTTGGTTTTTGATGACCTGAGAGCAAAACTGTCCAAAATACCCTGAAAACTGAAATCTGGATGCAGAAGAAACCTGTGCTGTGCCTGCTCAGTCACTCTGGCTTTCAGCCACAGCATCTTCACCCTCTTCTTTCGTGTCCCTGAGTTAGTGCCCTCAGCATGGAACTGAAAACTTCCAAGTTTTTCCCCCCAGTTATAATTTTTTTTTTTTTTTTGTGCCATTAATGTTACTTCAATTTCTCCACATGTGAAATATTACTGAGATTAATTCCCTGCTTCCCAATTATGTTTCGCTGACATTTTTTACATCAACATCTCCTGTCAGAAATCTTTTAAACAACATGAGCAGGGTTTTTTGGTAAATAACTGACCTCACAGTAATTATCTATTCATTTTTATTTTAACACATAATACCCAAAAAATTTAGGCCTGCATTGTTTAAAGTAGTTACCAAAATATACTTTGTTACTGAGTTTTCAATAAAACAAAAATTTCTATTGGTCTCTTTTTTCAAAAAAACCCAAACTCAAACCCATTTCCAGTCTTATACCGAGGGTGCTTCAACATTTCCAGCACTTTTTGAAACGTTTCTTCTGCAAACACTGTTTTGTGTGGCTGTGGAGAGATTATACATATCTGAACATTTTAAAGGTGAAAAAGAACTTTTAGAAGATGAAACACAGCAGTTACCCACGGCTTTTATGATAAATGTATACCTTTACTTCATGTATAATCACATAAAATAACTTGCAATTGTGTTAACGTGCCGGCATTCCTTTCTTTTAGCGGGACAAATTAGTATGCATTTATTTGACCTGTCATTACATCATACTGTACATCAGTCACTGGGCAATTACAAAGGTAATGGTTACCATGTAGTACTGACAAAGCCACTGTTTGGCCAGTGTAATTGGTAGTCAGTAAAAACGCTTTTTCCTCATGATGAATGAAGTAGCCAGCCCAGCAGTCAATGCTGCCTGAGATTTGCCAGAACAAGGATTAGTTTTAGAGTCCTGCGTGAGCCTGGACGCACAATAGTCTGCCTGTTTCTTGTTTTCTTCTCCAGTTCTCTTACAAAACTCTGTGGAGTGAGTCCTGCAGGGGAGAGCGGTGGGAGGGGAGAGTGTATTTTGGGGCAGGGAGGGGAGGAAAGAAACTCAAAGGGTAAAATCTGCCATGTGTAAAGGTCAGTTCACGACCTGTGTTGGTCTTAAATCATATTCCTTTAATTTAAACCCCTTCTCTTCCTACAGCAGCTCTGCTATGGGCTGCTGTCCCTTGGCAGAGCCAGAGATGCTGGGACCAAAGTGAGCCATCTCGTAGCTGGAGCTGCTGGAGTCAGGAGATCTTCCCTCAGGTACATCTATCTCCCTCCCAGACAGATGTGGACAGGTCACCTTTAACTAACAGTTAAACTTCACTCTTCTCCTCCCATCACATCTTGCAAATTTGCTCCTGCAAACACATTGACCCTCTTGGAGTCAGTTCCTTTAAGCATTTCTGAAAACCATGTTCGTACTTTTCACGGGTAGGGGAGATTCATGGGGGAGATATTGCCGTGGTGTGAGATCTATGGAAGAACCAGCTGCAGGGAGGGATTTGGTCCTTTATACTGAATTACATTAACTTAATGAGTAGCAATTATTGATATTGCACTGACTTCCATGTTTTGAACAATGAACTATGTCAGATTCAGGAAGTTTTTAGGAGTCTGATTCCTAACACAAAGTATGCATCGCAAGCATATCTGGGTAAGTCTGCTTTTTGGATTTTTCACTTAAAATCCATGGGAGTGAGGCACTTTGTGAGCAGCACCTCTTGCCACCCAGCAGTGCACACCAGCCAGGTGTGCTCTTCCCAGACAGGCGCTTGGAGACCTTCTTGGGGTTCCTCTCAGTGGTGGAGACCTTCATGGGGTTCCCCTCAGTGCTTGGAGACCTTCCATGGAGATCCCCTCAGCCATCCAACAGAGCAGCTTCCCCAGGGGACCGAGCTATGAAATGGGCACGTGATGGAAGTGTGGAAGCTACCAAGGGTGCTTTCTGCTCGTATGTGCTGCAAAACACTTCATACTCACAAGAATTAAAAACCTGGGAAGTGTGTTGCCTGACAGCACCAGACACTTCTCATGGATACACACCATAAACCAGGGAGGCTACTTTTCTCATCCTCAGACTTTCTATAGCATAGAAGAGATGATGAGTTCTAGTCCTCAAAGGACCAAGTAGAGAGAGCCATGTATTCCTCTCAGAGTCCTCTTGTCTGGCTTTTTTTCATGAGTTTCCTAAATCCATCACTGTACAACTGATTTAATTACTGTGTAAAAAGAACCACCACTTCTAGCCTCATCCAGGTGAGCACCGTGTCTCTGACCGACACCAGAGCTCACTAGTGACAGACAACTTGTAAGAGACAACTGCTCAGAGAAAAACCTTTCCTCTCAGCTTTTCTGGTTATCAATGACTTAAGGAACCACAGACCTTTGCAGTCATTTCTGCTCGTACATCTGAGGCTTAACAGACAGAGTTCTGGATTTCTAGGAACAAAAAAATAAATCTCAGGCAAGTGACTGTCCATGCAGATACTGTAAGTTCTATATTTAGCTTTTCACAATTCCTGAAGGCAACTGTGGTAAAAAGAAGCATAAAGAGTGAAAAAGGGATTTTCTAACAAACTGTGTGACAGCTTCCCAAGGTAAAAGGCATATATTTAATTTCATGAGGCATCTTAGAACAAGAGCAGTAAAACCACTCAAAACGTGCGATGGAGTTAGCAGGGGGGTGGTCTGCGTAAGCTATTTTGGCTCTTTTGACTCCATAAATTCTTTTAATTGGCCTTTGCTTTCGTCTCTTGCACTTTGCAGAAAAGCAAAGAATATGAACAGCTTTGAGGAAAGAGGGAGTTCGGAAGATTAAGACTCAGTGTTTGGGTTTTGTCTAGAGCTAGTCTGTAAGAACAGGTTTTTTTGAATACATTTTCAGTGTCATTTCAGTGTCACGCATTAAGAATCCGTACTTATGTATGCACACTGTTTGCTGTGTCTTTTAACAACAGCAAACCTGAACTGTGAGCCATTGGCAGTACCTCTCCTGAGCTATTTGCCTGAATTATTTCTGCAGTAAATCTCTACAAATGTCCACTTAAGCAGTGAGGGTCATAAATATCTCATGGAAGCCATAAAATACAACAGAATTTTGGAAGTCATAATTTTAATGGATAAAACCGTGCTGTAAAAGAAGGGCCTCTGGGACTGAAGCTAAAGCAAAATTTATCTAAGCGAGCTGCGATGCTAATCCATCTGCAAGAGATAAATTATCTTAGGTCCCAGGTGTGACATATTATCCGAAGGGTGCCTAGTGATTAAGGACACGAAGGTATAGACGTGGCCCGGGTCCAAGAAGGCCCCAAGCAATTAGTGGTGACTGGGAATTGTCAACAATTGCTCTGAACGTTTGATGGTTTCCTCTGCCCTCGGGTTGGCCAAAGCACACGCTCCTGGGGGTCTCTGCTCGGTCTCCAGAGCGGGGATGGGGACCCGTGGCAGGACCTGGTTGGAGACCCCACAGCTCCGGGCAGGATGCTCACAGTCTCTTCAACGTGGTACTAACTCATCCCTCTCTGGCTCCTGCTGAAATGGCAGGTCAAAATTAGGGGGGAAATATATATATATATAAAGAAAAAAAAACCTGGGAGTGTTTTTTTAAAAGTACATAAGTAGAAATATTTCTGTTTGGTCAGGAACAGAAGAAAAAGGAAAAGGAAAGAAAGAAAAAAAAGCAAAACCCCAAACTTTAAAAAGTCCTTTATGTCCTAAAGAAAACCAAAGTGATTCTTGGAAATGCTGAAATGCTTTGTGGTATCATCATAAGCAATTCTGAAGGGTCTTTCGAAGGGACCAGCACGGTCCTTATAAATTAACAACAAGGAAATGTTTATCCAGCAGGCAGAGTGTGCTGGGCTGGACACCCAAACCCCTCCGTATCCTCATACAAACTGATTGAGTTTCAAACAGTGAAAACGGGGGAGCTGCTGGTGTAATTTCTCCTGGTGTCACTGGAGAAATCAAGCACAAACCCCTGGGATTCCCTTATTTGCAGGGAAGGTGAAGGGGATCCAGGCGAAGGGCTCCACCTCGCTCCCAGTGGAAGCTCCATCTGGCTGATAAACACCCTCATTTCTGGAAGGGGCTGTCTGGATTATCAGGATTATTACAGGTTGCAGTGAGAAAAGGAGAGTGAAGATGTTTGGAGCTGTACCTACCAACTGAGAGTATCTGGTGGGAAGAAGGACAACATGCTCTCATCAATGAAGCCTTTGGATCTGAAACCTGTGGCACTTCACACCCCAACAGACCATGAGAAGGGAAAGCTCTGAGAGCAGATCACAGCCAAGACACGTCAGGAACACCCCAACAGCCTGGGATGCATCCTCAGCAGGGCCAAGAAGGTTACTCTGTCCCTCTGCTCTGATGAGATCTCATCTGGAGAGCTGTCTCCAGCTCTGGGATCACCAACATCAGGAGGACATGGAGCTGTTGGAGGGGGAAAGTGAAGGCCACAGAGATGCTGGGAGGGCTGGAGCCCCTCTGCTGGGAGGACAGGCTGAGACAGATGGAGTGTTTCAGCCTGAAGAAGACCTTAGAGCCCCTTCCAGTCCCTAAAGGGGCTCCAGGAGAGACGGGGAGGACTCTTGATGAGGGAGAGGAGCCCTAGGATGAGGGTTTGAGACTGAAAGAGGGGAGATGGAGATGAGGTGTTACCTGGCTCTGAAGGTGACCTGCAGAGACATTTTTCTTGTGTCTCTCTTTTCTGTGTATGGCTGGGCTGATCCCCCCAGGGACAAGGACCTACTCCTGCAGCTCCTGGATGCTGCTCTGTCTCTTTACACAGGTGCTGCCACAGTGGGAGTCCTTTATGGAGCATCTCCCTTCTCGTATAAATGTTATTATAAATGCTGAGAACTGTAGAAAGCCTCACACCTGTCCTCTCCCAAGACTTGGAGAAGGAGAAGGGAACACACACCAGCTGCCACTGGAGACCACAGAAGGTCTGATGAGGGTTCATCCCCGTTCCAGCCCTGCTGTCATCCCTGACATTGGAACCTGCATTGGTAAACAGAGCTGGCATTTGTTCCCAGGAGAAGCTGCTGATGTGCCACGCACACGAGAGGAGCAGGGGTGTTCCTCCTGATTCTCACACGCTGGGGACAAAAGGCAAGTGACAAACCCAGAGGGATGCCACCTCCCGGCTCCTGTCATGTAGCTGCAGCAGGTGTCCGGCCAGTGGGGTGCGTAAGGTTCGGATGTCTTCAGTCCTCCAGAATTAGCCATGAGGCTTCACTCAAAGACTCCCTGAACTGTAATATAAAAATAAAACGTCAAACACATGCTCTACAAAAAAGGAAACAACAGAAAGGCTGTGGTCATAAACACAATATGATCTTACCCAGGTCCGGGCGGCCACCAACCTCGCTGTTGTAGGTTTGCATGTGCTTTGAAACAGACACCAGGAGCATCTCACGTAGAACAATTCTAAATATATAGTAATTTACAATCCTAAGCTACAGTCCCTTTCATAAATCATTAATGTGCTTTGCCACTGTTTGGAGGCAGTGGAAAAAGAAACGGGATGCTCCTGCTCTCTGCCACGATCCCTGTCACTTCCATGACCCCCGTGAGCACCATCTGACAGAAGGGAACAGAAATGGGGCAGAAGAATCCAGTCGAAGCAGTTTTTGCTCTCTGGGATTTTTTATTTTCACAGCTTGTGACCCTTCTGCTCCTCCCAGAGCACAAGCAGGGGCAGTGGGACCACTAAGCAAGGTGCAAGCACTTGAGGGGACCCTTTCTCCTCAAGACCTTTGCAACAGCCTTTGCTGTTCCATCAAGCTGTGAAGTACTCGGTCATTGGGCTCCTCTTTGAGTGCAAACATAGGAGGTTTGGTCACTGTGGTCCCTTGTGCTGGTTTTGACAAAAGGAGAGGAACAGAACAATCTGTTAAGCAGGTCCAAAAACGTCCCAGGTCTGGTCCAAACCCAAAACCTCACAACCACGAATCAAACTTTCAATCTGGTGCAGAAATATAGACTGTGAAAAATGTGGTGTGATGGTTGGGAGGAATGTCTGCACAACCCTTGGTAGAACTCTCCCGAATCCACAAATCCCACCCAAATCCCACCGAGATGATAAGAACTCCAGACCACGGAGTACGTCTTTTATTTGACTTCAAGAAACAACCCAGTTCATAAAAAAAAAATCCTCTGTGGGCTCTGCCATACCTATTTATTGAAGCTGGAAATTAGAAGCTTTGTCAGGGAAAGCCAGAGCTGTGTGTAATATCACACAACCTCCACGCCGAGGAACAAGAGAGAGGAGAGATGCTGTTCTTCGATGTTTTTCCTGTGCCAGACATAAACAACCCTCCTTCCCCTGCCTGTCAGGGTGGCACAACACAGTTACATCCTTCTGCAAAAGCAGAAAGGTCTCCAGACACAGCTTTTCCCAGGAAATTTTCCCATTTACTCCTCGTAAGATCCAACGCTGCTATCACCCTTTTCCACATCTCACCAGGTCGTTCATCACTACATCTCCACATCATCCCACATCTTCCCTCTCCATAGAGGTCCCCACAGACCTCGGCTCACAGGCTCCTTTGCCACCTCCTCCAAACGCAGCTGCCAATTCCTTTCTTTTCTCTCCTGTCCACCCCTCACACCTGCCCTCCTGGCGCTTTGCCTTCTCCTGCTCTGCTCTGAGTTCTGATTCCTCCCTTCAGCTGCTGTCTGCAACTCCCACGTCCTCTCTAAAAAGGTTTTGGAGAACCAGGATTATTTTATGCTGCCCTCCCCCTTTGTCTGTCCATATCCCTTTCCCCACCTCTGGTCAGGACAGCCAGAGTGGGCATCTTCTTGCATGAGATCTGTCCTCTCTGCAGCCGTGCTTTGGTCTCCTCCCTGGCCACAGCCTCCTTCCACCTGCCCTTCCTCCTCATACCCACCTCCCTCCCATGTTCTGGTTTCAAGGTATCTTCCCTTCTCTCCAGCCCTCCCGTTAAAGACCCAAAAAGGATGCTAGAGGGTCATTTACTCCTTTATTTTCCTGGTCCTGGTTTGAGTTCCTTGCTCACCACAAGTAGATGACCCACAAATTCTGCAATGGCTTCTAAGCCAGGATGCAAGCTTGGGTGACTTCTGAATAGCACTTAGAGTGCTACGTTGGTGATTTCTAAGAGAAACAGCTCTAAAATCCCCTGCTGTTTGCTTTGGTATGTGACAGCTAAAGACTATTTGGTCCTAGTCCGTTAGAACTGGCTTCTACTTTGGCATATGATGATGTAGGCATGCAGTGACAGAGAGAAACGGCACGCACACAGGGAATTCAACATTCACACAGGTACACCGTGGGTCAGACAGCAACAGGGTGCACTAATTGTGCTTGTCTGACAGCTCTGATTGAGGCGTGAGTCAAAAATACACTCTGACTCCCCCCAGATCAGTTATTTCTGTAATTCCTTAAGCTGCACCTCCACATCAGGCTAGAGAAGCAAGAATTTCTGACTTTAAAGACTTCAAGAGAAGCGAGCAGGGCAAGCAAGTGAAGTTGTCATGGGTAATGAAGATAAAGTACTTTTACTATAAATTTAATTATGCAATAAAGTGCCAGCGTGGTGCGCAAGGAGTTTGCCAGAGGTTCCCAAGGTAGGCTTTCATTCATTTTATCTTGCATTCTCGAGCCCCAGCAGCCAAACTTCTGAGAGACTGAAGTGCATATAGTTCCTCCCCTCATTATTTGTCTTTTAAGAGGTACCAGAGACAGTGTGTACAACTGGGTTATTCAAATACAGCATCTCACTTCCTTTCGATTGAAGTGTCAGTGGTTTGTGTCACTGCTTGCACACTTTTCCCACCTCCTTGGCACTTTGGTTTAATTATACAGAAGTGGATCTCTCAGATACTTTATCCTCATCACAAATGTGACCGTAAACTCAGTGATATTCCCTTGGTTTCTGGTCAGTCAGGTGGGGAACAGCCATGCAGCCCTTACAGAAACGTAACTGAGAGGGATGTGATCTTCCCCATTGGTGTAATTTTTAACCACAAGGCAACAGAGAGGCTTGTATACATTTTTGGGTACAATGACCCACATTTTATGCTGATGTATCCTGGCAGAGCCTCACTGACTTCAGCAGAACTCAAATTAATATAAACTCCCAGGAAATTCAGCCCACTGAACCTCAGGAGCATTTGTAAGTATTTCCCTACAAAGGCAGAAGCAACGGTCTCCTCGCTGTCCTTGGGCACCGTCCCACATGCTGCAGCCCTTTTGGTTGCCCGTCATGTTGGTCATTCCAGAAGCCCATCAGGTGGTCTATGGGCATCCCACATTTTGTTCCTGCAAGTTGATGGTGTTCTGCTGTACAATTTTGTGGCTTGCTATATACGGATTTGGGCTTGGCTTGCACTCACTGTGGTGTGCAGTCATGTAGGAAGGATTAGAATCAGGGTCTCAAGCAAGAAGATGGTTTAGAGCCCTGCAGAGGTTTTCTCACGGAAGGGGGATAAAAAAACCCCCAAAACCTCCCACACAAGCATCTCTAGAGAAGGAATTACCTGTTGTCATTCACCACGGGAACAAACCCAAGCATCTCTGAGCTGGTTTTGTGGGAACTGCACAGCTGGTGGTGTGAGCAGCGCTGGGACTTGTGCCTGAACCCTCAGCAGTGCCCACGTAAGGCTGAAACAGGGCTCTGCTGGAGGAGGAATCCAGTTTTGCACCAGCATAAATGGAGGCAGGACTCACCCAAACAGTTGAAAATGTCTTTGTCCTGATGAAAATGCTAAAAATAGTGAAATCTAAGCAGCAAACGAGCACTACTCAGGCACGTTGATTGATAACAACTGAGGTGGTCCATCACATCAGGCCATAGATGACTGTTTATCAGGAGCTGAAATGCCGTGGTTCCCATTCCTCCATCACCAAAAGCTGGCAGTGGGAGACACGACCAGGAGTTGTATGGTCCATAGAAGAAGATCCAGGAATTATGGAGGTTAGAGATTGGGGTGGGCAGTTTATGCAACTTTCAAGAGTCCATAAAAATAGCTAAAGGGATTACCTACGCTTTATACCTAACAAATGAACTATAATAAAGGCCTCCATTCTTCTTTGTGTGCTTTTCCTGTTCTGGATTTGACTCTTTCCAGCTGACAATGAGTTGTTTTAGATATATTTAGTGGTCTTTGTGCATGTCTGCCTCTTCCCTTCCCCAAAGTGGGCCTTGCCCCTGGTGCCGATGAGCGCAGCTCCTCACTGCTGTGCGGACACGCTCTGCTGTGTAAGCAACGTGTTTTCTTGGGACCACGTATGTTTTCAGCTTCATAGCAGGACTGTCAAGGTCAGAGATAAATCTTGTGCACCATGCTGTTTGCAAAACATCTCGGGGTGACCAGAAATGTACTGGAACAGCCATATCATATACCCTATGGAGCCACAAAGTTTTTCCTTCTAGGAAGTGAGTGCTTCTTGGAACAAGAACTTATACCAACTATTGTGTAGTAAATTACACTTTTTTTCCCCAGCATTAGCCTCATACTTTGGTTTTCCCTCGACACCTCTGATACTTTCACAGGCCGTGACCTGTTTGTGTATCTCACGTAGAGGACTAGTTTTATTGCAGATGTTAGAGTGGCGTCACACTGACTGGGGAGTTCTGACACGTGCTTTGAAGACAGCTTTTGTAACGTGTCACCCTACCTTCATTTTTCAGCCTGCTTGTCACAGCAGGGACATTCCCAGGACAGCACAGCACAGCACTGTGTGGTGGGGTATGATGGAGGTGCCAAAATTCCACCCCTTTACTAGAGCATCTGTTCAAATGCCTTCACTGCTGCACCCAAAGCCTGTGCTGGGGAGTGGGAATCTTTCCAGGGCTTTCCATCAGTTCACCTTGGTATGATGGAGAATCTGATATGTTTAGGTGAACCTGCAGTGCATGACCTTTGGGGAAAGTTAAGGTGCTACAGAAGAACAGGGATACCTACTGGGCAGTGATATTTGGCACATCTGTTGGGCAGGACCAGTGAATGCAGGGGACTTAATTAGCTATGATAAATCACGATTATTTTCACATGGGTATTTCAAAGCACAAAAGTGGCACTGCGTTTCCACACCAGGTCCAAAGAGGTCCAAAATACCTTATGTGAACCCAAACATTTTTAAATCAAAGACAACTCTTTTTAGAATTCCCTGTCAGGGAATCCCGTGTAGGGATTTTTGTGTATAACACGGTGCAAAGAGATGAAACGTTTTCTTAGGAAGAGAGAGACCTGTTCCATGAAACCTGTCTTCAGAAATATATGTATTTGCTTGGAAATCATAGAATCACAGACTGGTCAGAGTTGGAAGGGACCTTAAAGGTCATCCAGTTCCAACCCCCTGCCCTGGGCAGGGACACCTCCCACCACACCAGGTTGCTCCAAGCCCCATCCAGCCTGGCCTTGAACCCCTCCAGGGATGGGGCAGCCACAGCTTTTCTGGGCAAAAAATATCCATGGAATAGATCGCTTTGGAGCTTTTGCCTTTTTCTTTTTGTCCTCCTTGGCTTTAGCACATGCTCCGAGGTGCTCTGGGAGTGTTTCCATATTGCTCTTGCACTGAGGTGCATCAGGAAAAAGTAGGGAAGGTAGAGTTGATGAACTCAGAACACATTTTATGCAGAAAATTCTTCTCCTTCCCCTTCGTGGAGAGGCAGCAGGTGGAATTTCAGTGGTGTTTGAATGGCTTTGATGGAGCTGGAGTGAAGGTGGAGGTAGAGTTTATGTATAGAAAATCAGAGCGAGGAGGGAAAGCAGCGCCTGGGCACAGGAGGGACAAGGACAGAGCTACTCCGAAAAGTCGTAAATTAACAGCTTGTGATGACAAGTGAAAAAATAAAGGATCTTGTTAACAAACCAAAATTGTTATTACAATGAATGTTTATTTTTAGAGTTACAGGGGATACATTTTAGAGGCTGCTTGTCCAAAAAAAAAGAAAAATAGAAGAAGAAGGGAGGGAGGATTTTGTTCAGCGTCTGACCCCCTGCCTCTGCCCTGCCGTGCGGGGGAAGGAGAGGAGTGTGGGGTTGCAGAGGTAGCACCTCAGCCAGCCATTCCAGCATAATCCAGGGTCACGTTTCTGCCCGGCGCTGCCTAAATACCCAATTTACTGCCTTTTCTCTCCCCGTGTTCCTCCCTTGTTTCAAGCCATGCAGAGGCTTGTCCTACTAACGGGTCAGCGCCCAGCCAAGCGTGCTGGGTGGAAGGCCACCATGGGAGAGTGGCAGGATATTGTCTTTCCAGCAGCAAGTGAATTTCGGGCAGGGTAAGGCCGTATCCATTTCGCTGTAATGCTGGCTCATGTTACAGCCCTTCGCAAGCTCCTAATTGCCCCTCGCTGCTGACATTTATAGACATCCCCGGCTCTAAATGAAAACACAACACTGAGGTCAGGAGGAGGTTCTGGGACAGCAGAGATCCCAGGTGAGCCCGGCGGAGGAAATTGCTTCAAAACTTCCAAATGCCAAACTTGTTGAGGTGGGGTGGGGGGAAGAGAAAATGGACAAGAATAAAATCCTGAGGTGAGGGAGACCCTGTCCCCTGTTACAGCAGAACTGACCTACCTACACATTCGAGGTCTGGAGCACGACTACTCCTCTCTCTCCCCAGTTTCTCCATGCTAAGCACAAACATTTTAAAATATTTATTCATCTGAATGTGTGACTCTGTTTTGGTGCAACTCTTCAGTTGTGCTAAGCTGGTGGAGCTCCAGCAGAGTCGGTGACTTTATACCAGCCAGGAGCCTGGTCTCCCTGGGGTGAGAAAGTGCTCTGCCTGCTACAGAGGAGAAAAATCCTGCATTTTCTTTATCCTGTTCAGGCATCTTCATCTGAGGAAAACTGATATAGCAGTGCCTGGTGGCAAGAGATGTGGTCACACGGGTTGGTTCTTGCTTCCCAACGTGCTCCACAACTTGTCAGTCACAAAATAAGGCGAGTTAAAAGATCAAAGTGAAGAAACAAGATGTGTCTCCCATCCAGGCAGGGATCTTTTAGAGTTGTAGGCTTTGTCCACTCACTTCACATCACCCCTGTGGTGTAAACGTTTCTATTATTCCAGGGGAGAAAGACCTTGCAAGAACAAAAGCAAAGGGATGCTACTGTGTTTTTGTGGAGGGTTATTTGCGGAGGGCCACCAAGATGCTGGGAGGGCTGGAGCAGCTCTGCTGTGAGGACAGGCTGAGAGACCTGGGGCTGTTCAGCCTGGAGAAGGCTCCAAGGAGACCTTGTAGCAGCCTTCCAGGATCTGAAGGGAGCTCCAGGAGAGCTGGGGAGGGACTTTTGGTCAGGGAGTCTAGTGATAGGACAAGGAGGAAGGGTTTTAATTTTGAAGAGGGGAGATTTAGGAAGAACTTCTTTACTGTGAGAGTGGTGAGACCCTGGAACAGGTTGCCCAGAGAAGCTGTAGCTATCCCATCCCTGGAGGGGTTCAAGGCCAGGCTGGATGGGGCTTGGAGCAACCTGGGCTGGTGGGAGGTGTCCCTGTCCCAGGGCAGGGGGGTTGGAACTGCATGATCTTTAAGGTCCCTTCCAACTCTAACCATCCCATGATTCTAGGATTCTAGGATTCTATTTATTCCCTTGTTTTCTGGGTTTGTTCACAGGTCTGTGGAGCACATCAAGTGGAGAAGACAGCAGCTGCAGTGCCCCCTTGGCTGTCTATCATGAGTGCTGTGGCTCCTCAAGAGGTCTTAATAGGTCAAAACCTCGTCTCTGGTGAAGGATCTCCTACTGGGCCAACAAGGAATGATCCCCTTCTGTTACTGGTTTGAGAGAAATTCAAGGGGAAAAGGGTTAGGGAAGGGACTGCAGAGACATTCCTACTCCGGTCAGTGACACCAAGGAAAGCCAATGCCACTAAGTGATGGTTCCCTGGGAGTTTATTCTCACTCTCTCTGATCCATCAAACACAGACAGCCAAGGAATAAGGCTGCAACCCCCAGTAAGAACGGGAGGAAAGACCGGGATGGGAAAAATCCCTGTGCTGTTTGATCTGCTGCTTGGTGCTGTGCTCTGCTTTTCCCCTTGTGTCACCGTGGAGTCACAGCTCAAATAACAGGATTGTGAGCGATGAGAGTGTGTTGGAGGAGGGTAGATGTTATTGGACTAGAACTTGGACCACAAATCAGATTATTATTCTAGAGCCAGACCAAGTTAAGATTATCGTGCATCAATTTTCTGAAAAAGATGCTGAATGCTGGAGGAGGCAGACAAAAAACACAGAAAACATGGTTTGTTTCAAATACATTTGTTGAAAATATGTCTAAAAATTTCAGGTACACGCTTTATTTTTACTTGAAATACAGTCAGGTTTATATATAACTCTATTACAGGTTGATATTACTAACAAATATTTATAATGTTTTTATATACCAACAAACAAAAAGCCTTCAAACATTGCCAGCTGTGTCACTGTCAACTGATTTTAAACTCCTATGTTTCCTTCTGCCCACAGAAACACTTCTGCTCCTTTCCTGGTATCTTGCAAATTACTTATATACACATCACAGCTATGACACAGGATATTTGGTAGCTGCAGGGTGACAGGTTAAAGTACTTTGGGCCAGTTAATTGGGTCACTAATAAGGCTAATGATCCAAATGCACCTCCAGTGACTTTCTGTGGGAGACAAGTGACAAAACATTTCGGAAAATCCTATGAGCAATGCGGTCAGCTGCTCATACGCAGATGCTCAGTGTTGCTCTGGAGATCTCACAACATCTGAGAGGGGACATCTGCCACACAGGACTGGCAAACGTTAACTAAGGACCTCAAGAGAACCACACATTTCTACAGTTTGAGTGTCTTTATGATAAGAGCAGGGGTTGAGGGTGGGGGGTGATACCCTCCTGCGCCCTGACAACGCTTGTAGATCTGGCCTCTCCAGGTTGTAGGAAGTTTAAATTCAAAATTTTCAATCTGAAGGTAATTTCTGATAAAGAAATTTGGTTTTTATCATGCAGGAAAATGTTCATTTACTTCGCTTCCTTGTGGAAAAGAAGCATCAGTGCCACAGGCAGGAAAATTCAGAGGAGACTCACTCACTGCAGTGGGGAGATGTCAATCTGCCACACTTAAGGAAATGGCCTTGCAAGATTCCTCTTCCTAGGATTTTTGCAACGATATAGAATCACAGGATGGAATCTCACTTGGCCTGTCACAGGGATAGACAATGAGGAGAAACTCGAGTTCCTTCGACTCGGTCTTTGCCCCAGTTTTGAAAATACAGCTCAAGTTTTAAATAGCACCTTATTAATGCAGCAAAGTTTGAGACCCAAGTGAAGTTTAGAACCTTACACAGCTCTTCTGGACCTAAAGCAGCCGGTTCTCCCTGTGTTTGTACCTGTCCCTGTCTCCAGGCAGCAGCAGAAGGTATGGAAGCTCCTCCTTATGGAGAGGACAGTCAGGTCCCATAGGTCTGATGCGGAACTTTGCGAGGTGGGACATGGTTTGGGAGCAAGTCTCACTTTCTGCCTGGTCCATCCTCCTTCCACACTGCAAGGGAAACTCCAGATCCGGGGAGAAGGAGAGGAGCGGGAGAGCTCTGACAGATGTATTCATGCAATATCCCACCTTCGACTCTTTTTTCCAGAGTGGTGACAACCTGAGTCTGTGCTGCTAATAGATCCAGTGACTGACAACAAACTCATCCATTATTTTGCTTTATTTATGTGAGAGCCAATATTTCCAGTAAAAAATTCTCCAACTAAAATTTATTGCTGGAGTATAAATCACATTTTCTATTTCCTCTCTCTCTTCTTAATTTCTGCCAAGGGACAGCACTGTCTAAAGAGGAAAAATGTTGTTCTCTGAATGGGATGTGACCATTTCCTCAAGCCCTGGTAGGATTTTATCTGATGCTTTTGCTTCTTTCTGACTCTAGCTGCTCGTGGAAAAAAGGTCTCTTCAAAGTGGTGCTTGACATGGAGA
Organism: Thinocorus orbignyianus; assembly: GCA_013400375.1. Taxonomy (NCBI): domain Eukaryota; kingdom Metazoa; phylum Chordata; class Aves; order Ciconiiformes; family Thinocoridae; genus Thinocorus; species Thinocorus orbignyianus. Next base: position 74,104 of record VXBW01001639.1, on the reverse strand, counting down.
TATTTATGAATGGGAGACCTGTTTCTAATGCAGCTCCTTGCTCTTGCACTATCATTTCTGAGCAGAAATTCTGACCTATGTTTCCACTGGTTTCAGACTTCAGCTTGTTAAAGGGAGCATTTGGTCTGCAGCACAGCCCTCTGCCAACATTTCATTACAATCTGGGATCCAATTATTCATGCAGAGGGCTGGGGTTTGGTTATTTTTTGTAATTTGGTGTAAGTTTCCTTTTCCTGGGGAGGTTTTATTTTAATTCCCTTCAGTCTGCAATCTCCTACAAGCATTTAGTGATATTTTTTAAATTGTGGCAGAGCTACAAAATAAATTACTTCTTTTTTTTTTTTTTTTTANTTTTTTTTTTTTAACAAATCTGGAAAAGAACCAAATCCAGATGAAATACATCTCCAAGATTTTTGAGTGAAAGCAACATTAAAGGATACCTAATTAGACCTACGGTAATAACATCACCATCCCTGTTATGGGACATATATATATAAAGGCTTGTGATCTGCTGAGCTAGGAAGTTAGCAAGCTGGAGGGTCTACCACAACTTCTGAGCACCCAATCAGCTACACCACATATTACACACACCATGGAAATTATAACCTACTCTATAGCTTTTGTGTAATCAATTTGGAATGAGCAGATTTGCTCTCAAAACAAGACTTCCAGGATGCAAAACCCACAGATCTGAACAAAGCCACAACTCCCTGTATGCAAACTATCACATTTTTTTTTTTATATATATAGCACGGTGAATCTAAAGAATTTAAAATGATTTAAAAAGATGCAGAAAATCTGAAATGCCAGCAGGCTGGTTATGCTGTTTGCCTGCGACCACAGAAAAATGACTCTGGATGTCAGATACAGCCCATAACTTTTAAAGGAACATTTAATGAGTATAGAGGAGCTGCCATCTGTGAATCCAGGCACAGCCTCACCAAACCCCAGTGCAGCATCTCCTCTGCCTTCTCATGCTCAGCTCCTGGATGACAATCTCTAAATGGCAAGCTTCTCTTCTCTCTGTGCTTGCCAATTTTAAGATCTCTTCTTAAGAATTTGAATTACTCTGCTCAATATTGATGTAAATAGTTGGGGGGGTTGTCTTTTGGGGTTGGTTTTTTTGGTTCGTGGGGTTTTGTTTGGTTGGTTTTGGTTTTTGTTTTCCCCTTCTGCTGCATCTATTTTTTCATTTAATGCAACACTGAGTTTTGATGTCTTTATTAATCTTGGCAAAATCTAGGAAATAGATTCTCATAAGTAAGTAAATCTGGTCAGTTTGGAACAGCCCACGGCTGACATGCCCTGCAGGAGACATTATGGACCAATCCTTTTCACACAAAGGTACAAGGCAGCACCTCACCTTGCAAAAGCACCATCTCTTTTGCCACGTTTCTGTTGCCTCACCCCACGTGTTGTGAATATGCCCAAGTTAGCGAAGAACACCAGAGGATAAATTTATCCCAGGCATCTTGGAGTCTGCATTCAAAATATATTCCAGACTAAATCTTTTTATAGGCAATTTCCTTAATACTCTTCCTTTGCTGAGATTTCAGTGGGGAATGTGACTTGCTTTCACCTCCAACAAAGTATTTCTCCAGAAAACATCTTCTTTCTTTTTCCTTTATTTTTGTTTGAGGAGTCCAGACTGGAAGCCATCAACCTGAAGCTTGAGACACCTAGACTTTAACTCCCAGACTTTTAAATAGCCCATTTGCAGACCCTGGGGAGAATCTCTTCATCTTCACAGATATGGGCAGAAGGGAGTTGGGGGGAGAACAGAGAGTATTGTCCTTTTTTCCTCCACCAGACCATCCTCCTGGAATTAGGTGGGCTGACCCCATTTGGCTTCTCTGTTCTGAAGATGCAGCCACCTCTGCTGCCCCAGAGGACAGACAGACAAGCTTTGTAGCACTCGTAGGTATGGGCTGAAAACTGCAAAGAAGGTCCAAATTAGCTGCTCGGAGGCAAAGAGAGATCATAGGGGTGGTCTTGATGTCCCACAGGGGATGTGGCAACAAGCTCTGATGGGCTTGGGGTAACAAGTTGATGGGGCTCTAGCCAGTTAAGGAAAACTACACCTACCTGTATCCTCAGATCTTCCAGCATAAATAGGAATGATGCCATTTTTCCCTCTAGCACACGTTAAGGATAGAAACATCAGGTCTTTGCTGCAGGAACAGGGACCAAACTAAGTCCTGCAAAGGTACATTTCTTTACAACAACTGGTCCCCACATTTTTGAGGCCAAATATTAAATATTTTTAAATTCAACCAATGCACATGACACTATTAGTACTCACATTTCCAGGACATTTTAAGCTGCCATAAATATTAGAAGTTTCTTAGGGTCATGAAACTCCAAAGCCATTTGACTACAGATACCTACACAGTAGATAACAGCCCCTGAGCTGCCCACTCTTTCTTCCCTTTACAGCTATTTGGGAGAAAAATGCCACACAGAGGTGTCGACACGCAATAGCACAGTACCTCTAGATCTTTTCTGGGCTCTAAGAAAACATCCTGCTTTCTGCTGTGCTCATTGGAACAGATCTGGGTGCTGTGCAGCCCTCCTGTCATCACTGAAAGCACTGAGCACCTAATCCCTTATCTCCATCATTCTGTGGATCAAAAGTGAATGTTCTGAAGCTTTAAGACATTAGTCTGGAGTTATTCCAATAAATATTTGCAGATAGAGCAAATAAGGAATCAGAGTTACAAAGTTTTAGGAAAATAAGATGGGAGGAAAAGGTCAGGATTTCCTTTCATGTTTGGTCCACACAGGGCCAAATAATGGTTAAGCTCAAACCATCTCTTCCTCCATCCTGCACTATTTAGAGAAATCAACACTTTTCCTGAGCATAACAGGAGATTCTGATGGTTCACTGTTCTCAGACAAAACCCGTAGCTCCAGGCTGGGGATCCAACGGTCCTGTCCTTGGGGCAGAGCTGTCAAGAATGAAGAGAATTTGCAGAGCGCTTCTTTGTTTTGCTGAAAGCCTCTCAAATGCATCACATTTTCTGGAAAACAAATGCAGGCATTACACAGAGAGCGGTCTTCCACCAGGAAAATGTTGAGGGGATGTATTCACAGCAAAGAACAAAGGCACAGAGATAAACAAGACCCTGACAGAGAAAAGCATTTAAACGTTTTGAAGTATGTGTTCAGAGCTAAGCATCTCCATAACCACTCTGTTAAAGTGTATCCAAAATACAGATCTAACCTACTTAGGTGAAGGAGGTGGGCAGTGTGGTCCAGGTTTTCTGGCATGTCCCGCTGTATTGATGACATAGGCTTATCACAAAGCTTGTGCAGCACAAAACCTCTCTCAGATGAGAATGGGCACATTTAGCACCCAGTACCAACCTCCAGAAATTATCAAGTCCAGTAAACATTTATTTCATGCACATATGTGTACAGTCATCTACACACAGAGACTCTACACATGTTTGTGTTACTTCTTAGGCTGTTTGCTTGGCAACCCAGCCCAGTAGCCCACCACAGCACATCTCCCTGTCAAATAGAAAGTGCAGGATTACAGACCGTGGTGTAGCTTCACACAGCTTGAGCAGATGCCTTATTTAGTGGTGAACGCCCAGAGAAGCTGTGGCCCCATCAGTAGAAGGGTTCAAGGCCAGGCTGGATGGGGCTTGGAGCAACCTGGTGTGGTGGGAGGTGTCCCTGCCCAGGTCAGGGGGGTTGGAACTGTGAGATCTTTAAGGTCCTCTCCAACCCAAACCATTCTGTGATTCTATGAATTTCCTGGGAGATAAGGAGGTCCTAAAGTTCCCTTGGCACCAGCTTGTGTAGCAGCCACGGTGCTCATCAGCTCACTTGCTCCCACTATATCTCACCCAACACCGTCACATCTCCTCTATGTCCAGGCAGTTCCTTTTGCCATATTATGATGTATGAAGAACATTCCATTCTGATTCTCAGTCTACAAAACCAAGTACTTTAAGGAGATGGTCCTCATGTAAGCCATGAAGTTTTCCCGCCATGGGTCACATCTACTTGTAGGGGTCACATCTACTTGTTGTGGGCAGGGGTGGAGAGTGAGCTGCAGCAGTCACGGCTCAGTTACAGCCCGTGCAAGCTGCCCTTCTATAGGAATGTATGTGGGAAGGTGTGGGGGCAACAACGTGCCACCTTCCCTGTGCCCGGGAACACTTGCGCTTTCACTCATCCCCACCGACTTTAGTCACTCGCCTCTGGCAGAGATCCCTTCCCTCTCCACTGGCACAAAAGGAAATCCAGCGAGTCTCTGCCCATAACTAGGTGGGATGATGCCAGGTTTCTGGGGTGACCTGCCGTGGTCCACCTCCACCTAAATCTCTGGATGTAGCTTCAGTAATGTGATGTTTTAACAGCTGACACGGTCCTTGCCCTGCCTGAGGTCACTGGCAGGCCTTCCTGCATGGCTCCTCGTGGTCATGTACCTTGTCCACGGATCCCAAGTCTTTCTCCTGGCTTTCCCACTGACACAGCAGCTAATTATAAAAGCAAACTGTAAGCCTATCTGTTTGCCCTTGCCTGTTGCCAAGTAATGTTGGGTTTGACGTGTGACAATAGTGTCGAGATGCTTGAACCAAGGTTGATATATAATAAGGGAATGATGTTCGGAGGAAACAATTGCAAGAAGTGACTTCCCTCATAAGGAAAAGAATCAGAAAACTGTACACAGCCTGAATATTTTAAATGCTTCTTCACTTCAGCAATAGCTCGTATGTTAGAGGATAAATTTCACTTTGTGTATTAAAATTACAGCTATCATTTCCCTTTCTTTGATATTTATAACAAATATAGAAATATGTAGCTCTCTTTATAGACTTACCAAAGCCAAATAATTTCTTGAGGGCGAGACATCCAGTTCTGAAAGGTCAGCTGAGATGTTTTCTATATAAAAGAGAAGAAAAAGAAGAAGATAATATACTTATAAGCCGTCCAAGGATGGGATCCATGACTCCAGAGCTGTCTGGTTGCTTCATCTGTGACTTTGATCCCGGCAATGTTTACAGCTATGCATAATTTTGTATATTCTGACCTTTGTGCAGCTAATGACAGCGAAGAGGCAGCTAATGCATAATGACATCCTAATCAGGATCACAGCACAGCAGAGACCATCCTTCTCACCTTCACATATCATTCCAAGTTGAGACAACTTGACTAAGATTAACATCCTTTCTAAGGCATCAGAAAGGAAAAAAAAATGAAGCCTTGCTCAGAAGATTTATCAATTTTTGGTCTTCAGGATTTCTGGGGAAAAGCTGAATCCATCAATTCCAACATTTCTGAAAACTTTTCATAGCTCAGCTGTTAATTTTCAGATGTGTTATGCCCATTTTTATATCCTAAGCCCACAGACTTTTAAATTGAGCCATTTAGAAGCATATGGGAGACTTGAGGCGGCATTGTTGTGAATGCCACTCCACTTCCAACAAGTTCCTGATGTGCAACATTTTGCTTTTTAAATTCTATTTGGTCACCAAACCCAGGAACAGATCGGAATAGTCTGTCCATACCTGAGCTTTCTAAATTCCCACTCAGCTGATGACGTGGTATTCTTTTGGAAGCCCCAGAAATTGAGATTATTTCTCTTGCTCAACAGTCAAAGGAAATCCCTGTGGCTTCTACTCAAGTGACTGAAGTCAAGTGCCACTGCCCAACATTCCTGTGCCTTTAATGTTAAGGGACACAGGTGTAGCTGGTTTGAGGAAAGAGTAACACCAATGTGGAGGTGCTGAGTGCCCATTAATTTCTTTCAGGAGAGCAGACCTGACCTCTTCTCCATTTTTGCTGATTCATAAATGTTCCAGCCCTTTATGGCTCATTCTTTCCACCCGATCTTCTGGGGGCATTTGTGTTCCTCACGAGCAGGAACTTTCTCTGGATGCCTCTGCTTGCAGAGAAAGGTAGGATTGGGTTTTGATTTATCAGCTAAGTCCCTGATGAGAATGGAAATCCTTTTCCTGTTGTGGGTGGGGAAGGAGAGCTTGCAAAGGCTTGACCTGCCCTGGCAGCTCTCTCTGTTTAGGAACTTGTCTGAAACATTCATTTTGAGATGTCAGCCTTTTATCTCAATCAGTGTTGAAATTTTTAGTAGGACACTACTGGAAAAAAAAACCTTTTTGCTAGCACTGTGCTATCTTTACACAACAAGCAATAAAAAACACTCTTCTGAAGCAAAATGGATGACATACTTTAAAATTTTACTAACTTTATGTGTTCTTGAGCCTTGTTTAGTCACAATTCTAATTGTGATGAACATCTGGCTCCTCGCTGCATCCAGAAGAAAAAAAAAAAATACTTTCACCTCCACCATGTTCATGTTGTGTACAAAGACACAACAGCAGCAGGTTCAAGAGACAGAATAGACTGTTTCTGGATGGCAGATGCTCTGGGGTGCAATCATTATTCACTGGCTGTGGGGATTTTCAGGCAAGGTGCCAAACCGCCCATGTGCCTCTGCTTATTGCCACATTTCTTAAAGGTAAGGTTTTCAGTGGGAAATGGGAGGGAGATTGTGTGTGATTTGCTATGCAGCTCTTGACGAGTACTTTTTAAAATTAGATGCTATGCTATTTTTTTCACATGCAGGAAACTTTGGAGAATGTGTTCTGCTCCTCCGAAAATCACACATTAAATTCTGAAGCTCCGTAGGACACAACAGTTGGTAAGAAGAGAGGAAAACTGGGAAGTGATTTACACTGGGCTGGGGCCCTTAAATAAAAGCACGTGGAATGTAATGCAGATATCCACCATAAAGAGCGTGCCACAGAGTCACTAATGCTTTCCTTCTCCAGTGCTAAATGTTCTTACCATGTAGCCTTCATCTGTACCAAGACCTATACCTTCACCTATTCTCTGCACGGAACACCCTCCCCATAGGGCAGTGGATAAAACATGGATCTGCAGATGACCCTAATTCCAGGACTTGATGGGCCTGACAAACATAGAGTTCATATCTTCTAGACCCTGCCTAAGACTTTTTTCCAGTTGTCCAGATCACCAGATCCTTAGGTCTTGATCTGTAGATACAGAATGCAGCTCTATAGGGATAAAACCACAGGATTTTGCCTCAGAGGAGCTAGAACATGGTAAAAAGATGAATACATTTCTTCACCATAAACTCAAAAGGCCCAGTTTTCACATTTGAATGTGAATGTCTAGAACCCATAAATCCATTTCTAGCTTCTGTCTTATTTCAGGTTTGTGAGACTTTATTTCAGCACCTGCAAGTGAAAACTTCATCCAGATACACAGATGTCTTAGTAGGCACCTAGTTGGGCTCCCTCTTACTTCGTGTGTGTGTCAGCAGTGTAAACATGTAGATTTGAGCTGGTCATCTAAGATCTTCCTTCAGACAAGTGGAGGAACAGGCTGCTGTCAGGCCCTGCTCATCAGTTCCTGAAGCAGATTTCTAAAACAGATCTGACAACCACTCCTAAAAAATGTTTCATTCATTATTTTCTTTCACACTGACCATAAATAGAAGCTGAGGAACTCTACCCCGTGTACACATCTGCATGGTGGGTGTTGCACACACCTTGTGCCCTAGCCCCCAGGGCTAATGAGACACAACCAAGTTTGAAAACTGGAAGAGAGAGGGACAGTCTATGAGGAAACAGTTTCTGTGATTCTAAGAGCACGAATGTGGACACATTCATGCAGCCTGGTTGAGCTGTGACACGAACCCTCCTTCCTGTTCTTCAACATGACAAAGACCAAGAAAGAAAATGAAATTTTCCTGCTCTGACTTGTCTTCTCCTTTTAGAAAAAGCTGCCTGATTGAAATTGTTGGTTTAAATTATGGGCACCAAATCTGCTCAGCTTCCAAACAACATTTTATGAGTAGGTGTTGTCTTCCTCCCACTTGGAGAACACCACCTTGGTTTTCATCTTGCTTTTGCACCCTGATTATCCAGGCTAGAGTATTTCTTAACAGAGATTTGTTTAGACTGTGTAAAAAAATAAGGTGTATAAAGCCTGCGAAGAATGGAGGAGTTCCATTGCAGAGTATGATGCTGAACTGGCACAGGGTAGACTGAAGTCATCATGGGCAAAGGTGGGCTTCTGGGGGCTGCCAGGTGTTATTCCTGTAATCCCTGTAGCTGGCAGGGATTTTCTTGTGTATGTTACAGCAGGAAAGCATCCTATAGGTAAAGAGAGGGAGACAGAAGCTCTTTCTTATCCTTCTCAGACCATGATGGGGTATTGGGACTGGAGAGGTGTTGAAGGGAGCAAGGGGGTGGACCCGTCAGTCAGGAACATCAGGAGCTCCAGGCTGCTGGCCTTGCTCAGCTCCCAAGATAAATAAGGGGTCTGAGATGTTTAAGAAGGAAGGAAAGAAGCATCACAGAACAAAAGAGTCTGCAAAATGTTCTCAGATGCCAAAGAAGCCCTAAGGGGAAATAATAAAAAATTAAACAAAAAAAATTAAAAAAAAAAAGGTTTGGGGTCTGGTCTGAATGATTAAGTGTCGTTTTCTGTCTCTAATTCCTATGACTTCATACTGTGTGTTGAAATCCAGACTCCACTGAAAGTGATGATGAAACTCCCACTGAATTCCAGGAGCCAGGCTTTTATCTGTGGTGTCTAAGGAGAACTTTTGCTAATTCTAAAAACCCTGAGCGCTGTTTGAGGAATTTCCAGCTGCCACAAAAGCCATTGTTGATTTCCCAGTACCGCAGGAACGGTTGTGTTTGAGAAGAGATCTGTACAGACAGAAGTATCTGTGTAAGCGTGGGGTCGCCTTTCTGTTTCTCATTGTCTTTAACCAGAGATGTTTCCACTGATTAGTCCGAGAGTTAAAAACTAAACAAACCTCAATGAGACCGAAGATCAGCTCTCCATGTCTACACGCTCCATATGCTGCCCATCAACTTCTTCTGTGCTGACAGTTCCTGCTACTCGCAGTTGACAGCCTGAGGTGAAGCTCCCCATCTCCACCGGTCTGTAGCTACAAAGGGAATGAGGGAGATCCACAGGGAATTTGGAAAAGTCAGTTTATTCCTCACAGATGTCCCCACTGCAGCTACTATGAAATGTGGAAATCGGAATACTTTAAACACTCCTCTCTCCTCGGCACCACTGCATCCCAGGTGTCCTTCTGGCTTTGGTTCCTTTCTCTGGTGGAGAAAAGGCCATGCCATGCCTCCCAGATTCCTGCAGTCCTCTCAATTTTGGGAGGTAGTGAGGGGGCTGCAGCATATCATTTCCCTATAGTGGCAGTGGTTTAATTTTTCATTTGAGGAATGCAATATTCACGAGCGTGGTAAGAAGGAACCAGTGTGAGTGCATCCCTGTGGGTTAGTGCCTCTCCTCAGTGGTGGAAAGAAGAGTGAGAACCTTCTCAGGAGCTGGAGGGTATTCAATCCTGCTCTCACTTCTTGAAGGTTGTCAACCACAGTGTGTTCTCTGGGAAGGGTGAGAAGGGCTGTTATCTCTCCCAGTTGCCATGAGGAGGGGATGGCTGATGGCACTGCATTAGTGAGGATTTTTGGGGACATTTTCTCACTTTTGGGTGGGGAAGGCAAAGCAACCTCCAGCCTGTGTGCCTTAGGATCATTCAGAGCATCAGTCACTTGGACTTTCTGGTTTTCTCAGGGCGTGTATCCTTCTCATAGCATTTCCCTTTTCACTGGAGTATTTCCAGTCCATCCTCTGATGCTGAAAACGCTCAGGCTTCCAGTTCTGTAGCGACCCAGCTGCTGGTTGGACCAACACCAGTCCTAACAGGGAGGACAGGCCCATGGCTCCTCATCTATGCCCAGGTTCCTGTGTCATCATAGAATGGTCAGAGTTGGAAGGGACCTTCAAGATCATCCAGTTCCAACCCCCTGTCCTGGGCAGGGACACCTCCCACCACACCAGGTTGCTCCAAACCCCATCCAGCCTGGCCTTGAACCCCTCCAGGGATGGGGCAGCCACAGCTTCCTGGGGCAACCTCTTTCAGTGTCTCACCACCCTCACAGCAAAAAATTTCATCCTAATATCCAATCTAAATCTCCCCTCTTCCAATTTCAAAACATTTCCCCTTGTCCTGTCACTCCACTCCCTGACCAAGAGTCCCTCTCCAGCTCTCCTGGAGCTCCCTTCAGATACTGTCCTCCCACCTGGGTAACCTGAGACAAGGGATCAATCTCAGCTTCCAAGAAGCAGCAAATATCTAAAACAAATAAAATAGTTAGGTGTTCTGAGTCACCCTGGTTTGTAATTTAAGGGAATGAAAAATACATGCACAACAAGGGTGGGAGATCAGCATGGCTCAGTCTCCTTTTAGCCAGTTGTGTTCGCTGTTGGTTTTATCCAGGAATCCTCGTTTGATGGGACTCCTGTCCACATCATGTGTGGCAGCACCCACATCCCTTAGGATAACACTTGCATAGTTGCGTTCCTACCAAATTCTAGTGGCTCTCATCACTGATTCTTTGCAAGATGCTTTTCCACATCCTTTCCTTTTTAATTCATTGTTTTCCTCCACTGCCTTGGACATTCCCATGTGGTTGTAATTGCTTTTAGCAAATCCATGCACCTTGAAAGAAGCAGACCAGCCAGTCCGTTGGCACAGCCCACGGCACACAGACTGCAAAGTTGTGTTCAGGTTTGTTGGTGTCTTTCCTTGCTGATAAAACCACAGAAGAGTGTATGAAAAGAGCAAAGCCAGCTTCAGAAAACCCTGGTGACAATCGTTCTGTCCCACACACGCCAGCATCACACCCACAGTTTTGTTCATCTGATGTGTAAAATGGTGAGAAGAAAAAATCAGGTTTGATCAGAACCATGTGCACAGCTCTATGAGTAACAGATTACATGAATATCATTAATAATCTTTCTATCAAAGGGCTGGGGGCTTTCTTTTTTCCTTAGTTTTCCATTTTATATAAATTTCCATTATCGCCTGCTTTTTTCAGACATCAAGGCCTCCTGAAAAATCCTTAGACAAGGATTGAATTTAGCAACCATAAAGCACAGCAGAGACCTGCTGATGGCGAGGTAGAAGAAACACTGCTGTGCAGAAAAGAATCTTATATGGCAGCCATCCATTCCGTCTACATTTCCCAAGATAAATAACTGTAAGGCTGCAGTTTCTGACACCTCTAAATTTATTCCTCAGATATTTAGCATAAGACATTTGAATTGTTCAAAACGATATGTATAGACCAACCTTCCACGTGTGGTGGAATAATTAAACTAAAATGCATTAGATTACTACCATCGTATAAATTAGTAGTAAGTCATTGTCTTGAATGAATTTATATCAATTTGGATGTGCCGCAAGCCTGGCCAAACAAGCAAAAATTCCCTGCTCTGAGGAAATTCCTTGGCATCAGCTCTATCCATATTCTAAGAACAAGCAATTAGATGCTTGTGTTTAAAACAGCGACGAAAAAAACTTCATGGAAGCAAATAGCTCTTCCCCGCAAATGCTTGCAGGCTGAATATTCTGAGAGAGGATCTTTGAGATGTTAGCAGTAAACCAGCACGAGACAGGAGGACTGCTTTTGACCAGAAAAATCAGCAAGAAAACAACCAAAGTGATCTCTTGCACGTAACAGAAGGCAGAAGTGCCAGGGAAGTTTTTTGCCATACAACAGGCTGGTTTCTAGCAAGAAGGAGGAGCTGAAGAATGAGAGTTTATGTAAATAAGCCAAGAAAATAGACATTAATAATTTAGCTCACATTAACAGAAAGTATAAATAAACCCCATGTTTATATTTGGATGCTAAAAGAAGTGCTAACACTGAAATGCAAAAGTAAGAGTTTTTTTCAGTGCTATCAGTGCTACAGTACCTTAGCAGATTGCCTGGAAAACCATCCAAATAAGACAGCAAAGCCTGTCTGTGCTTTCTGGAACCGTATTTGCTGGAGAGAAGCAGGGTCATGCTACTCAACAGAAGCAAAGCTGTTCTGGTGGGTTTAGTAGCCAAACAGCAGAGAACGTGTTGGAAATGTATAGCGTATTTGTCAGCTAGGCTGTGGCTTTCTGAATACTTCCAAACTATAGACATGGAAAAAAGCTTCCAGGAAATAAGATCTCACTACACTTCCCAAAAAACCCAGACAAAATATGGAAAGATATTTATGAAAGGCTTAGATTTCCCTCTTTTATACATTACTGTTTGGACTCCATACCCATGAGAAGCCCCAAGGAATGTGGAGCTTACAAGCTAATATGCCATCCCTGCACGCGATGAATTATGGCATGGATAAATTTTGCAAATCTCTGTACAAGAAAGTGTGCTGTGATGGACTCAGGGTTGTCTGGGAGAGCACTTGGCTTCCTCTCCCTTGAGATTGTCCCTTCCTCATCACCTCCTGCCTCCTTCACTACAAACTCATCAAATTCTGCAGCAGAGGAGCCAGCAATGGATAGAAACTCTGCTCTTACCAGATGATTCTGTTTCCATCTCAGCATATGTGCATCAGGACAGGCTTCACCTCTTGGTCTGCTTTAGCAAAAGGAGGAAGCAAGGGAAGAGGGAAAATGAAACAATCAAATGATAAAGCAAAGTCAAATGAAACTAAATCAAAGAGAAAGGAAGAAATTGGAACTTTGGGTAGATTTCCCAGGGTCGTCTTTAACAAGCGTCTTCTGGGAGAAAGCAGCCACGTGTCTGTGAGAATTTTGGGGTTTTCTCTACTTGTCAAGCAATTTTTTAAATTTTTTTAATTGGGATAACTGCTCAGTAGCTTGACTTACAACGTGTGCCCACAAGCAGCTTTCCCTGGCCCACCTGAGAGGGCTGGATGAGGTGGTGCAATGACCATGGGGAAGGAAGTGGAGGGTATGCACACGCTGCTTTGCCATCAAAACTGCCATTCGTGTGACTATCCCAAGGAAATACAATATTCTAACTATACATTTCAGAGAGCCTTAAAGATTTTCTGCAGGAGCTATTGTTTGCATTGTTGTTTTCAGTTCCTTTTCTTGGGCATTTCCAGAGCTAGAAGTAAATCCACGCGTGACCTTCTGGAAAACTTGGAATCACCTGTTTGAAATTATTCCCATTCTTGCTTTATTGAATAAAGCTGAGGGAAAAAAAACTTGTATTTCTGCTTTGTAAGAGCTGTGGCAGTTCTGTTATTAGCTTTAATTTAGAATTGCGACAAACGTATTCTTCGATTTCCTACAAAATGCAATTTTTAAAAAAATGTGATGCTGACTTTGTCAGCATGGCGAGATGTCACATTGGAAGTGCAAGAATTTTTGAAATTTTTACTAAAAGTTGGGTTTAGGCAGCACAGGATGAAGCTCAGTGGCCTCTGTAATTTGTGTAAACCTAATAAATCAGTTGTGCCGTCCACGACAAGTGAGGCTGAGAGCGGGAGCTACTTCACTGATTAAAGGAAAGACAAATACTGAGTTGTGTTCTCAGATGTACTAACACAAGCCTGGAGTAATTCCAGTTAAAGTCCATCAAATTACTTTAGCTTCCCAAAGAAGCTGTGCTCTGATGCAACTGATATCATCACTCCATTTTCACTCGGGCGGAACAAAAGAATCCTCTCCACAATCTGCGAGTCTCCTCTAAAATAAAAAAAAAAAAAAGAAAATCTATTCACACAAATCCGTACGCAAGCGGAAAGGATTTTTGAGGCTTGCATTTAATCATGCTGCTCTCTGAATTGTGAAGTTTTCCTGCATTGTATCATGGCCATGCTTTGCATACCAAGAGATATTTGTAATGGCCCTTAAACTATCCTCTCGTTTGAAAACACAACACAACAAAACAAAACAAAATTAGGAAACCGTGGTGACATTTGACAGGATTGCCATGCGCAAGAGGACAAATGTGAGAAGCTGAAAGGGAGATCGCTTGCTTTATTTCTCTAGGTTAACTCCAATGGAAGTTAATCTTCCCTCGGTGTTTCCAACACAGGGAATTACGGGGTAGGGGGGACACAGACTGTCGAAAGTGTTTTCTGTCTGCAATTAATTGGCTTCTGTTGGTGCCCACGAACTTTGACATTCACTGCAACAGCAAACTTCATCCAACAGGAAACCTATTTGAAAATCACTCCCGCAAGCGAGTAGTGACTGGGAAAAAAAATGTTTTTTTCCCCAGGCTGAGCCCTTCCTTGGTTAAGGATTGTCTCAAAATAGATCCCGCAGTGGGACAAACGTGTTTGCTGCTCGGGTACGGTCTGCCAGATTTTCATGTGGAATATTTCAAGCCGAGGAGGGAGAATGACCTGTACCACGCAAGTTCTTCATGGGCGTTTAACACCCGCAGCTGGAAACCCTAGCTCTGTTTATTTTCTCAAATAAAAACCCAGTGCTTGTCTCTGGGTGCCGGCTCTGGCCCGGACCTCCCTGCCAGTGAGGCCTGGCAGGAACCACTGAATAAGCAACCGCTTTGGGTCAGGATGGAGTAACCCGGGGTTGCTGGCTGGAGACAGCGGCCAGAACTCCCAGTTGCTCCTGGGCTGGCTGACAACCCAGGCTTGGTGCTGCTGGCCCGTCCCCTGACCTCCAGCTTGGCTTTTGGCTACTCACTTTGGTTTGGTCCCTTAATCCAGATCATCCTAAGCATCAGCTTGGACCACGTGTGCCCCACTGCTCAAACGAAGCTCGTGGGATGGGGATTTTCAAGCATAAACCTTGAGTCTTGTGTCTTCCCGGCATGTTTTAGGATATGCCACCCCTGGTGAATTTAATTCGGGGTTGGCTGGGTGTGGATGTGAATGGCTACAGCAGAAAGCCATCCTCCTGTTACTGCATCCAGATGTGCACACCTCTGGGATGAGGTGCTAGGACTCATAAGGACGCATCCTGTGGCCTGCAGGGCTGGATGAAGTGGCACCACTCTGATTCTTTTTTTTCATGATGTGTTAGGAGAGACCCTGCTCCTTTCCAGATGCCTACCCCCAAGTGCTCACAGCCCACCAGCTCGGCAACATTTCCTTCCCATTTGTTATGTTCTGTATTTCTCTGCAGGATCTTTGCTCTAACAGATGGCAAGACACGGGCTCCGCAGACCTGTTCTAGCTGTTGACATGGATCCAGCTTTGATTCTGCAGCCCCGGAGCAGATTTCATGAGGCGAGGTGTTCAGCAGAGCAACCTGGCGCCTGAGAAAGGCAGCTTGGCTTCGTTAAGAAGATCACAGAGGCTACAAGTGGATGCAGCAGGTTTTAGTAACCACAGCATTTCCTTGTGCTGGTTGTCAATACGAGAGCTGGGTGCCACCACGGCACCACCCTGGTTTCTGGGGCAGCCTTGAAGGAGTTGAGCGAGGGCCACGCTCCAACCCAAGCAAGGAAGCACAACCCTATTAAGCCACAAATGGGTTGTTATTAAACATCTCTCCATAAACTCTCTCCTTTAAACAGCTGAAGGTTTGTGGTTTTCAACAGTTAGTGCTGACAGTTGCAGGGACTCTAATGAAAGGTGAGCCATTGCGGTCGTATTGGTACTGATGGGGACGTCCAAAATTCCTGACAGTTTCAACCAAATCAAATATCGGGGTTTCTATCCAGTTTTTTTTAAGCTGAACGTAGTGAGGGAAGAGAAAAACAGCACTGACATTTGGAGGCTGAGGTGGCACTGGAAGAGCTTACGTTAGCCAAGGAGTAGGACCTCAGCAGGAGAAAACTATCCTGTGTTTGTGGACCTCTCCTGAGCATTGGTGATGGAGTGTATTGAAGATTGAGGACATTTGTGTAATAGAAGAAAATGCTAGAGCTTGTTCTCAAGGCAGCTGGAGAACTTTCAAAAATTCTTGAGAATTTTCAAAAGTTCAGAACTTTCAAAATTTCTACTACAAAGGAAATTTCCCTGTGCCGGTGTGCAGGCAGGGATTGAAATTCAGGCTAAAGGGATCAGTGAAGTCGCAGGACCCCTGTTGATGGCAAGCTGTGCTGGGACTTGTGCATTTTGCAAGTGCCTGGGCCTTAAAATTATCTCAGATAAGCCAGTAGGCTGAAGTTACACACTGGGGTTCCAACCCAAATTTCCTCTGAAAATTGAAACTAGGTTAGTAAAAAAAACAGCCATACAGCTCAGTACACCTATGCTTGTGCATCCCGTGCTTTCATCCACAAGAATTGCTGGGTTTCTGTCACCAATGCTTACATTGTGCCTCATTTCAGACTGTGATCCACTTTTTACCCATCTGAAAAGGTGTCTCCTCTACTTAGAGGATGTCTTGAGTCACATCTGCTAGGGACCAAGAGTGAAATAAAGAAAATGTAGGTCCTACTCTCAACTAAAGCTTTATGTGACAAATCTCTCTTTAGCCCAGGGAACATTTTGCACTCCAGTAAGTGATTTGTCAGGCAGAAGCTGAACCAGTTAATGGCCCCACAGCAAGAGCAAAGACAGCACTCCCCGGGTTGCTGGGTGGCTGGCTGGCTTTTTTCCGCTGTGCTCTCCAGCTTGGTCTTCCTTCTCATCCTCACTGAGGTCAAAGAACTCCAGTTTGGGGTTGTCTTGACTGAAAGCTGTTTGATTCCCTCTGATCTCAAAGCTGCTGGTGGCTGTCTCAGCTCTTCATGTCTTTCCCTTCCTAGGTGAGTTTCAGTACCTTGTCTTTCTGTTTCTAGGTGAGTTTGGGCAGCTCTTGTTTTTCAGGACAATGGGCTTCCTTCTTGAGGAAATGGTGAGCAGTTGCTCCAGCCCATGCAGTATAGAGGGGCTCTTAGTGACCCACTGGACAAAAACACCCCAGTTTATGGACAAAAACGTCCAGTTTATGGATGCCACCACAGGTATTGGGTGCAGCAGATTGGCAGAGACGTCCTGGGGCAACTCCAAGTGTGAGGACAGGCTATTAGCAAGAGTTCTGAGAAAGTTTTGGACAAAGTTCAAGATCACTGGGATGACTAACGTGTTTCAGATCTGGCCAAGAAGCATCATTAAGCCCTTGTTTTCCACGGAAGAGCCCCCACCATTAAGCTAGGTGTTCTCCCTGACACATTGCTCTTTGCCAAGCCGAGTCCTGCAGCAATTTAATGGCCGGTTACTTTTACTACCCAGGAGAAGTGTTGTGTGAGGTTTGTGTGCAGATAGGATGGCTGGTTTGGGACGTCCAAGCCATGCTTGCTGCAGGCTGGGTTTGCTGCTGAGGAGATAAACCACATCTGAAGCACTAATGCCCTCGTAAACTGGCTTGCGCTTTCTGATCATTTCTTTTAAACACAGCTTCTACTCAGCATCAAAAAACATTAGCACTTCTCCGAGAAACCAGATCCCTGGGCTCTGACACATGATTTAGTGCCCCGGCCATTACACAACACATGGTTTCAAAGTGGCTGTTGCAACTCTGAACATGTGTGACGCTACTTGAACTACACCATCCTGTTCGCAAACCGCCCTGGGGAGCTTATTGAACAGATTTTCAGTCAGGTTTCCTGGCACCTTAAGTATAGTTTTCCCAAATAGCAGGGAGCACTGAAGCAGGAGATGAAACAAAACGATGCCACGTGGACCAGCAGGTGCAGCCTCTGTGGCCTGTGCTGGGAGATGCCGTGAATTTGCAAGCGTTTTGAGTTATTCTGGTTTGGGTTTGATCTGTCTTATCCCCCCTCGACATTTGCAGAGAGTCTGAAAATGAGTATAACACAAACGCCACGACTGCTGGGAAGCAACAAGGTGCTCTCGGCCACTTAAATTTCCTTCTTTACATCATTTTTTATTTATTTTTTCCCCTCCTTTTTCCTCTAAATACCTTCCTAGTCTCCTGAGCCGTTTTGGGGAGGCAAACTCCTGGCCAAGGCAGACCCAGCGCTTCCAAAGCAGCACTTACTTGCACCAGTGCAGAGCTTTTCATGGTCAGAGGAGTGGGCGAGAGAGTTTAGTTTGCAGTGGGATGCCCTTTTTGATCCAGCTCACCACAGGCCCACAAAAAGTGCTGGTGACAGCACGAGGGAGGGATGTGGAAGTGAAAGCTGGATCCCGTGGGACGGGGTGAGACCACCACTTTCAGCAGCAGATGAGATTTATCCCAGATCCAGAGCATGCCGGAGGTGTGGGGTGAGGAATGCCCACTGCTCACAGCCCCTGGGAAACCAAAGCATCCTGGTCCATGCTCACTGCTGACTCAACCCCATCCTCACTGTTTCAGAAACACAAAGCTGTGTGCTCCTGCCAGCAGCAGGGACGAGCAAAGCATGGATCAGAGGGTGGAGGAGGTGAAAGTCTCTGCTCTCCCCTGAGCATCACCGAGGGGATGCACCTTCACTGCCATGCACCATGAAGAGGACCCTGATGGGTGCAGAGACACTTTGCTGATGGGCCAGTGCTGGCAAGGACTTGTCCTTGACTTTCTTTAATGGTCATCTTCTCTACTCATCCCTCACAGAGACAGATTTGGTGAATCCTTCAGCAATTCCCATGCTGCAGAGACCTGAGACAACGGCTCCTCATCCCTGCTGTGGCCACAACACATGAGGGGACAACAGGGACCCTGGCAACCACCTATGCCCCAGCATCAGAAGGACATAGACCTGTTGGAGTGGGGCCAGAGGCCACAGAGAAACTGTGAAGTCTGGAGCCCCTCTGCTGTGAGGACAGGCTGAGAGAGTTAGGGGGGTTCAGCCTGGAGAAGCGAAGGCTCCAGGGAGACCTGGTTTGCATACACAAGTATAGTGTAAAGGTCTATATAGGTCTGTATATAGGTCTGCAAAGGTCTAATCTTAACTGTTTTTTACCTTCTCTTAGGCATGACATGTAGACCAGGGGTCTGCCGCTGCGTAACTTTGACAAAAACAGTATTTTCAGTCATGACAGTAGAGGCTACAGACCAAGACAAGCTCTGGCACTTCTGAAATACAGCCGCCTGACCCTTGGAAACACTTCTTATCTCTCTGAGACTTGTTACTCACCTAAAACTGTTCTATCCTCTTCTGCTGTTTGCCAGTAAGGCACATGTCACTGTCGCCCCTACGCAGAGAAATTGATCTAGCATTTTGCTTCTCGTGTGGGAGAGCTGCTTCATGGTGGGCAGCCAGGGTGGTAGAAGAGGAATAGGAGGTTCATAAGACAGCAATCAAATGAATGAAATAATCATCTGGTTGAAGCAGAAAGCAAAACATATGTGAAATAAATTTTAAGCCAGCAGAAAGAGAATCTGGGGCTGTCATCGCCCCAGGAGTCTATCACCTGTACGGAAACAGCGTGTGTGTGCTGGGGGTTCTTACCACCCACCTCCTCAAAGCTGGGTGAGCTGACCCGTCCTGTCATGCTATCGTAACGTTGAATTTATGGGGGCTACAGCAACTGTGGCAAGAGTACAAACCATCTTCATCCACCCTGTTCTCAGGGAATGTGTGGAGAAAGCAATTGAAGGCCTTGGAAGGTTTGGGATCTGATTTCTGAGCAAGCAAGAAGCCTTCATTCCTTTAGTATAAATAGCTTTGTGTCTTTGGAGTCTTCTCCCTAACTTCATAACCACCCCTCTGCTGCTCTATGAGTGATCCAACATCTGGGCAGTGGGTTTTAATCATGGAAGAAGCACCACATAACACAGAAGAGGCTATTTTTATTAGGCTTTGGTGTGGGATTTTTCACACAAGGGGTGTCACAGGGTGACTGTGAGGCTGGAATTTCCCCTGCTAATGTGAAAGTCCTGGCTGAGCGAGGCAGAGGGCAAGGGACTGACCACTGAGACCCTGACCACAGTGTCTGCCTGCAACTGGAGCCAGCTCCTGCTCCTCCACTCCTACCCAAGCCCCTGCTGTGGGTCCATGGTGACACCACCAGCTCTGAGCCCTCTCTGCTGACCCAGAAGTTTGCTCTGGATACTTGTGCTCTGGACATGCGATCCTTCTTCCAACACAGGAACTAGAGCACATTATTAAAAATATGTTAATTTTATGCAGTGATCATAGGAAAGGTAATGTCTGACCCACATAAACCCAACTGGTGGAAAGATACACCAGTGCAACCAACTCAACACTTCCAGGGGTGGAGCATCACAACTTCTCTGGGTAACCTGTTCCAGTGCCTCACCACCCTCACAGTAAAGAAGTTCTTCCTAACATCTAATCTAAATCTCCCCTCTTTCAGTTTAAAATTGTTATCCCTCATCCTATCACTCCACTCCCTGACAAAATGTCCCCGTCCAGCTCTCCTGGAGCTCCCTTCACATCCTGGAAGGCTGCTCCAAGGTCTCCCCGCAGCCTTCTCTTCTCCAGGCTGAACAGCCCCAGCTCTCTCAGCCTGTCCTCACAGCAGAGCTGCTCCAGCCCTGTGAGCATCTTCGTGGCCCTCCACTGGACCCGTCCCTGTTCTGAAGACTCCACAGCTGGGCACAGTACTCCAGATGGGGGTCATGAGAGCAGACTAGAGGGGTAGAATCATCTTCCACAACCTGCTGGTCACTCTGCTTTTGCTGCAGCCCAGGCTGGGGTTGGTTTCTGGGCTGCCAGCGCGCACTGCCGGCTCCTGGGGAGCTTCTCATCCAGGAGCACTCCCAAGTCCTTCTCCTCAGGGCTGCTCTCCAGCCATTCTCCGCCCAACCTGTATTTGTGCCTGGGATTGCCACGTCCCAGGTGCAGGACCCTGCACTTGGCTTGGTTGAACTCTAATCTAGCCACAGTGTGACCTGTGTGAGAGCCCCACAGGTTTACTGCCTGGCTGAAGAACCCAGAGGCTGCACAAGGTGGACTCTGCCACCAAAGCTCTCTTTCCCCTGCTGATGGCAACATGACTTATGTGCCTGTGAACCTCAGGGCAAACAAGCTGTGAAAACCTCTGAGAAATTCGGAAGCGGAGGCAGGGTTTTGCGGCGTTGAACGCCAGCGCAGCAAACCCATCTCTGCAAAGCGTTCCAGCTTTGCAATATTTCAGCTCCACTCTGCTAGAAAGCATCTAATATAAAGCCACACATCACCAGGGGCAGAGGGTCCTCACTCCTTTGCCGCAAAGGCAGAAGTAGGTAACTCGTGTGTGATTTATAGGGAAAACTCTAACTCGATGAGTGCAACACAGACCCAGTGCCAGCGGCAGTAAATCCAAGCCCTCTGAGCTCTCAGGGGAATGGTTTGAGCAGTAGCCTGAAAAATATGTGCAATGCCTTTGAAAATCCTGCATCTGAGCGTTGGTGGAAGATTTCTCCCCACCGTCCTACCTGACTGTGCCCAGAGACCACTGCAACAGCAGCAACTGCAAGAGCTCTCCAGCATGAGGCCTTGTATCAGATTCCCCCAATCTCTTTTTGTATGTAGTCAGAAGGTTAAAACTTTTTATTTATGTCTATGAAGTCTGCCAAAAAACAACAAAAAAGCTAAAAAAGCAAAAAAAGAAACAAAAAAGAAAAAAAAAAGGTGAGAAAGATGGAAAGATGAAAGATGAAAATCTTTAATTGCAGGACTGCAATGTTTAAAAGTGTTACAGCTGGTCTTTTCCAAAGTCCTGTTCAAGTTACTGAGGGGGGTTAGGCAAGCTCTGAGGCTGGTAAACCACTAGCCTGAAACTAGTATCAATAAAACAAATTTTTCTCCAGTGGGGTCCTGGGAATGTGGGACCGATGAGTAGTCAAAGTGGCTGGAAGAGGCAGGGGAAGGTATTAGGAAAAGAAAGAATTCATCCGGCTGGCATCAATAGTAAGTTGTTGTCTGTTTTTATTTATGGAAATGGGATTAAAAATATTCTTTTTAGACTCTGTGCTGTCCTAGGTAAGAAAAGGAGCTCATCCTCAGGACAGAGAGGCAGCGGGGCAGAGCATCCTCACATTTTTGGGATGGAGAGGCAGAGGGACAGGGCATCAGCCCTTGAGATGGAGAGGCAACGGGGCAGAGCATCCTCTCATCTTTGGGACAGAGAGGTATCAGGTCAGGGCAACCTCTCATCCTTGGGATGGAGAGGCAGAGGGACAGGGATCATCTTTTGGGATGGAGAGGCAACAGGGCAGAGCATCCTCTCACCCTCCCCAAATGAAAGGTCTGGCAGCACCAGGTCTGGAAGCTGCTGCCTCCACTTCTGCCCCTGCAGCGAGGGTTTATTTCTCCCTCTGCTCAGGTACATCCTCCCAGGAATATAAAGCAGCCACCAATCTTTAAGGCAGTGGCATTTGCCCCCACCTGGAGCGATATAACCGCGGCTGCAGAGGGGAAGGAAAAATTAAACTGCTCTCAGAACTGTGGGAGATGGCAGGTGTTAGCCTCCTTAATAGGAGTAATAAAAATAATGGCTTCTATTAATATTAGGTATCTGATTTCCAGTGTTGAACAAGAAAAGTGCAATACCTGCCATTTTAAATTACTCTGTCATGTTTTCATTCCTTCCTTCCCCCTGGGGATCTCAGAAATCTTGACGAAATGTGTAGGCACTCTTCAAATATTTCCTGAGGCCAGTGGGGTCCATATGTTCTTAGGACCAAGTTTTTCACTCTGTGGGTCACTCCTGATAACATTTAGATTTTCTGATTGGTATATATTGGCAGCACAGAGCTAAAAGGTGAGGGGGATTTCCCCTCGCAAACATAATGCAGTATTTTATATAGTTTGAGGGCAGAGTAAAAATAATACAGCATTTTACAAAGGTTAAGCAGAACACTTCATTGTTTGCCTTTCGATGGCAGCCACGGCTCCTAAATTAGAGCGTCATTGTCAAGGTAAGAATGATATTTTATTTAAACTGCTGCTGAACATATGGTGCTGTTTATGCCCCAGACATCCAGAGCAGAAAGAATTCTCTAGGTCTAATTTATGCTGTTAGCGAGTAGCCAGCAAGAAGATGAGACCTCACTGTTTTTACTAGCTAAGTGCTGGTTTAGATTAAAATAGTTAAGGCATGTATTTTTTTAATTTCTTTTCTTTTTTTTAAGGGAAAAGAAAAAAAAATCCTACACGGGCTTGTACAGAAACCATGACTAATGTAGGTGTAGATCTGTATCCTGCCCCCGCTGTCGGATCTCGCCCACCGCGCCGGCTCTGGTTGTCCTCAGCTGCCCATCGTACATCCCACCCCCTGACCTTCTCCTCTCCCAGCAGTTCCCGATGAAAGTATTATGTGAAGACACTGGGGCATGTTTTCCATGAGTGTGTGTCTGTGTGTGTCAGGGGATGGACGTCTCTGTGCTCCTCTGGACACGTGCTGAGAATCCACTGCTCTTCTGCTTGGATGGAAGATGAAACCTGGAATGGAATTTTCAGAGTCCCAGGTAGTGGCAAATGGTGGAGGAGGTTTTGTGAGATGGTGCACCCTGAGGAATTTTATTACTTTTTTAATATTTTTTTTTTAGAAAAACAGGAAATGAGAGAGCACTTTAGAAAAAGACTTATTTTTATAAACAATTTAAATATATTTGAGACAGCTGAGGGTATTCAGTCTGGAGAAGAGAAGGTTCTGGGGAAACCTTGGAGCAGCCTTCCAGGATCTGAAGGGAGCTCCAGGAGAGCTGGAGAGGGACTCTTGGGCAGGGAGTGGAATGACAGGATGAGGGGGAAGGGTTTTAAATTGGAAGAGGGGAGATTGAGATTAGGTTTTAGGAAGAAGTTCTTTGGTGTGAGGGTGGTGAGGCACTGGAAGAGGTTGCCCAGAGAAGCTGTGGCTGCCCCATCCCTGGAGGGGTTCAAGGCCAGGCTGGATGGGGCTTGGAGCAACCTGGTGTGGTGGGAGGTGTCCCTGCCCAGGGCAGGGGGGTTGGAACTCCAACTCCAACCATTCTATGTTTCTATTATTTAATTTCTGAGTCCTCTCTCCCTTCCCCACCTTCCCAGCACTGAAGGACATCTCACCCTAACGCAGTTCTGAACTCAGCTTTCTGATTGGCCTTCAGAGCCACAAAAGCTCACTTTATTCAAATTTTGATCCACCTAATCACTTCCACCAGAAAACAGATTTATTTTGCTTAAATGTTAGCGCTTGTTCCTCTTAGAGAGCTAGGCAGGGATCTGCAGTACGACTCACTGTGCTGCAGGAAAGCTTAATGCAAAGTTGAGATATTGGTCATTAGTTTGCAAAGGGTGCAAACAGGTAGGAAGAGGCATCATTTCACTTTTCAGGCAAATTTCTAAGGATTATCTGATACTNATTTCTGAGTCCTCTCTCCCTTCCTCACCTTCCTGGCACTGAGGGAAAACGTGAGCCCGTACATCTCACCCTGATGCAGTTCTGAACTCAGCTTTGTAATTGGCCTTTCAAGCCACAAAAGCTGACTTCACTCAAAGTTTGATCCACCTAATCGCTTCCACCAGAAAACAGATTTATTTTGCTTAAATGTTAGCGCTTGTTCCTCTTAGAGAGCTAGGCAGGGATCTGCAGTACGACTCACTGTGCTGCAGGAAAGCTTAATGCAAAGTTGAGATATTGGTCATTAGTTTGCAAAGGGTGCAAACAGGTAGGAAGAGGCATCATTTCACTTTTCAGGCAAATTTCTAAGGATTATCTGATACTTTTCTTAAATTATTATTATTATTTTTTTAGTTATTAGAAAACTGCTATATTACTGCATTTTTAAGCCACCTAGAGATAGATAAGTGCCCCCAGATATGACCTTAGTGTCTAGAGCAATGACTTCTAGCCCTTCTCCACTTCTCCAGCCAAAATGACCAGCGAGACGGGGTAGCTCCAGGCTCCTGAGAGAGAGCCTGTTCACAGAAACCAGGCGCAGCAGCATTTCTGCCTGTTCTTTCAAAGAAAACACAGATGTTGTTGCCACTTATTGCAGCTAATCTTTGCGAAGTGCTTAGGTTTCGCTTTCAAAGACACTAAGCACATGTTTATACCCAATTCGGCACCGTTATTAAGAATTTTCAACAGGATACAAGCAAAGTCAATAAATCTGGAAAGCAGCCACCCGACAAGTCCCAGGACTTGCAGCCAGGAACCCCCCGGCAGGAGCAGGAGCAGGGGCTGTGGTGTGTGGAAGGCAGGGCACAGTGAGGGTGGTGTCATTGCTCCAACCACCTGCTGGCTCCTTCTCACACCATCCAGGGGTAAGGACTTCATTCTTCAAATTACTCTGCTGGATGAAGTGACTTTGAGCTAAATTCTCCGGTTTCTTAGCAGTCTCCCAATTCCATCAGAGGTGGCTTTGCTCAGGTTCCAGAACCGAGAACAGAGGGACAGGACATGCCATCAGTTCAGAGGATGAATCCAGAGCCCACCTTCCTGCTGCTTTTTACATCCTTTTTTCCTCTTTGTTTCCCTTTCCTCTTAATTCTCCTGTGAAGCCTTCTAAATGGGTATTTCTATTTCTTTTGAAACCATTTGTTTAAGGTTCTAAGCCACAGGACTTGCTTTTAAAGTCATTTATCCCCAATTGCTCTGTACAGACACAGATGTGTGCCTGTGCACAGCCAGATGTGTGCCCACACTCTCTCCAACGGGTATTGCACAGAATCATAGAATCACAGAATTGAATCACAGAATTATCTGATTTGGAAGGGACTTTTAAGATCAAGTCCAACCATAAGCCTAACTCTGATAAAACCCATCCCTAACCCATGTCTCTCAACACTATGTCAACCCATCTTCTAAATCCCTCCAGGGATAGTGCCTCACCCCCTGCCCAGGGCAGCCCATTCCAAGGCTTCAGAACCCTTTCAGGGTAAATATTTTTCCTAATATCCAATCTGAACCTCCCCTGGTGCAACTTGAGGCCATTTCCTCCTGTCCCATCACCTGCGACCGGGGAGAAGAGACCAACCTGAACAACACACACACCACAGTGCATGTGAAATGGCCAAATTGCACCAGAATCCACAGTTTTACTTATGCCAAGGCCACTAGTTTTTAAAATACTTGATTATTTTAAACTGTAGCGTGTGACTGTATTTTTCTGTTCTTGTTTAAGCTGATGCAAACCCCGAGTAACTTCACTGAGCGAGAGGATGGTGTGGATCTGGAATAGGGAAGATCTGGCCCTGACAAAGCTCCTTGGCTCTAGAGGTGAATAAAATCTCTCCTGCAATAGTTTCCCCTGCTTTGATGAGCAGGGGATGAATCCGGGGGGCTTTGTTCTGTCCCAAACACCTCCATGGCAGATCCTGCCAGTCACGACAAACGGTGTGAAATTCGTGGCGAGTTCGTGATGGGGAGAAAAGTCCACAAGGGACTAATTTGACACCATCAGGTGCAATTTTCCTTTATCACCCTAAGGCAAGATTTAAACTAGTTTCCCGGGGTGAGAGGTTACTGCATCAACCCAGGGTGCCCGCCCCTGCCAACTGCCACCCAGACAGGCTGGAGCATCCCGGAATGGATGTTTTTCTCCCCTTCCCTCAGCCTTTTCTGGCATTTTCATTTTAGGTTGGCACTTCTATTTTTATCCTAAAGATGGACACCTCTTTTCACCCTGGGAGCCTTCTCTGCAGGCTTTTATTTATTTATTTATTTATTTCCAGGAGAAAATTAAGATTTAGGCTCAGGCATTCCAACGGATGCAGTTAACCCCGTGTGGTCTGGAGAGGGGATGGGGAGTGAGGAAGGCAGGGATGCAGGGCCCTGGGTGAAGCTGAGGACACAGCAGGGCTGAGGAGAGTTTGAGTGGATGGAGACATGGAGCAGAGTCAGCTCAGGTCCTGCAGGGACCCCCTGAACCTCTGCACACACATGCCTCAGGAGAACATGGGCACCCAGCAGGAGAGCAGAGCTTTTGCACCTTCCCTGGAGGTGTTTGCCCCATCCCTAGAGGGGTTCAAGGCCAGGCTGGATGGACCTTTGAGCAACCTGGTGTGGTGGGAGGTGTCCAGGCCCAGGGCAGGGGGTGGCACTGGATGGGCTTTAAGGTCCCTTCCAACCCAAACCAGTCTGTGATTCCAGGATTCTATAGTCTACTGGGTCAGACTTCAATGGAACATCTGCCTTCGTGTCACCTTGTGGCTGAGGCACCGTGTCTCCCGGCATCCTGGGCCAGCACCAGGCTCCTCCAGCCCCTCCAAGCCCAGCAGATCTCCCTAAGCTTGGGGCTCATCCTCAACCCAAGCAGCTTCAGGATCCCAGCAGGCACTGGAAGTGGTGCAGCCCTGTTCTTCTGTAATCACCCCTGAGTTTTATCTCCGTTTGCTCTGGTGCCTGTTGATCCACAGCAGAGTTACCCTGCTACCCACACAAACCCCTCACCGACAGCGAACATCTGTGCAGATGTTAGTGCTGACCAACACTAGGTGAGAAGGCAGAATCATGGCTAATACCCATCTTACTCAGGACCCAGTTCCACCAAAGTCCACCATAAAAAGCCAATACCACATGTAAGAATGACATTTGGAAAAGCTCAGATTGCATTTGGTTTTTTTATCTCCCCCTCCCCCCCCCCCCCCTCTCTTTTTTTTTTTTTTTTNNNNTTTCTGTTCTTTTTATATTTTTTTTCAGGTTTTTTTCCTTCTTTTTTCAAAAAAGTTGAGTTTAGTTCCGTGACCTTGTGTTTCTCCCTGTCACTCAGCCACCAGTGGCCAGGGGACATGCTGCCCCTGTGAGACTTTGTACAGGCCAGAAGGACAGATCCTCGGCATTCCCGGTGGAGAGTCAGAAAAGTGAGGACAAAAAAAATGAGAAGTTTCCTCCTTAAACCTGGGGGAGAAACAGGCTCTTCTTGGGCTGCTGCCTGCCGGTGGTTGAGCTGAACTTCTGGTGCAGCAGAGGCACAACCACCCACCTCTACAAATATTCCAGTGTTTGTCTTTGGCAATAATTTGGAAAAGGGGCTGCAGGGGCAGGAATGAGAATCCCCGGGAGGGCAGATGCAGCCTTCTCCATGGTTTTAATAGCTGGCATAAATCCCTGATGGTGAGGTAGTTCCGCCCCTCTTAAAATGCCTCTTTAATTGTCAGGAAGAGCTGTGATGTGAACCAAAATGAGCCAGTTTTAAGAAATGAAATCAAAATATTTACATAGAGGTTTGTACTGGGTTTGACTTCACCTCTTTAACTAAATTAGGTGAAGGCAAAACGTTGGGGATTGATGCTTATTCCAAAATAATCTGGACGGAGACCAGTTATAAATTTGAAGATAATTAGCTACTCCTAAATGGTTTTGTGTATGCGTGGACGTTTCTGCCCTGAGAACCAGAAAGACCCTGCAGGCGAGATCACCTGAGAGCAGAAATCCTGGCCATAGTCCTTCTGATGGCACCGTGGCATTTCTGTCATTACCTGGCACCTCACGGGTCTAACGTGAGATTCTGTCCTTTGAGAACAGCCAACAGAACAATTTACTCTCTGCCTCCTTCCTCCCTTCCTGCAGGAGCCAGGCCCTGTGTCCATGTAGGAGTGTTGGCAACACATTCCTCCAGGAAGCAGGACACGGGCTTGGAGGTGTCTGCTTTCAAGACCAACAATTGCTTTGGGAGAAAAATAAATAAAATAAAAATAATAATAATAATAATGAAAAACCCCAACCAACCAAAAACCAAACAGGAAAGGCCATTTAAACTGAATTACTGGCACTGCTATTTTCACCTCTCCACAACCTAGCCATGGCTTACAGAGCATCCTGAGCTCAAGAGTTCATCCTTCCAGCTGAACTTAACGGGAGTATTTACACAAGAAGTGTGTTGCAACAGCTAACGGGCTTGGTTGTGGGCAGGGCTGTTTTGCTGTGGCTGCACTGATTCTCATCCAAAGGACATTCCCACTGCTGCAGTTCCACCAGCAGGTAAGAATAATCCTAAGGCTGCTGTGACTGGTCATGGAGACCAGGTACATGGTTGTGCCTGGTCTTAGAGTTACGAGAAGAGTAGTATCTGGTCAATGCCCAGAAATACTTCAAGGGTGGGTGTCAGGAGGATGGGGCCAGGCTTTTTCCAGTGGTGCCCGGGGACAGGACAAGAGGGAACAGGCACAAACTTGAACTTGGGTAGTTCCATCTAAACATGAGGAAGAACTTCTTCACCTTGAGGATTGCAGAGCCCTGGCAGAGGCTGCCCAGAGAGGTGGTGGAGTCTCCATCTCTGGAGACATTCAAGCCCATCTGGACAAGTCCCTGTGCAACCTGCTCTGGGTGACCCTGCTGTGGCAGGGGGTTGGGCTGGATGATCTCCAGAGGTCCCTTCCAACCCCACAGCATTCTGTGATTCTGTAATTCAACAACCAC
Organism: Thinocorus orbignyianus; assembly: GCA_013400375.1. Lineage (NCBI taxonomy): Eukaryota > Metazoa > Chordata > Aves > Ciconiiformes > Thinocoridae > Thinocorus > Thinocorus orbignyianus. Next base: position 45,124 of record VXBW01001639.1, on the reverse strand, counting down.
GTTGTCTGACAGTGGCCCAGAGCAGACAGTGGTGTTTCCAGTCCCTGCTGGTGGCTTCTGCTAGCTTGTCCCATCGTTAGGGCCACAACTTGTGGGCAACTTGTAAGGAAAATGTGATTTCTGTCAGGTCCTCTCTGTCTCCACTTCCTTCATGCTATAGCAGTAATGGTATTCCTCACGGTTACTGTGAAGGGTAGTGAATAAATGCTTATAAAGTGCTGTGAAGATGAGAAGTGTGGATCATTCTATTTAGTTATAAAAGCCCAGATGAGGCAAAGGCAGCAGCCAACCAACTAACTTAAATAAAATATCCTTTTACAACACTCTAGTGAAGCTGGTTTCCGAATGTGACAGAGGGCAGTCAATCTCTGTGCATAAACAGTGACACCAGGAGATGCACTTCCTCTTCATGAACTCTGGAAAACCCAATCCATCTCATTTAATAATGAAAAGAAAAATAAGGAAAGGAGAGAAAGAAAGAGAGAGACAGAGAAGGAAAATATGTTCTTTGAGCCGGTGTGAGGTGTAGGGCGATGTTTCATATTAACCCTGGCTTCCTCTTCATCCAGCTGATTTCTTTGAAAAACACAGCCACAGTTCATCCACTGGTCCTGTGGCCCGTGCTGTTCCTCAGGGAGGCTCAGTGTTATGGTTAGAAAGAGCTAAAGGAAAAATGTTGCTGAGGAATTTAACTAGATTTTTCGGTCCAGCAGCTTCAGAAGAAAAAGGGATGCATTGAAAGTAAAGTTTCTAATAGAAGTAGAGGGGTTTTTTTATTGATACTATCAGGAAAATTTGGACAATTTGCAACCAGGACCAGAGAAAAACCATTGAATTGCACTGGGCTGGGTTTGGCTGGATTGGGTTAGGTAGGATTGGGTAGGGCAGGGTGGGTAGGGTTAGATAGGGTAGATTAGGGCACCTCTGGAGGATACGGAGAGGTGGAAATCAAATCCCTGACCCTCCTGGCTCCAAGCAGGAATTTCAAGGTGAATTTCCCCTGGTGTAACCAGCATCTTCTGATCAATTGCTCCCTTTTCCCCAGATCAGCTGGGACTTGTTCAGCAGGGAGACAGCCCCGGAGGGAGACCCTCCAGCCTGCTCTGGGGCTCAAGAGCTGGGGAGAGAGCACTGATGGTGAGTTGCAGGGAGTGGGCTGGCAAAGCCACCGTCAGGTAACGTGTCCCATTCCATTTCTTGCTGTGGAGTCCAGAGCAAATAGAATGGCAGAGGGACGTGAGCATGGTTCTCCCACTGAACAGACAAGCATGACCCAAGGATGCATAGGAGTGGAAGTGAGCAGTGGTTTCCAGGGGTGAAAAAGGAAAAGGAAAATGAAAATAAAGAGCAAAATGAAGAGAAAGAACAAAACAAACAAACAAAACAAAAAAAAGAGAAAAAGATAAAGGAAAAAGATGAAAAAGGAAAAGAAAAAGGAAAAGAAAACGGAAAAGGAAAAGAAAGAGAAAAAAGGAAAAGGAAAAGGAAAAGGAAAAGGAAAAGGAAAAGGAAAAGGAAAAGGAAAAGGAAAAGGAAAAGGAAAAGGAAAAGGAAAAGGAAAAGGAAAAGGAAAAGGAAAAGGAAAAGGAAAAGGAAAAGGAAAAGGAAAAGGAAAAGGAAAAGGAAAAGGAAAAGGAAAAGGAAAAGGAAAAGGAAAAGGAAAAGGAAAAGGAAAAGGAAAAGGAAAAGGAAAAGGAAAAGGAAAAGGAAAAGGAAAAGGAAAAGGAAAAGGAAAAGGAAAAGGAAAAGGAAAAGGAAAAGGAAAAGGAAAAGGAAAAGGAAAAGGAAAAGGAAAAGGAAAAGGAAAAGGAAAAGGAAAAGGAAAAGGAAAAGGAAAAGGAAAAGGAAAAGGAAAAGGAAAAGGAAAAGGAAAAGGAAAAGGAAAAGGAAAAGGAAAAGGAAAAGGAAAAGGAAAAGGAAAAGGAAAAGGAAAAGGAAAAGGAAAAGGAAAAGGAAAAGGAAAAGGAAAAGGAAAAGGAAAAGGAAAAGGAAAAGGAAAAGGAAAAGGAAAAGGAAAAGGAAAAGGAAAAGGAAAAGGAAAAGGAAAAGGAAAAGGAAAAGGAAAAGGAAAAGGAAAAGGAAAAGGAAAAGGAAAAGGAAAAGGAAAAAAAAGAATAATTAAAAAGAAAAAAGAATAATTTTGGAAATCAGAAATAGGAGCAAGGTGGGATTTCATTGCCCGTACTCTACCAGTTGCCTGACCTTCCCTCGGTGGATCCCTCAGCCCATACACGGCAGTGCAGAGGGGCAGTTGATTCATTTTACATATTTCATTAACATATTTTAGGACACACTTCAGCTCAGCGTTTCGACATCTATCTGGAGACAGACAGATCAATCATGGGAAAGCTGTGTCTTTCCACCGACCGAGAGCAGTGGAGATGACAAATCCACGTGCAGGTACGTGGTGGGATGACTTCTAACCCCACGATTCCTCCCCCCACACCCTTCCCCAGCTCCCCCATGAAAAAATACAGACACCCCCTCCCCCAGCAGAGGGCTGGGGGCAGGCAGGGCTCTGCTCGCAGGACCCCACCGGGATGTGCTCACCGATGAGTGAAACCAGGTTGAAATTCAACTGCTGGCTCTGGCCTCCCACTCATTATCTCCACCGCCTGTTTAGATCTGGGGGAATTTGTGGAGTTTCTGGGTTTCCAGATACCAGAGAGTCTTTTCTGTGAGGCGGTGGGTGTAATTCCTTGTGATTGTGGAGGAATCTCTACAAAGGAACCTCAGGAGCGTCGCTCAATCTCTGCTCTAAGGGAAGGAGTTGGATTCATGGTTTTCTGACAAATGCTTGTTTTCTGCTGTTGTCTGGAAGCCAGGAGACATTTCACAGCTGGAACGGGGGAAGCTAAACAAGAGCAGAAAATTTCCAGCCTGCTGCTACCCTGGAGATGGTCACAAAGTGAGGGGAAAGAGGGGTAACGCTGCTCCAGGAGACACCCTCACCCAGGGTCATTGCTGAAGTGGCACTGCTCTCCTTCTCCTTCCACCTCCAAGCAGGTTTCATCCTTAAAAACACAACCTGGAGACCCACCACTGCGAAACTGCTTATTGAACCACAAACCGGTGTTATGGGGGCACAATTTTTGTTTAAATAGAATATATCCACAGCCTTTACTCTTTGTTGTAACCGGTGGGATGTTCCCTGTGATTCCCTTACATCTTTAACACCAAATCATGGTGTAAAAGATTCTCACCAGACCCCGAAGTCCTACAGAGAGCTGCAGAGAATGATCTCCAACCCGTTCCAGTTCTTCGGGATGTGAAACTCTTTCACTTTTGTTCCCCAGGCCTCTGGTTTCCTTCAGAGCTGCCACTGGCATTTGCCGGCTTCAAGGGCTGTTTGCTGGGGTGACAGTGACACATGGCTCCGAGTGATGCCTCTTAAGTACCGTTAGCACGGATCTGATCTGAAAGTGTACAAACACCTCCAAACAGAGACGCTGCACTAGTGGACAGGCCTAAAATAAACAAACAGGAAGCAAACAGGACTTTTCCAAAGAAGGACCCGCAGCCGAAGCGCTTTAAAGATAAATAAACTTTTAGATTTGACTCCCTCTAGAGTATTTTTAAGGAAAAGCTTGATAGAGGAGATTCCCTTTTGGTTGCAGAAGCTCTCACCGGCGTGGGCTCCTCTCCAAATGCAAGAAGCCCTTCATGCCCAGCAGCCCCCCTCCAGCAGAACGTTCTGGCTGGTGCTGGTGACCAACACAGGTGGTCCTGGGGCTAACACAGGGAGATCTTCTGGTGTTGGTGACCACCACAAGGAGTCCTGGGGCTAACACAGGAAGATCTACTGTTTTAGTAAGAGATGGAAGAGCTGCAACAGTGCATGCCTGCATTTTCCAGAAAAAGGGACCAAACCCTGCCTTTCTTCGTCAACTAAAGGCAGGAGGAGGGCTCTCTAGGAGAGCTTCCACTTGGTGTGGGGTGGCCAGGCAGAAGACAGTGGATCCATGTCTCAGGGACCTGCTGTGGGACAGATCTGTGCTGCAGAACCCTTCTCTTTCATCCCGGGGGACTCAAACAAACTCAGACTTCAACATCTGCAGATCCCACACGTCTATGTTTTCCTAGAAGGAGGATGAGTTCCCTATTTCCAAACAAGCAGCGCCAATGGAATTGCTGAGGTCTTTGCAGCCCTTTGAGTTGAACTCCCTCCGTCCCTTTGAGCAGGACACAAGAAACACCAGCGTTTCTCCACACACTGGAGGAACTCCTCCTCCTCCCACTACTCCTCGCTCTGGGGGATCCACAAGGGATTGTAAGGAGCAGTGAGATATCAAACAGAAGAAGAGGGAGCACAGAAAAGTCAACTGAATTTTCAAGAGAGAGCTCAGTGGAAACAAGACACAGTGTCTTCCAAAGCATTTCTATCAATGTTTCTAATGAAAAACAAGCAGAACATTAAACAGGTTCCATAATTTTCATGTGTAATAACCAAGAGGGAATAAAGAACTTGCATGATTTTTCTCCTCTTTGCCAGGCAGTGAGAGGGGAAGGTATCTGAAGGGGAAAAGCTATACTGTACCTGCTCAGACCTGCAAATAGAGAAATTGGATTTCTTACTGACTAGCTCCATCACTCCCCAGCATGTGATGGATTCTCAACTACAAGTTTTTTAAAGCCACAAAAGAAAGGAAGAAAAAAAACCCCAAATAAACCCCAAACCAGCAACAACTCAACAAAAACTCAGCCTCTTTCTAGCTGCAGAAATGTGTAGATAAATCCAATCTGACTCCAGCTCATGCACTGCACTGCAGGCCCTCCAGGAATAAATTTGGATCACTGTGCCATAGACTCCAAGGGGTCAACATGACATATTGCATCATATCCCCCTACACGGGAAAGAATTCACTAACAAACAGCACTTCCAAGAGTGCTCCTCTCTTCCCCTTTCACACTATAGCTTCTTATGAAACGTTTCAGTGGATGACTTTGGGGCTCTGCCACATTTCTCCCAATCTATTTATAAACGTTTGGTTGGAAAGAAAGTAAACATTGCAGGACAAACACTTTATAAACCTTCGCTATTTTCATATAATACTGGAGCTGGAATTGGTTTTGCTTAAAAAAAAAATAATAATCCCGGAGTGCTGTGCAGAATGACATAAAATCTCCCCTGCTTGCTAAAATTAAAGAAAAAGGGTGGGGGAGGAGGCGGGGAATCAAAAAGTATAAACAAAATTATTTATATGTCATCCGAGAACACAGAAATTAGGTATTTTATGAGGAAAAAATCCAAGTCTGCCAGGTAGGCTCCATCCTGCAGAGTGTGCAGCTGGCAGCAGCCCTGGGGACAAGCCGACTGTGAGCAGGGCTGAGTCAGATGCCACCAGAAAAGTGGCAGCAAGGATGAGTGTGTGTGATCCTCCCCCCATCCCTCCTTTCCCTCCCACCCCCCAGTAACGGATTAAGCAAATGTTTCACACTTTAGGGCTCTGGCTGCCTTTGGAGAAGCACAACCGGTTTCTGAGGGGCAGCGATGGGGAGGATGGGGAGGACGGGGGGGGATGGGAGGATGGGGAGAATGGGGAGGATGGGAGGATGAGGAGGATGGGGAGAATAGGGGGGATGG